>CM067369.1:66488089-67020589 GCA_034401795.1 Chaetoderma sp. LZ-2023a | reverse complement strand
GCAGTAGCAGTAGCAGTAGCAGTAGCAGCAGTAGTAGTAGTAGCAGATTTTATTATTGTCAAGCATTAGTTCTATGAACCCTGTCTTTGACGAAGCACTGGCACTAGGATCAAGCTCATTCATTATCTGGAATGTAATTTTACCCTTTTCAATTTTTTCGATCCGAGTGGGGTTCGAACCTGGCAATTCTATTGCACCATTCGCCTAGCGTTTTGGAGGCGAGTGCTCTACGACCAGACTAGCATCCAGAGGACAAAAATCCTCTTTCACCGGACTGGCTTTCAACCACCCGTCGCACAACCATACGAATTGACTGGAATTTTGATGGTGTGCATTCCAGATATTCTTAATTTTACATTTCTGAGATCCCTCCTGCTAGATCACCAGGCACTCGTAAGTATGTAGTTTTTATTATTGTCAAGCATTAGTAGTAGTAGTAGTAGTAGTAGTAGTAGTAGTAGTAGTAGTAGTAGTAGTACCCGGCTGAACACTGGCATACGGGTCCTGTTTCCATGTTTGTACACGAGCCGCCATTTGCGCAATAGCCACTTATACATAGCTTTGTTGCACACTCACGTCCTGTCCAACCTAAAAACACAATGACAAAATAATATTTGTTTTAATATAAGTTATCTGATAATTTAAACGTGTAACCACTTGCCTTTGCAGCTCATCGGTATTGCATCCAGCCTGATATAGTATATTTATGTGCTTTGGCATCTTAATGTTTATCTTTTATGTAAAGTTGGAAAGTCGGGTGAGCACGCAAGTGGAAGCAGACTATAAACCTGACCTATACCTATACCTATATCTTGTGAAAGTTTCTGCGTTTAGACATAACCACTGACAAAAGCATTCACTGTATCTATGCAATGCATTTCAGCTGCGGTCTCCCGAAATCCGTTCAGGCCGCCTCTAGTGAACCGGTCATATTTTTCTCGGATGCGGCACCAAGTCACAGCAGACAGAATTTTCCTAATTCTCTTGTGAATCGCAATAGGCCGGTTCCTTCTAGGTGAGCCATGTGACTTCTTGGAATTGAAAAGCACTATAGTGGTACCTTGGGCAGCATCATTGATAGGGACTTGTTGCATGGACGAAGAGTTTATTACCGTACTTTATATGTGCGATTGGTGTGGTGATGCTACAACTGGTATACTTTGACAATAATTCATTATTGTAGCTGGCAAGTCCGATTTTCCACTAATTTCCCGAGGTATTAAGTTCCTTATCGACCACAGTTGTTTCGAGTTATGTTTGTAGTGTTATGCGATCCCGTAAAAGAGAGGTTATCATCCTGGTTCTTGAATAAGTTCTTGCGCCATTCAGTCGTTAATTTATCTGGCATTGAGTTTTCGGTGTAGCCTTGTGAGGTCTTTGTTCTGATCGCTTTGATAATGCCTTCTGCTGTTCGGACAGCCTTGCTAGGAGTGGGTCAGCGGTGTAGCGGTTATATCTGGTCTTAATTCTGACCAATCTCATTACATTGCTCGCCGATGTTTCAATGCATTTGAGTAATCTGGATAAAGACTTGTTTGGGTTTAGTTTATGTCAATAGGTGCTATCTGTCCCTCGAGGGTCCTTGTGTATGGCAATGCCAATGGTGGTGTCATGACTAGCCTCTCCAGATTAAAATTGACGTTGCCACGTTGGTCGGCATGGTGCTTACGCATAGTGCTTACGCAGCAGGAAAATGCGCTTCACTTGAAGCCGATGACCATTGGCCTGTGGTCAAAGTTGGTGTCTATGTCTTCATATGAACCAATGACTGAGGCCAGAGCATCTTCATTGATGTTATATTTTCCAATAGCATAGGCACCCATGCATATGTTGAATCCCGCGTCCTTGTCTGGTTTTCTGAGTTTGCCTAGCTTGCATGGAAAGTCGTCACACACAACTAATTGACAACAGATTTCCATCTGGCTGGAGTGATGATGCTAGAACTTAGCTTGGTATATAAAGACTCGACCAGGGAAGGTCATTCATTGGCTTTTTCACAGTTGAGCCACATGCAGTAAGAATGCGGCACGTGGCGATGCTACCATTTCGCAGTGGTATGGCACTCAAGGCACGCAACACCATGGCTGACGTATCCGAAACTTAGGATGTGATCCAAGAGCCTCGGTCCGATTACAAAGCACTGAGCGCAGTATGTGGCCTGTTTCTGCTGCGTGAGGATCAGCTTACGACCAGTCAGAAATTGCTGAGTAAGTGGATACTTTTGTTACCTGAGTTAAATAAAATACGCAACGTCGATGTCAGTGTTTCCAGTCTGAACCTAGGTGTGCCGCTTAGATGCACCGAGCAGGCGACGTACAGTTTATGCTGCGATTGCAAACTCCTGGGAGGTTTTGCGACGACTGAGGATGTTGAATTCAGTTTCTGTGGAGAAGGAGGTTTCACTTAATCAGAATTCACCTTTCCAGAGTACCCATCTATCAATCTGCCGTCATATGACGTCATAATCAGCTAAGTTGTGCGTAGGATAACATCATAATCATTATGTCATACATGATTCTATTTGACCCGTCTTTAACTTTTAATAGTCAGACACGTTGTAGGAATTGTATGTCTATACTATTTAATAAACATGCTGTTGAATATTTTGAAACTAATTTGACTGGACTGGCCATAGGCAACAACAGCGCCCAGTCAAAATATTCAGCTTACCCGTATAGTTTTCTGGAAATTGATAGTCAGGGAGTTCAGAGATCGATCAAGCTCATCACGAGCGGGTGTGGGTTGAGCTTAAAGGATAACTAATCCCATCTCTTGATAGCTATTCAGGCGATATAACACGCAGATCATAAACTACCCAGGTAATTTTAAGCTTTTTATCACGCCGCTAAGGAAAGATATTCCAGATTTAGTAGTTAAACGTTGGTACATTTCTACACCCTATGATGGCTGTCATGATTTACTTTTCAACCAATCAGAAAAACCCTAGTGTGTCTGCCTCGGTATATACGCTCAATCATAGAGGCGCCAGCTATAGTTTGGTAATGTGGCATAAAAGCAATCCTAAGGTAAGCTGTTGAATATTTTGAAACCAATTTGATTGGAAATTGTTGCTGCCATAGGCAGCAACAACTTTCAGTCAAATTAGTTCCGAAATATTCAATGGGATGAGCATTACAAAATAAAGAATGTGATGCATTGGAGCTTACATGACATCACACACACACACTAGCTTGAGGAGACAAAATGGTGTCGATCACTGTTCAACATTTACTGGATATTACAAAACAGATAATTGCGATGCAGATCAGGGAATGTGACAGGATATGAATGATATGGAGTCTATAAACCATATTCTATCGGTGCAATACAACGTTTGAGATGAGATTAGAATCGCTTTAACTAGAGATGGGAGGGGGACATAGCTAAAACTGGAAAGGTCCATTGGTACGTGTGGAAGAGACCGGCATAAAAGTGTCACATTCTACTCCCATATCTATATCGATAGTATTAATATATTTGTTTTAGTCCATCGTGCTCACCCACATTTACCTTTGAAATTCCAGTGCCACGATGTCACGACAACTATACTGGAAATATGTTGAACGTTTTAAAACAACCTTCACAGGAACTTGTTGCTGAGATAACCAGCAACACATCTCCCTCAAATCATTTTCAAAATATTCAACAAAATATTCCCTATATCAAACAGAATGTCTTGATTCAGGTCGATGAAGGCTAAAAGGTTATATCTTAAAGCAAACTGTCAGAGAATATCAAATATGAAATGTTTAAGGATTACCCTTAAGACAGCAACATGAGCGGCTTCCATTCGCACCATTCCAGTGACATTGCCCGTCATTATAACAACCTCTGAACGTGACTGAAACAAAAGTTACAATATGAGACGTGGACGGTAGATGTGATGCAGGCTTGTATATATATGGCCACATTGAGCACATTCACCCTGAATTTACAGACTCTCAATTTCCATTTAACTATGGGTTTAACCCCTCTTGTGTCAACAGCGCCTCAACGCGCTCACACTACTACTTGATATATCAATTAAACATTTTGATTGTCAATATTTTTCAAGATATTTTAATTTTAGAAGACTATTTTTCTAAATTGACCACTGAATTTTTCTTTTGACGGCTTGACCATTAAAGGGGTAGTGGTAAAGAAATAAGGCTTTTACTTAGCCAGTGTCTATCTGCAGACCGAGAGAAGAGTATTTTTGAAAATTTACCACTAGAATGACTGGCTCGGTTACCGAACCAGTCATTCTAGTGGTAAATATTCAAAAATACTCTTCTCCAGGCCTTTCAAATTCCCATGTCTAAAGACCACTGCAAAGTTGTTTTTGGTCAGGTTGACCATTAAAGGGTTAAGTTGACACAGGAGAGGTTAAGTTGTTGAATATTCTGATGCTAATTTGAAAGGAAGCTGCTGCTGCTACAATACGTCTATAGATTATAAAGTCTAGGTGGTGCGCTAATTACCCACGCCTCGTAGGGGGAAAAGGATATTTCATTTGGGTGTGTCTAGGCGCGTGCGTGCGTGCGTCTGCGCGCGTGTACGTGTGTCAGGATCTAAGTCTAAAAAAACACCTGCTGAACCGATTTGGCTCAAATTTAACAATGGAACTTACTGGGCAAGAGGATTTAAAATAAAAAACGGACCCGGATAGGATACAATTCTGGATCTATGGGTATATCTCAGAGAGTCGTTGTCCGATTTAGCTCAAGTTTTAACATAAGAATGGCTATGAAGGTGCACTAGGACGTCGAGCGTGATCCGAAAAATCCGGAAAATTAGAAAAATTCAGAAAATCTGAAAATTCTTTACAAAACTGGAAGGCGATAAATTTACTAATGGCCTCACTTGAAAAGAAACGAGACATAATAAAGGCTCGTTTATCTGTTTATGATAATAATGATAATATGATGGCAAAATGTACGAAACCTACCTGCTGACCGTTCCAGTGAAAAGTTGCCACAGCTGACGCCTTCTGTCGCGAAAGGGCCATATACCGCGCTAGGCCTAACGAGCCTTCCGGCATAATTAATGAATCGTGTCGATTCACTAGAAATTCCGGTTATAACTATGTACGGGTCGCCAGGAAATCCGGCGTTTATTAAACCATTCACCTGGTGAATTATCTGCGAATCTCCAATCGTTAGAGTAGCGCTAAAATTATATCTGTTACCAAAATCCTGGATATGTGTGACAGTCAAATTGAGGGCGCTTTGGCGTCCGTTACACTCATGGAAGCCATGCCAAATACTCGGAAGCATCACTGTTCGAACAAGAGAAAAACATTGTATGCTTACAGTCAACCATTGTGTAAGCAAGAGAAAAACATTTAGATTCCCGGTCACAGTCAACCATTTTGAGCGGTCGTCTTTTTTCTGCGAATGAATGGAGGAATTCATTTCTAGCTATGCCACACCATTTCTAGTATAGCTCCGACAACATTACCCGTGCATTTCGATTTTAACTCAAGTTCAAAGTAAAAATCTAAGTAAGCCGTTTAATATTTTTAACATAATTTTGAAACCAATTTGACTTGGGATGTTGCTGCCAATAGCAGCAACAGCTCCCAGCCAAATTAGTTCCAAATCATGCAACATGATGCTTATTAAATTATAAATGCAGCGAATACAAACAATTCATAAATTTCCTGACGGATCAGTGCCACTTTCATGACGGCCGTGCGTCATCGTGCTTAACACGTGACATATTTGATTATGACCTCAGATAATTGCTTGATTGACTGATCCGATTACCACAGGCGGAGATTTGGCGGTTCCTTGCTAAAGAACCGTTATCTTATATGCATGATATAGCAACTAGGCGGTGACATGTATTAACAATGAAGTAGTCCAATTTTAGCTATGGCCGCCAATCTCTAGCCAAGCTCCACCCACGATTTACCCGTGTTGGGATCGATCCATCCCTGAACTCACTGACTATCAACTGCCAGAAAACTATACGGGTAAGCTGTTGAATATTTTGAAACTAATTTGACTGGGTGCTGTTGCTTCATATTCAACAGAATGTTTATTAAATAGTAAAGATGCAATTCATACAACAAGGCTTAGCCCGTCATCAATCAAGCGTTCGTGATGCTACGTTATTCATGACGTAATGGGTCAGTCCAGTTTATCGATGCCGCGCCCATGTCTAGTTAAGTTCCACACACGCTTCGCCCGTGTTGGGATCGATCAATCCTTGAACTCCCTGACTATCACTTTTCAGAAAACTATACAGGTGAACTGTTAATACTTTGAAACTAATTTAAATGGATGCTGTTGCTTCCTATGGCAACATCAGCGCCCAGTCAAATTAGTTTCAAAATATTCAGCAGAATGCTTATTAAATAGTAAAGACATACAATTCGTACAACGTCTCTGACTATTAATCGTTTAGGACTGACTAAATCCAATCATTTATGCTCTAATTGATTATGGCGTCATCCTACACGTCACGTAGTTGATTACGACGTCATATGACGTCACATGTTGGATGAATAAACTGGAGTGTAAAACTGGGAATGTATATTCACGTCTACTAATAGAGTTTAAACAACGTATGTTATCTAATGAACAATACTCGCCTTGTCCATTCAAATCTTATTTTAAGATACATTGCTATTCAATGCCTAGACATGACTTAAAATTTAGAATGTATGCCGCATTCTGTTTCGTCTCACTCCAAATTGCTTATTTTGAAGGAGATCTGAGATGAAATGAATAAGATTTCACTCTCAAAATTATCTATATTCGTCATTTCAATGGACAAACGGAAGCTGTATATAAAGACAGGTATACGTTCAATAGAAGTTAAAAGTCATATTAAAAGACTTTCGTGTCATAAGATGACGTTTCTTAAAGAATGACAAGCGTTCAAGTTTCGACCACGTGGCCTAGGCATACCTCTTTGAACATTGAATTTCCAAAATGTTAATTTCAAGCTAACAATACATGTAAGCTTTTGCATATTTTGAAATTAATTTGAAAGGAATCCGTTGCTGCCACTAGCAGCAACGGCTCCCAGTCAAATTATTTTCAAAATATTCACCCAAAAAATTGTTAAATCGTAAATTCGTTTTAGGTATCGGATTAATTTAATGGATTCAAAGAATTTAATGTCCGTAATGTTTACGTGTACGTAAAGGCTTGGCTGTGCGTGGGTGGGTGGGGCGGGAGGGGAGAGTCTGTTCCTTACCTGACATATATTTGCAGTCTAAGTTTCCTCCAGGAATTGGCTTCCTGCAGCTATCCCCTGTCCATCCATCTCTGCATGACTGAACACCATTTGGTGTGCATGTGTAGTGACCGTCACAGCTATCAAGTGGTACGCATGTCTCCGTACAATTAGGACCAGAATAACCAGAACGGCAAGAGCCCATCATGCTATACGTCATGCTATTCATAATAGATACATGCAGTGATATAGAAGTGCTAGGGTGGGTTGAACAGCGGGGTGGGGTGGGGATTGGGATGGGGGGGTGTGGGGGTGCGGGTGGGGTGGAGTGGGGTGGGATGGGGTTAGAACTGATATTTATGTGACGTATGTACGATGTAAATAAAAGACGTTTACGCTAACATAACTATCGTAGTACACAGTTACAGTAAAGCTAATAAATACATGTTTCCAAGACAAGAACAGAAACCACATTAGTTAATACAATTTTGAATATGATGTAAGAAAGGTTCTGTTGAATATTTTTGAATTAATTTGACTGGGAGCCCTCGGTGCTTTAAACAACAAAGGTTTCCAATCAAATTAAGTTCAAAATGTTCAACAGTACGTTCGATTGCGCTTTGGAACCATTCTAACTTATCCCTTGGCTGTATTGTACTATATGCAAATTATTATACAATAACAAAAATCCTTTGTGCGAAAAATTAGAACGGTAGAGCACGCCCAGCGGAACCCACAGAGGGGGTGGGGACATATTGTGAGACTTTGTACATCATCTAATTATTAGAATCCAGTATTAGCTATGTCCCGCCCATTTCCACCTAAGCTCCATCCACGCTTTGCCTGTTTTGGGATTGATTGAACACTGAACTCCCTGAATCTCAATTTGCAGAAAACTAGACTGGTAATCTGTTGAATATTTTGAAACTAATTTGACTGACGCCCAGTCGAATTAGTTTTAAACTACTTAACAGGAAGGTTATTAAATAGTAAATCCATCCAATTCGTACAACTTGACAGATCATTAAGCGTTTATGATAGAGTTAATTACGTCATTCATGACATAATTGATTATGATGTTAGTCCACACGAGACGTAGTTGATTATGACATCATATGATTGATCGATCGACCGAATTCATCTATTACTGTACTGACCAAAGAAACACACTACAACGCGCATTCATCTACGAATTAACGTGTCACTTGCTGCGAATCTGAACTGAATCATCGCATCAATGTTTAGTTTCTGTTTTATGTAAGCAGCGATGTCTATTTTCTTGATCAGTACATAATCATCCATTTATGACAGAGTTAATTACGTCATTCATGACATAATTGATTATGATGTTAGTCTACACGAGACGTAGTTGATTATGACATCATATGATTGATCGATCGACCGGATTCATATATTACTGTACTGACCAAAGAACACACTACAACGCGCATTCATCTACGAATTAACGTGTCACTTGCTGCGAATCTGAACTGAATCATCGCATCAATGTTTAGTTTCTGTTTTATGGAAGCAGCGATGTCTATTTTCTTGATCAGTACATAATAATCCATATAGAAGGCGACGCGTACTCATTGCATTAGTGCCAGAGCCTAATCTATGACCATGACGTCATACATTAATGTATATGTCAACACCGCTTTAACCTCTCTTGTGTCAACTTAACCCTTTAATGGTCAAACTGACCAAAAAACAACTTTGCAGTGGTCTTCAGACATGCCTATTTGAAAGGCCTAGAGAAGAGTATTTTTGAATATTTACCACTCGAATGAGCCAGTCATTCTAGTGGTATATTGTCAAAAATACTCTTCTTTCGACCTGCAGATAGACACTTAAAAAGTTTACTTTTCTTTACCAATACCCCTGTAATGGCCGAGCCGACAAAAAAGTTCAGTGGTAAATTTACAAAAAACAGACTTCTAAAATTAAAATATCTTGAAAAATATTGACCATGGCAAAATGTTTCATTGATATATCAAGTAGTGTTTTGAGGGCTTTGAGGAGCTGTTAACAAAAGAGGTGTCAAACGATAACTAATCTGAACTCTTGATAGCTATTCAGGTGATCTAATATGCCAGTCATAAACTATGCACGTAATGTTAAGCTTTTCATCACGTCGCTAAAGAAAGATATTCAGGCTTTAGTAGCTAAATGTTACTACATTTCTACACCCTATGATGGCTGTCATCATTTACTTTTCAACCAATCAGAAAAATCCTAGCGTGCCTGTCTCGGTATATAGCTCAGTCATAGAGGCGCCAGCTATAGTTTGGCAGCGTGGTAGAAAAGCAATCACACAGGTAAGCGGTTGAATATTTTGAAACATATTTGATTGGAAGTTGTTGCTGCCATAGGCAGCAACAACATCCAGTCAAATTAGTTTCAAAATATTCAACGATATGAATATTACATAATAAAGAATGTAATGCATTTGCGCTTACATGACATCACACACTATCGCTTGAGGAGACAAAATGGCGGAGACCACTGTTCAACATTTACGCGATATTACAAAGCAGATAATTGTGATACAGCAACGGGAATGTGACAGGGTATGCATGGTCTGGAATCTATAAACCATAATCTCTCGGTGCAGTATAACATTTGAGATGAGATTAGCATCGCTTTAAATAATATGCCAAGCCTAAAATATGGGCATATAGTTGTATTAGTCTACAAGATGTAGCGACGATGGAGTTGCACGCACCTATGTATCGTGGACTGGCAGAATTCAGAAATATTCCGTTATATTAAAATCTGATTGGCAAAATTTGGTACAGCGCGTCATCCATGTTAGTTGCATTTTCTTGGTCATTCTGAACATCATTACGCCGGATAACAATTTTGTTTTTTCCCAGGGGCCATTTGGGGGTCGAAATTAGGACATGACCATCCATTTTCCAGCAACGTTCGCTAACAATAGTAGTACGGCTCGTCATGTGTTGGTGGTATAAGATTAAATTTGATAAATAAGATTGTTGATATTAGCAATATGTATCAGGTGGCTGTGAACCGTGTTAAATCGCCAACATGTTATAGAGTTACTTCCCCTTATTTTAGGTATTGAAGTCCATGGAAACAAATCGGAAAGGATAGTAATTTTGAGATTCTTTATGTACTCACACCAAACTTGGTGGGTGAGCAAATCTAGGCACATGCTCTATATAAACTGGGCCAGTTTCTGGAAAATGTAGGTCAAAGGTACATTTCGCCATTGAAACCAAGAGTAAAATAATCAGATATCACTTTTGTCATATCTGTATTATTACTATTTCAAACTGACCTAATTTATATCTGCATGGTAGCCTATGTCCAAACGTGCCCACCAACCAAGTTTGGTCCAAATATATAACAAAAATAATCAAATTAGTTGTCTTTACCCATTTTTCTCATAGACCTCAATAGGAGTAATACTAATAAATAAGGGGAGCTAACGCGGTAATATCTCGAGAACTTAACACAATTCTCACCACCCGGAAACATATCACTAATAACAACAATCTCACAAAGTCTATAATTATTACATTGAAGAATAAGAAAATTAGCCACAAATGTATGTCCCATAGGATACAATACTTTAAAATCTCATAGGTTTCAATACAACGAAAATTTGCAAGGGTCATAACTAGATTTTTAGGATATTCTCTCCGTGTTCATCCTTCTAATAGACAATGTAACTAGGGACATATTGGCCAGAATTAGTCTTAACCCATCAACACATGGTGAGACATGCCAATATTGGATGCTGGAGAATGAATGGTCATGACCTCATTTCTAACCCCGAATGACCCCGAGGAAAAAACCCAAAGGTTTCATCTGACCTATTGATGTTAATGAACGGATTATGCGAGTTAGTCCGTCATCAACGCTTAATAGTCCGTCAAGTTGTACGAATTGTATGTTTTTATTACTTAGTAAACATTCTGTTGAATATTTTGAAACTAATTTAACAGGGTGCTGTTGGTGTTGTTGTTGCCATAGGCAGCAACAGCACACTGTTAAATTAGTTTCCAAATATTCAATAGCTTACCTGTTTAATTTTCTGGAAATTGAGATTCAGAGAGTGCAGGGATCGATTGATCCCAACACGGACAAAGCGTGGGTGGAGCTTAGCTAGAGATGGGCGGGGCATAGCTAAACGTGTATTCATCCATTGGTACTCTGGAAATTCAGTGTTCAGTGTATTTCAACCGATTCAAACACACGTACAGATTAGGAGGGGCTTAACTAGAAATGGGCGGGGCATAGCTAGAAATAGACCTGTCTGTCAATAATTACATCACTAACGAATAAGCGTAGTAGTAACTGATGCATAGCTTAGTAACCTGGTCGGGTATTGTCGCCGACTGCCATTTTGTGAGAATTCCTGCAAGTTTCTTAGATTACCGTCAGATGACTGATACGGTGTTGCTTGGTTATACGTCCATTGCATCGTGTCAACAGCGGTTTCTACACTACCTTCGACGTGAAGTACTCTAACAATTACACCAACATTGGTCTGTAACATGAATAATACTGGTTTATTATTATTATTATTATTATTATTATTATTATTATTATTATTATTATTATTATTATTGTTCTATCTACTTAGTTTTCGAGGAATTAGCGGTGCGGGCTATCACTTTCTTACAGCCGTGTGAATCTTTGAAAGAAGCAATTTTTTAAACGATGTTGGTAATTGCTGCTGCTGGCTTTAGCTTACAAAACTTTCAAGTAAAAAAATAACCATCATTAATGAATCTCGCTAATGTATATAAACAGAACATGGCAATTGATGAACGAATGTAGTAGGAAGAATGGTAACGCACCCGCCAGCTGCCAAGCGCAAAGGAAGTCAAGCTTTTGTACGGTAACAAATCATCCTTCCCGAATGAATTTCTTTCAGGCGTACCGACTATTGTCTCTATATCAGAAATACATTCAGATTCCCTAAAACACAAAAGGCACATTAGTGACATTTTATTGATATTTATCGTGTAACTAGGTTTATATGGTGACATCCGACCGCTTACTCATGTGATCAAATACATCAGTTGTTAGCTGACGTCACAATCAAAACGACGCAATTCCATCACAAATGTCGACAAATCCATCACGAATCTGTACGAAGTGGTGAATCCACAATATAATAAGCATAGAAAACCACTGCTGCCAGTCAAATTACCTAAACTACGCTTACCCCGATTACATATCCGAACGACCGAAAGAATAATCGGATAACGGTATCACGTGGTACACATTCGTATCACGTGGTACACATTTTCCTCGTTTACTCCTCTTTCAAGCGAGAGTACATGCGTGCACATGCGTAGATAGGTAAAGCAACCACGTGATACTTCCGATCGGAGTACCCAGATAATGAAACCTAATTCAACCCAAGTTTCTTCAACTTAGCTGTATAATTAGGCATACTTTGAATTTGGGATTCTGTTTTGTAAGGGAGTTAACACTGGTGTATATGAACAGATGTCGCTGAATCACCATTACAACTGATAACGTCTTGTAACATGTTTATCTACATCTATGAACTATATTTTAACTAAATGTATCTATACTATTTTAGTTTATCCAGCGTAAACTAAATTTTCAATGAATTTTAAGTTTTTCAAGGGAGATTAGCATATGGTCAGAATTCATGACACTTCGTCTAGCCCTAATAGACCCGCTAGTCAAAACTTTCTGAGATCTAAATCAGACAAGAAAATTTTAACAAATATTAAGGTCTTCAGGTGAGATAACTCTAGCAAATATGGATAGAATTCACCAGAATGAAATCATTTTCATCTAACATACACACTAAAGACTAAGAGATATAGGTCGGGAAAGAAATTTTAAAGAAATTTTACGTGTTTCAAGGGCGATAACTCTGGTGAATATGGGCAGATTTTGCCAAAACAAAATCATGACACTTCATCTCTACATTATAGATCCGATGAACAAAATTGTGAGTGCAAGTCCAAGACTCTCCGAGATATGGGTCGGGAAAGAAATTTGTTAAACATTTTACGTCTTCAAGGAGAATAACTCTGGCGAATATGGGTGAAATTTTCAGAAACGGAATCATAACAATTCGTCCATAACTAAAACATCTGCACTGAAAAAATGGCGAGTGTAGGTTCAAAACACTTCGAGATCTGATATAGACCAGAAATTTGTATGAATTTTACTTTTTCAAAGGAGATAATTCCGGCGAATATGCGCAGATTTTGCCTAAACACAATCAATACACTTCGCCTATACCTTACACATCTGCTAAAAAAAGATTGTTAGTGTAGGTACAAAACTCTTCGAGATCTGGCCTGGACAAGAATCAGACGGACGAACGGACGCAGCAATGCACGATCGCACGGGTACACGAACGTACGGGCGGACGGACGAATGGATAGACGAACAGAGAGTGTCATCAAATAATACAACCCCGCTTTTCGTGGCCGTATAAAAATCGATTCCAACGCATCACGTACAAAGTGGGCGGGGCTTATATAGAAATGGGCCTGACGTAGCTATAAATGGGACCTTCTATTCCAGTACTATAAATAAAATCATTGCATATCACTTTATATTCAACAAGTGCAAGAACCTCGCCCTCCCGTTTTGTCATATTGCAAAAAGGTTTCAGATTTTAAAGATTTTCCGGATGTTTCGTTTTTTAAATAATTTTTCGGATTTCTCTTTTCGGATCAGTCCCAACGTCGTGAAATCCTTGTATATGGTCACTCCCTTTCTTGTGTTAAAATTTGAGCCAAAGATACATAATTTGATCCGATCCCGATCCGGGTTTATGTATGTGGATCCCGGCCAAATCATGGAAATCCCCACGGCAAGTTACAGGCAGACAGGCAGACAGGCAGACAGGCAGACAGACGGACAGACAGGCACAAGGGAGGTTATCTATATACATAATATGCATTCTAGTATTTGATGAAATTCTGAGTAAGCGCCTGTGGTTGTCTTTGACACCCTGTAAGAAACAGTCTGTATTACCTAGTACGTAAAAGAAAGGCATTGATGGTGAAGTTATTGCTATAGGCGTATTTTGGAGGAATCTGAGTCTAGCTAACGTGCTAAATTGATTAACTCTTTTAGGATCTGTATCATAATTTGAGAATTTATGGAAACAGCATCTGCGAGAATAGCAACAATGAACTTAATGGCAATTTGTTTGGAGGTTGTTGCTGGTGTCATCATGCGATATTGTAATAATATATATAGCAACTAGATCGATCAAATTGTACAATTATCCTTGCTCGGACCAATGATTCTATTTTAAAAGCCGCGTCTTTTCTCTTTTCACCCCTCTTGTGTCTTGAGGAATGTGGATTTGCAGGCCATGAGAAGACTATTTTGAAATTTTACCAATGAAATGACTGGCTCTGTAACCCTAAAAACCCATTTTCTTGACCATCGACAATTTAGTCGTCAAGCCGACCAGATACAACCTCTTAAAACCTATTTTCCTAAATTCCAGTGGTAAGTTTGCAAACCAGTCTTCTCACGGCCAGAAAATGGTCATTTACTGAGCAAAACATTGACTTTTCTTGAAATATCGTGACAAATTAAATGGTTAAATGACAAAAGCAGGATTTTGAGCGCTTTGAGGAGCTGTCGACACACAAGGGGTTAAATATCACTTTATATTTCATATTGCAATAGCTCAAACCGGAAGCCAAAAGTCAATGTTAGATTGAATATTCAGTCGTTGAGTCAATTAAGTCAAATCTATCGGCCGGTGTCGTAACCACATCGTATAAGTCGTCTTTGGAACGATAACTGGGTGTACTTTTTCTGAACGGTATCCTCACTTAGCCTTATCGTACTGAAAGTTTTAGATGATTGCATCTCTCTAGATTTATTTGATCTCAAGTTATCTGAAGCATGGCTGAATTGTGTAACATGTCGGTGTGGCCAGAATGGCAGATGACCGCATGCTGTTGGTCATCACAATCTGCTAATGAGGCGATAGCACAGTGCCTTGTAACCCTAGATCTCTATGTTCTCCTACATTATAGCGTGTATATGGCTGAAAAAGTTTAGACAAATTAGTACGAATATTGGCCTGGCTCCAAATTTATTAGTCTATTTTTGACACTCATAATTACGAATTCGTAAACGATTTTTGTTATTGCGATGTCAAACATCTGCCGAACACCGTTAGGCTCAATCATCGCTTTAAGAATCGCTGTCAGAATCATCTACGGCGATATATAATAATCAAGTATATCACGTCATAATGCCAATTAATCGGGAGGACTTCACGACAAACCAGGTTTTGCTATCCGCAGAACTGGAGGATTTCCGGTGGAATAAATTACTTCTTCATTCTCGCTTCACATAAGACAACCTTTTAGTAGGAGAAGGAATCACTTCTCGGTACGCGGAAAGCCAAAGAACCACACTTGAGTTGTCTTACGCTGTGTCAACTAGACGCAATCTATGATAGACAAGTTAATTTCTGTTAGCTAATATACACGTACGTGTTGTATGCAATTTCATTTTTGACAACGTCGTTTTATATAGTCTTATCAGTGGAAATAAAGCTACAATCATTCGTTTACATAGAACATGTTTTGTCTTGAGCAGTAATTACTTTGACCAAACTTTAAGCAGTAAGAGTAACACTCATACCAGTCTGATCGAAATAAAGCAATGGATAGTCATGTCTAGCAAGGCAATGCATATGTCCATCATGAGAGACAAGTGAATTGTTTGTGCTTTGTATTATTATCTCTAAGACGCTGTCATGGCAACCACCAACCTAGATCATCAGAAAAGCTTAAGTATCAGATTGCAATAAACGTTGTAGATTTTGGAGCTGGAGCGTTTTGAGCTATCAGTACATAGGCTGCTTTGAATGCTTGTCTCTCTTTTTCAAGCATAAGATATTTCCCTGTCTTTTACGCGCTGGTTTATGATGTACGTCCTTTTTGTACTCTTTACGGGTTGTCGCCCACTATTTCATCTCTTCATCTCGTTGTATCTCGCATCATTCTTAATCTGGTTTAGTAACCGATTCTCTTTGCCAACATCTTACTATATGATGGGAGATACGTTGAGATTTAATGGAGACAATCTTAGTTATGGAGCCAAACCCATGTAGACATAATCTTACTAATTATGTTATACCCTATCTCATTGGCGCGCATCCCACCTTCTGATAGAAGTCCAGGGCTGCCCATACACATAAGCCAGTGCGTGTTGTCTTAGCCGCTCCATAGATACACTTTCTTTCGCTACATTGTTTCTTGCATTCCCTATTCAGATCATTGGGATTCATTGAGCGTACCTTCCAATCTTCAAATATAAGACAATGAAATTCCAAGCGGACAATCCATTGCTGTTATGCTAATAATCCCGAACCACGGTTATCCCGATTCAGATACCGGTGCGCCATGACTTCAGCAGTTAGTAGATTCCGGGTAGGTTTCTTGTGTACCTTGCTAAGTTTAAAATCGTCTTTATCACTCTCATCTAGAGACACATCATGACACATGAGTTCAATAAAATATATTGATATATTGATATATGTTTAGACTCGAAGACAGTCACCGTAGATCTATGTCAAATTTGCTACGGAAAAATTATACGCTCAAAGATTCATCATTATTTCTTTAAACAGCTATTGAAACATTTTTAATTATCAGTAAACGATTAGTTTCCATATATTGTGTGGGAAGAAAATATTTATGTTCACTAAATAGGCTACATACCCTGGGTCTGTCAGGCATAACATGAGTTTGTAAGAGCATAAACACCCGTCAGCCTCAGCACGACAGCACACACCCTGCTCATTCCATCCACGAGGGTTGTCATATCTCACCAGGTCAATTACGAAGCTTACTTGCCCACTCACACATGCCAACTGAGGAGAAACATGAGAAAATCTAAATGCGTAATCGTATATCTCATATATTACATATCATTCATTAAACCGTCAAGTTTACGTATCTTTTTATCGTATGGTCACGCATGAATTCAATGGATGAATCCAATCTGTCAATCAAGTATATCACATCATAATGAATTACGGCACATGTTGGTTGACGCCACAATCAATTACTGACTATTAGGACGTAGCTAAGTCCGTCAGTAACCTTTAAAAGTCCGTCAGTTGTACGAATTCTATGTCTTTACTATATAATAACATGTTGAATATTTTGAAATTAATTCGACTCGACGCTGTTGCTGCCATAGCCAGCAAGCAGCAACACCCAGTTAAATAATTTTCAAAACAGTCAACAGCTTACTTGTATGCTTTTCTTGAGATTGGCACTCAGGAGTTCAGGGCTCGGTCTATTCTAACACTGGCAAAGCGTGGGCGGGGCTTAGCCAGAGATGAGTAGGACATAACTAAGAGTGGATTCAGCCATTGACCCATCTACTGTCGCGAGCAATATAATGCCTATATAATTGCGCCAGTTGTCGCCTAGAAGCCACGAGGTTACAAATCAACTTGCAACGTTATTCACCATTGTTAAAACTAATGCTCTCTCAAGATGACTTCTTACTAAAGTCGTGTAATAAATTTGCTACGAATCTCAACTCGTATGCAATCCTCTAGAGTACCATTAACTAGTTGACAGAACTTGTGCTCAATCCCATTATATTATCAGCTCAATAAAATATGTTTAAAGGTATTATAATCTCATCTCAAATGTTGTATTGCACCGATAGATTAGGGTTTATAGATTCCAAACCATTCGTGTGATGCCACATTCCTTATCTGTATCACAATGGACCTTTCCGGTTTTAGCTTTGCCCCGCCCATCTCTAGCTAAGCTCCACCCACACCTCGCCGTGTTAGGATTGATCGATCCCCGAATGTCCTAACTATCAATTTCCTGAAAACTGTACAGGGAAGTTGTTGAATATTTTGTAACTAATTTGACTGGGTGATGTTGCTGTCTATGGCAGAAACAGCACCCAGTCAAATTAGTTTCAAAATATTCAACAGATATGTATTAAATAGTAAAGGCATACAATTTGTACGACAGCGCATAGACCGTCTTCAAATATGCGTTCGTGACGTACTTATCGACATCATTCATGACGCCATTCATTATGATGTCATTCTAGACATCACGTAGTTGATTATGACGTCATATGATTGGTGGGTTTTCTAGAAAGGTGAATTATCTGTTTTGTAATATCGCGTAAATGGTGAACAGTGATCGTCACAATTTTGTGTGATGTCATGTAAGCACCAAATGCATTACATTCTTTATTATGTACTACTCAATTGGAAGTTGTTGCTGCCTATGACAACATTGTCAAACCATAGCTGGTACCTCTATGACTGAGTGTATGTACCGAGGCAGACACGCTAGGCTTTTTCTGATTGGTTGAAAAGTAAATCATAGGTTGAAGAAATATACCAGCATTTATCTACTAAATCCTGAATATCTTTCTTTAGCGGCAAGATCTTCTTCTTCTTCTTCTTTTCGTTCGCAGATCATACCGCCAGTCCTGTAAGTGACTATCGACATGCTCATAAGCGTTAAGTGCGTCGATCCATGGTTTATTAGAGTGCGCCGTGCGGCCTTGAGCCTCCGTCTCCAGCACTCGAGGTTTCTGTCAGGGTTACCTCACCCTTACTTCCTTTAGTCGCCTCTTACGACACGCAGAGGATACAGAAGGTGTATTCTAATCCCCACCAACAGGGCAACCGGCATGATAAAAACTTAAAACTACCTGCGTAGTTTATGAGTGGCTATATCACTTGCATAGCTATCAAGAGATAAGGTTAGTTATTCTTTAAACACGAGAAAGTGTATCATCACATTTTAGATCCACTTTTTGCACACTACGAACGTAAAGCGCGAGTAGTGTACTACTAAACCCGCTGTTGCCTGGCATCAATGACGCAACTCTCATCCTTATAAACGTATTTTAATAGTGATATAATGTTAAAATGTTATAAAAAGAAATGTATTGATAAATTTTAATGAAACACTCAGACATTGTAGACGATAAACTAGAAATAATGTCAAATCTGAAATAATATGATGCGGCATTTGTCGCTATATTTTGCTGCGCATTCGTCAGGATTCTCAGCAATGAACCGACAAATTGATAAAAATATAATCTAAAATCACCAAAAATCGCCGGAATCAACAGGAAAATGAGAAATAATGACTTCACATGGTTTATATTATAAACGGAATAAGACAATCGTTGTCATTTTGTATCAAGTTCAATAAGTTTAATAAGATAATGAGATCGAATGACAGCAATCTTTTCAGTCAAATTAGCAAAAGATTTAACATCCGCACTGTCATGACATTACACACTATCGCTTGAGGAAATAAGATGGCGGCGACCAGCCCGCGAGAGTTTAAAGCCAAGACGATGTTAAATAGCAAATAATTGCGATAAAGTTTACTAAATACACCGGGAAGTTGGACGATTTGCAACAATGGGGAAGATATTAGTATTCCTTTAGGATACGTTACAGAACCACCATTTTGTGGCAACAACAGTATGTGGTCTCCCTAGTCATGTCTCGCTGTAATATGATATGAAAATCTCAACACGTCATTAACAGTTGTGTGCACTGTCGACTACCCTTGTGTCTGTTATCAGCGCTCCGTACAAAATCGGGATCCCTCCGGCTACGCAATGGTCCCATTTATAGTAGGCTATAACCCTGGTTAAGTATGTTATCTAGAGGGACGGAATTTAAATATGTGATTTTGTATAAATATTTATTCATGTGCCGTGTGTAACGGAATAAAATATTTATCTATTTCTCAGCGATTACATTCCCAGAACCCCTCATTGACACCGTGCCAACAGACAGGCAGATGGCAAGCGCATATAAATTATAAATTAACCCTTTCGTGGTAAAGTGTTTAAAAAAAGATTGATTCTTTTGCTCAGCGAACGTCCATTTGCAAGCAAAGACTATTTTTGTAAATATACCACTGAAATTTACAAGAAAAATGGATTCTGTTGTCTTGGAAATGGATACTTCTTGTAACCACCCCAGAGGCCATCTTTTGTCGGCTGGCCCATTACCGCTTTAATTCTGAGGGCCTATTTGCACGACAAGACAAAAACATTTTTTAAAACTTTACAACTGGAATGACTGTCACATTTATAGAGCCAGTCATTCCAGTGGTAGAGTGTCAAAGCTAGAATTCGCTTGCGCACCAAATGGACACTCGTCACGACCATTGCAAGTCACGTAGAACATTAAAGGGTTAAGTTGACACAAGAGGGGCTAAAGCAAATCGTCATTTAATTGGTTGACTTAAATATCACGGCCTCTTTCAAAGAACCGCTTAGCTTTGCCTTTACTATGCCAACGCCCACTACCTGAGATTGCAAACCTTCTCGCCCACCCACTGTCGTATCGACCTGTTCCTAATCAACGCTTGAACGTGTAAAGATTCATGTTCAGCAGTGAGATAATATCAAGATAATAGATAGAGTCAGATATTAGTGACCGATGATAAATATTTGTCTGGAGTGTTTATGCAATGATCACGCGTGCTCATGACAATGCACGTTAAATATTGAATAAGTTAAACATAGTGCAAGCTAAACATCATAGAACAGTGGGCGCGTGGCTGGGGCGGGGTGGGGGTGATCATGTTTTAGCTTAGCATATAGGGCCTACATGCTATATACCAGGAATGTGATCATGATATTATTGTTTCGCAATTGTTCCTATCTATGTTTTTGTTGAGAGGTTTTATTGGAGTTAATATCCAGCAATGTTTCTTGGAATTTAACGATACTTTATAGATTCCACAAATTTTGGCGTGATAAAAAACTCTAGAAAATCTGAAAAATTCCTGATCCGATAAAAGCGTGGATCAACAGATACCTCGGAAAACTGCTGGTTCGATTTGACTAAAATGCAAGAAACCGTGTGACCTTAGACTAGGCATCTAAAACTTCGGTCGTGATCCGAAAAATCTAAAAAAATCCGGATAATCTGGAAATTTTAACAGCGTGACAAACACGGCCGGGCGAAAGTCCGCAACTTAGAAGAATGGACGACTTGAATCGCAATTAACCTTTCCAAGTTTATTCATCCATCATATGACGTCACATGCCGTCATAACCAACTACGTGACGTGTATCCAGACGTCATAATCATGACGTCACGAATGACTCGATATAGTCCGTCTTAAACGCTTAATAGGTCCACACGTTGTATGAATTGTATGTCTTTACTATTTAATAAACATTCTGTCAAATATTTGGAAACTAATTTGACTGGGCGTTGTTGCTGCCATAGGATGCGGCAGCACCCAGTCAAACTAGTTTCAAAATATTTAACAGTTTATCTGTATAGTTTTCTGGAAATTGATAGTCAGGATCGATCCCAACACGAGCGAAGTGTGAGTGGAGCTTAGATAGAGATGGGTGGGGCATAGCTAAAACAGGAAAGGTCCTTAGGTACATTTGAAAAAACCAAAGGTCTCTTCGCAATATGTAATAGACCGATACTAAGCAGGATGTGTAAATACTTACGATTTTCAAAACAAAAAGCAACAGAACAACATCAACAACAACAACAACAACAACAACAACAACATCATCAACAAGAACAACAACAACAACAATAAATTTGTTATCAACGACAACAACAAAAACAACAACAAAAACAACAACAACAACAACAACTGCTACTGCTACAGCTACTGCTGCTGCTATTGCTATTGCTATTGCTATTGCTATTGCTATTGCTACTGCTGCTGCTATTGCTACTGCTACTGCTACTCCTTAAGCGGCGGCATCAACATCATCATAATAATAATAATAATAATAATAATAATAATAATAATAATAATAATAATAATAATAATAATAATAATAATAATAATAATTGCAGTACTCTCATGTATACAGATCTCTACCGTCACATGTTTATTGATTTATGTACCCTCATATTCCGTTTAATAACGGAATGGGTGAAATAAAGAAAACTGAAACTGAGGTCTTAACAGACTTAATTACTAATACTTAAATTAATATTCTCAAGCCATAGTTTACTAGCTTACCTGTGATGTTAGAAGGATGGTAGCGAGGTGTAAAACAGTCGGTATTCTCATGCTGTTAATGCATTCTATCTTCCTGTGTATCGGGTGCGCTTTTGAGAACTGAGAGAGGTATCTGATCAGTTTAAGCGTTATATCAGCAGTAGAGTGTCTGTCACGTAGGCTTAGGGATAGGCTGACAAAACATGACAACTAAAGAATTGCTCTCGTAAAATCAACAAAACCTAGCGACAATCTGAAAGGATAATGTAGGTGTTTCATATATTTTGAAAAATCTGTTTCATTTTATTTAATATCTATAAAGGTCAACTTTTTATGAAATGAAATAGAATATGTATTGAGCAATTTAAAATACAGAGGTAAGATATTGATATGCCCCGTAACATCTCGACCGAAAGCGCATACCCTAATCTACCCGCTTCTCTTGTGAATGGACACTATCCATGGCGTCGGGTGGAATTAGTATCGTTATTAAGAACAACTTGAGAAAATATATAAATGAAGTACACACCGGTAATGAATTCGTTCTATCGATTGAAATAAAAAAGATACAATAAAGAGCGGCAAACCGATACTATTAGCAGTTTATATACCACCCGAATCATTGAGATATCGCTCAAACGAAGCGTTCGAAAAAAAATAGAAAATGACCTAATTATATTGAAACAAACTTTTGAATCGATATGTCTTTTAGGTGATTTTAATGCAAAGACGGGGACTGACAGTGATTTTGAAAGATAAATCAGATAACAGTCTATGGTTCAAGATGGGGAAAGAGTTGCTGGACCGGGATGTGCTTTGCTGTACTGTATACATACCCCCAGAAAGCTCTAACTACTCCAATATTTCGCTATTTGACGAACTAGAACAGGAACTAATTGAGAATTCAGAAGGGGATGGGCAAGACATAATCCTTATGGACGGCAAATCTACCCGATGTAGATGAAGACGAGCTCGAAAACCCTGATTCTATCCTTAAAGATATTGTACCGGAATCGCTTAAGATGAAGGTTAGCTGTAGCCTAGCAACAATGGACATCCCTCTGTTAAGGTCCTCCAAAGACACTCAAAGAAACAATTATGGGTATAGGTTGGTAGAACTGTGCAAGAATCAAAGTATAGGCATTGTTAATGTGAGGGTAGGGGCTGACAGAAAAGTGGCAAAAACAACTTGTATTGGGGTTAGTGTTGTAGACTATTGTATTGTTTCACCTGGTATTTTCGCTTTAATAGATTCCTTTGAAATCCAAGACTTTAACGAAATGCTGTCGGATAAGCACAATTCTGTACATATTGTTTTTAAGTCTAATGCAAATACTACACATGAGCTCACAAACAAGACAGAAGGAAATGTAAGTGAGCCGAAAATGAGATGGAAAGAGACCAACAGATTAAAATAGTTATCCCATATAGAACCAGCACATGCCGAATCTATCCTCGAACGTCTAAACGTACTTGCTGACTCGCCAGAAATAACAATTGGAAACATGCTGAATACAGCTGGCGAGGCGGCAGAGTGTTGTGGGCGTAGAGGGAAGAAGAGAAAATGTTCAGCAAAGAATGATAAACCATGGTTTAATCAAGAGTGTAAAATAAAACGAAAGGAATTTTACAAAGCAAAACGAGTATACCTACGGAAGAAATCTGAAACAAATAAAGAGCAAAAACAAATTGCGAGCAAAAACTACAAAAAAGAAATTAATAAACAGTATAAATTACATTTTACATCTTTTGTAAATAAACTTCGCTGCATCAAAAATCGCGATCCCAAAGCATATTGGGACATAATAAATAAACCGCTCTCACAAACGCAACAAAAGCAGCCGCAAATCCCGATGCAGTCTTTGGTAGAACATTTCAGAATGCTAAATCAAGCATCGGAAGACGATACTCAACTAGACTTCCCACTTTTGGCCTCGTTAGAGATAAATGATAATTTAAATAAATCATTTAGCGAAAAAGAAATATCTACTGCTATTGCGCAACTGAAAAACAACAAAGCCAGCGGTACAGACCGAATAATAAATGAATTTCTCAAAGCTTCAACCGAAGGTACTTGTTTGCTTCAAATATACACAAAATTGTTTAATTTAATGTTATGTTCTGGCCATATGCCAACCGAATGGACGAAAGGTATTATATTACCACTGTACAAAAACAAAGGTTCGCTATTGGATCCCGAAAATACCGAGGTATTACGCTCTTGAGTTGTTTCTGTAAACTGTTTACAACAGTCATTAATTTACAACAGTCATCAATAACAGACTGACACATTTTGTAGAAATGTCAGGCCTGTTAGGCGAAGAGCAAGCAGGCTTCCGGGCCGGCTACTCCACAATTGACCATGTATTTGCATTGAAAGCACTAATTGATATATATCTGTGGCGGAAGAAACGTTTATACTGTACATTTGTTGATTACAAAAAGGCTTTTGACACAGTTAACAGGTCATTTCTGTGGATGAAGCTCTTATCAAATAACATAAACGGTAAACTATTTACATTATTATTCAATTTATATAAAGGAGCTAAATCCTGTATTAAAGACACAATAAATAATACTATGTCTGATTTCTTTACCTGTGAAATAGGCGTACGACAGGGGGAGAATTTGTCCCCTCTGTTTTTCGGCGATATTTCTTAATGACCTTGAAAGTACAATTTCCATGAGTTACAAAGGACTTCAAAGTATATTAGAACTCTCCAAATCAATGAACCCAAGTGAAACAGAATTATATTTGAAGTTTTTTTATTTTACTCTATGCCGATGACACACTTTTATTAGCCGAGTCTCCACAGGAACTGCAAAATGCACTGGATGCACTACACGACTATTGTCTCACATGGAAGCTCTTTGTTAACGTTTCGAAGACGAAGGCTATGATTTTTTCGAAGGGAAAAATAAGAAATTTACCTAAATTTACACTTGGTAACGAAGACGTGGAAATTGTACAGGATTACGTTTACTTAGGGATAAAATTTTCATATAACGGGCGATTTACAATGGCGATAAAGTACTTGTACGACAAGGCAAATAGGGCAATGTTCGCCCTAATTAAAAAGGCACGAGCTCTCCATCTACCTGTCGATGTCCAACTGGAACTCTTCGAGTCCTTAATTATGCCTATAATATTGTATGGTTGTGAAGTCTGGGGATGTGCAAACATCAGCATGGTAGAAAAGTTGCACTTACGTTTCTGTAAGATTATTCTTGGACTAAAGAGTTCCACACAGACTTCAATGGTATACAGAGAGCTAGGCCAACCGCCTGTCAGTATCAAAATTAATGCGAGGATAGTCACCTACTGGGCAAGGATAATTAATGGAAAGGAATAAAAAATCGCACATAGACTTTACAACTTAATGAGCCTAATGTATTCAAACGACGACTTTCAATGGCCATGGATATCCCATATTCGAAATGTATTAGACACTACGGTCTTTCTGGGTTGAGCAAAACCCAGGAGACCCGGATGAACTGAAACTCGTCATAAAGCAACAACTAACTGATCAGTTTGTACAAAAGTGGAGGGGCGAACCTTTCAATAGTAAAGGGTGTATAACTTATAGAATATTTAAAGATGAATTCAAATTCGAAAATTATTTGATTTCACTCCCACAAATTTTTTCAAAAGCCCTTTGCAAGTTTAGAACTTCCAATCATAAATTACCAGTTGAGGTTGACAAATATGATCAAGTAAGACCCAGGCATGAACGCATATGTACTCTCTGTAATGATAAAGTAATGGGGGATGAATTCTATTACTTGTTCGAGTGTCCTGCCATAACTGGAGAGCATAAACAACTCATAAAAAAGTATTTTCGCGTGCACCCAAATACATTCAAAATGAAACAACTGATGAATGATCAAAACAGGAAGAAAATGATATCATTGTGTAAATTTATAGAAATAATTTTCAGATGTTTTAAATGAAAATAATATTGATAAATCAACTCTCCAGGTAGGCGCTTTCCGGAAAGATGAGGCGATTCGGTATATCCGTATGGATTCACTTCCGGATGAGTGAACCCACTCATTGGGATGTGAGTCCAGACGGATGTACAGGATCAACTTTCCCACGAGCGTTGGTGGTCGAGGGCCCAGTTGCACTAATAGCGCAGTGGATAAGCGGTGTGCGTGTGTGCGTGCGTCCATGCGTGCGTGTGCATACGTGTGCGTGGGTGAACAGTGAGGGAGTCTGAACATTTTGCATTGATAGTAATAATAATAATAATAATAATAACAATAATAATAATAATAATGATGATAATGATAATAATAATGATAATGATATTGATGATGATAATGATGATAATGATAATAATGATGATAAAATAATTATAATGATTATAATTTAATTTGTAAACTTACTGTTTATTGTTGTATTCGTATACTTCAAAAGAAGTTTATCGAAATCAAGAAATTGAAATTGAGAAAAGACATTAAAAATGTGAATATCGAAATTGTGACAATCAAAGACAACTGAAAAAAACATACTAAAAGCTCACTACCTTAGAAAGTGCAGTGCAATTTATGAGCGACAGGTATGATGACCTATCCAGTGAGAGTGAGAAGTTGAAGCGAGATTACATTCATTAAAAATCCAAACTGATGAGAATAATGATTCTGTACACAACCATATACGACAAGTAGAACTATCTGTAGCTGAGCTCAGTGCGTCTAAACCGCCGGACAGCCGAGAAACTGAAAGCCTCGTTCAAAGCATCACTCAACCACGAGCAGGGCATCTTGACTTACAAACCAGGAGCATGCGAAACAACCTATTGTTTTCAGGCATCCCCGAGACAGACAGGAACGAAGATAATGAGTTGCTAATAAAGTGGTTCCTTAAAGATCAGATGAAAATTTGCCAAGACATTCCGTTCGAACGTGCACACAGAATAGGGCCGCGCGAATCACAGTCAACCCATGGCCGACCAAGAATGGTCGTTGCAAGGTTCAGTTACTTTAAAGATCGGGAAATAGTGCTAAGAGCGGCGCCAGGAACACTACACGGAGTAAATATACAATATCCACACGAAATTGTAAATCGCCGTAAAATACTTATGCCTGAATTCCGGAATGCAAAGTCGTGCGGTGCTAGATGTAGTTTTGTCGCGGACAAGCTTTATATTGATGGCCAGCGAATACTGCCGACCGAGGAGCGAGAAATAGCCGGAATGGAGAATTATACGCGTCCAGCACCCGCACCACAAAACTTAAGCAGAACCATCCGTCCTGGAAACAATACATACGCAGCCACATTGAATCGCAATATCCATATATAGAGGTGCGTTAGTAAGTAGAGAAGACCTTAGGCAGAAGACAAAACATGAGAGTGTACATAGTAATAAAAATGGTGATAATTATAACAACGTAGACGACGATAATACATATAATTGTGATGATGAAGGCAACGCAGATGAGGATGACAATGTAGATAATAATGGCGTTAATAATAATAATAATAATAATAATAATAATAAAAATAATAATAATAATAATAATAATAATAATAATGATGATGGCTTCAATAATAATAATAATAATAATAATAATAATAATAATAATAATAATAATAATAATAATAATAATAATAATAATAATAATGATGATGGCTTCAATAATAATAATAATAATAATAATAATAATAATAATAATAATAATAATAATAATAATAATAATAATAATAATAATAATGATGATGATGATGATGATGATGATGATGATGATGGCTTCAGTAACAATAATAATAATAATAATAATAATAATAATAATAATAATAATAATAATAATAATAATAATAATGTACATACCACTAAACATGCTGCTGCTGCTAGTACTACTGCTACTGCTGCTATTACTGCAGCAGCAGTGACAACGGCAGTGACAGCGGCGGCAGTAGCAGCAGTAGCAGCAGCAGCAGCAGCAACAACAACAACAACAACAACTACTACTACTACTACTACTACTACTACTACTACTACCACTGTTGTTGCTGCTGCTGCTGTGGCGGCGGCTGCTGCTGATGATGTTGCTAACACCACTGCTGCTGCTGCTGCTGCTGCTGCTGCTGCTGCTGCTGCTGCTGCTACTGCTACTACTACTACTACTACTACTACTACTACTACTGATGCCTCTCCTACTACTGCCACCATCACTGATTCTGCTGCTGCTGCTTCTGCTGCTGTTCCTAGTACCACATTTATTACTACATCGATCGTCCCTGCCATTTGTACTAATACAGCTATTGCTGCTAGTGTCTCTGGCGGTACAGCAGTTGGTGGAGAAAATAATGAAATGTCTCGTGAACTCAAAATAGCATTTGTAAATGTATGCGGCTTAAAACTTCATTTCATTTCATTTAAAACACACGTTAAATTATCCCGAGATAATACGAATCCATGATATTATTGGTATGGCAGAAACGAAACATGGGGAGTACGACGCATTCAACATACCCGGATATAGAGTTATGCTCAAAACAAGAACTACCACCGCGCGTAAATCTGGCGGTATTGCCATATTAATACATGAATCTATGTCCGGATATGTTGAAGAAATCCAATTAGATAATGAGGTAACTATGTGGATACAGATTGATAACACCTACACATGGACAAAAAACAAAGTAATATTAGGAGTGATTTATATACCCCCTGAAACTTCAAAATTTTCTTCCGATCAATCATTTGTCCTTCTATAACAGGAAATTACATCTCTAATGAGACGCTCTGATTCACTAATACTCACCGGAAACTTTAATGCTATGAGTAGCATTTTAAATGAGATATTGGAAACTGATCACCAATTGAATGATATCTGTCAATTGGATACTGATGATCAATATGCCTCAGTTGCCAAGTGTTACCAATACGCATAACACAAGACAAACATAAAGCAAACTCCTTTGGGCATAAACTCATAGATATTTGTAAATACAATAATCTGTGCATCTATAACGGGAGGGGTAGGGGCGGACAATGGTATAGGAAAACTTACTTGTAAAAACAGAAGCGTCGCAGATTACGCAATTTCGTCCTTTAAGTTAATAGAGAATGTGAAGGATTTTATTGTGCATGAATTCTGTCCTCTGCTGCCAGACGTACATACAGCCATGCACATTAGCTATGCGTTCACTAATACAACCGGTCAAACTGAACACACAGACAACAACACACAGCAACACATAAAAGGAAATATAATGGAGCAGGAACAACCATGCAAATGGAAAACAAATACAAGCTGTGAATTTAGGAGTTGTGTTGCAGATAACCCATTATTGCAAATGATAAAAACTAATACTACTGATAATAATTTTGGGGTGGACAAAATAGATCAAATTGTTTCTGATATTAATGACTTATTTAAAAATGCAGCAATTATGGCATTAGGAGTTAAGAAGGTAAACGGAACAACACATACCAATCGTTGTGACGCGAAGATGCGCCTGTGGTTTAACGCTAACTGCAAGAAAAACAGGAAGGAATAGCATAGCGCTAGATACAATCATCACATACACAACTCAGAAATGACAAGAACCCATATGATAGACACTAGCAGATCATACAAAAGGCAATGAATAGAGCAATATTCCAACATAAATAAAGATTCCACGATAAAATTAGAGACCTAAGTATCAAAGATCGCAAATCCTATTGGAAACTTATTAAACAATGTGATCCTAAAAAGACAAATGCCCAATATGTAGAGAAAATATGTTTAATTATTTTAAAGCAACAACCGAAAAAGATGCAATACCAGAAACATACGAAATTGAAGTAAATCAATATCAACAAAATGCAACACTAAACAATGAAATTACAGAGCAGGAAATCTCTAAAAGTATCCAACGTCTAAAAAACGGCAAAGCAGCAGGATCTGACGATGTCCTGAATGAATACATCAAATTACCGAAGATATTATGACCCCACCCCCCCCCCCCATCTATCAATATCTATTTAATAAAATACTTGACTCTGGCTATGTCCCCGATAGTTGGACTGAAGGTTTGATCATACCAATATACAAAGGGAAGGGGGAAATAATTGATCCACAAAACTATAGGCCCATAACGTTGGTCAGTTGCTTAGGAAAGCTGTTTACTTCTATACTAAGTGCACGAATCAGTAAATTCATAGAAGACGAAAAGATCCTAAACGAAAACCAATATGTTTGACCATATGTTTACACTCCGATCCTTAGTTGAAACAGCAGTAAAACAAAGGAAACGACTCTTCTGTGCATTTATTGATCACGAAACTATTTGGAGAGAGGCATTATGGGAGAAACTGGTTGAGCAAAATTTGAATAGCAAGATTATAACAGTAATTAAAAGCATGTATAACAGTATAAAATCTAGAATACGCGTTAATGGGCTTACATCTGTTCACCTAATATGTAAATGGGTGGGGGGGGGGTACGACAAGTGGACAATCTTTCGCCTCTACTTTTCAGATTATATTTAAATGATCTAATTGAATACTTGGAAGGTAAGGACTGCAAGTAAATAATTGTAAGTGACAACATAGAAACATACCTAAAAATCCTTGCTCTACTCTATACAAACGATACTGTAATAATGGCTAACCGAAAGGAAGATCTCCAGAAAATCTTGACTGAATATAATAATTACTGTATACTATGGAACTTAAAAATAAATCTTAATAAAACTAAAATTGTCGTTTTCGGGCTTGCGGAAAAAGTAACACAAACTTTTAATTTTAAACTAAATAATATACAAATTGAAATTATTGATAGCTATAAATATCTAGGAATTATGTTTTCAAAAATGGTGAGACAATTATGCACCTTACACAACAATGCCGAAAAGCAATGCATTGCCTGTATCACCGCACTTCCAACTTAAGTCTACCCATTGACTGCCAACTTCAATTATTCGATGCAATGATAGCCCCAATAGCATTGTATGGAAGCGAAATATGGGTTTTTGAAAAATATCAGTCATTAGAGCAACTCCACCTAGAATTTATGAGATGTGTGCTCAAAGTGAAACATACAATACCATCTGCAATGGTCTATGGTGAACTTGGAAGGTATCCTTTACAAATAAACGTACAATGCAGAATGTTAAATCTTTGGGCAGGACTACTAACCGGTAAACAGGATAAATTAGCATACCAAATATACACATATATGCATACACAGTACAATGAGGAGGGGGTTCAATACAAATGGGCTAAGTATGTCGAATCAATCTTAAATAACGCAGGGTACGGTTACTTGTGGGCCTCACAACATATCATTGAATAAAGAAGTACAACACATAGTATAAATCAAAGACTCGTCGATCAGTTCAAACAAACATGGAAAGAATCATTAAGTAATTTATCTAGGGGCGAAACATATAGAATATTTAAATCAGAAATCTGTTTAGAGCCATATTTATTAAAATTAAATGAAGCTAGTAGAATAACTCTTACGAAACTGCCAATCACCGCTTACCAATTGAAACAGGCCGCTGGACAGGAATATAAAAAATCAACAGAACATGTCCATTATGCAATAATAATGATATTGGTGACGAATACCATTACTACTTTCTATGTTAATTTTTTGAAGAATCCAGTAAATTATTCATACCTGCTTATTATCTGCATGACGAAACTACTATAAATTTGAAAAGCTATTGTCGACCCCCAACTTGACACGACGACGACGACGACGACGACGACGACGACGACTACTACTACTACTACTACTACTACTACTACTACTACTACTACTACTACTACTACTACTACTACTACTACTACTACTACTACTACTACTACTACTACTACTACTACTACTGCTACTGCTGCTACTGTTGTTGCTGCTGCTGCTGCTGCTACTACTACTACTACTACTACTACTAATACTACTACTACTACTACTACTACTACTACTACTACTACTACTACTACTACTACTACTACTTCTACTATTAATTCTACTAGCAGTAGTACTGTTATTGTTGAAACAAAAAAACAAACAAAAAGTCTGGGAGTAATAAATTGAATTGAATTGAATTGATACTAAACGAATATATCAAATCCACAATTAATACCATGATGCCAATTTATGGAATTTTATTTAATATAATATTTGACAACGGACGGGTACCGGAAAAATGGTTAATCGGAAAAATCATACCAATTTATAAGAAAAAAGGAGACCCATCGTAGCAGCAAATTACCGACCAATAACACTTTTAAGCTGTATGGAGAAACTTTTCACCACAATTATTAATGCTCGTTTGAATGCATATGCAGAAAACTGTTAAATCATTTCAGATTCGCAAAACGGATTTAGAAAGGGTAGATCCAAGCTAGCCAAAATATTTTCACTGCATCTCATACAGCAGCTTTTATCAGCCGAAAAGAAAAGTTATACTGCTGTTTTATAGATTTTAAACAAGCTTTCGATGCTGTTTGGAGAAAGGGTCTCTGGTAAAATATGGAGTTACAGGAAAATGCTTTAAAACTATTTTTAAATATGTATCGGTCTATTAAATCATTTGTTTTTCATAACTCAAATAAGTCAGACACATTCCCGTGTAGGTTAGGCGTTAGACAAGGTGAAAATATATCCCCTTTTCTCTTTTCGATTTATCTAAATGATTTAGAAAGCTACCTAGAGGAACACCACACATCAGGGCTGACAACAATTAACGAATTAGTTGATAATTTCCACCTTTATTTATATCTTATTGTGCTTCTCTATGCTGATGACACTATGATAATGGCAGGAACACCCAGGTTGCTACAAAATGCGTTAGATGTGTTCCAGGACTATTGCGAAAAGTGGAAATTGCAGATCATTCGAAAACTAAAATAATAATATTCGAAAAACGTAAGAAAATTAACCAACCAAAATTTCAAATAGGTGAACATAGCATAGAAGTAGTAGATGAATATTTATTTTTGGGTGTACTTTTCAAATATAATGGTAACTTTTTTTCTTGTAGAAAACGAAACTTAGCTCAAGGGATTAAAGCAATGTACGCACTAATTCACAAAATTAAAGCGATCGATGTCCCGATAGATTTACAGTGCACACCTTTTGAGTCTATGGTTATACGAGTTAGATTATACGCGTCCGAAATCCGGGGCTTTGAAAACACGAAACTGCTAGAAATTGGCCAAATACGATTTTATAAAATTATGTTACAAATGAAGAAGAGTACCCCGAATGTTATGATCTATACAGAGGTATATACCCATTAAATATTATAATACAGTGTAATACAATTCGATTTTGGGCGGACATCGTGAACACTGGATATAGAAAGCTTTCGTCTATTCTTTAACATAGCTGCCTACAGTATACGGAGACAAAGAATATCAAGTTTAAATGGATAGAAAAAGTTAGAGAAATACTAACAATAACAGAATTTGATACAGCCTTTAACACAGAAAACGTAAATAAGACTAACATCACTAGGCAGGTAAGAATAGTTTTACAAACTCAATTCAATGAAAAATGTAGAGCTGAAATTTCCAATTCAAGCCGATTAATGTTTTATAATAATATAATGAGTGATTCGGTATTTGAAAAATATTTTGTTGTGTTGCCATATCGCGATGCTATAATTCTCTGCCATTTCATAACATTAAATCACCAACTAGACATCGAGACCAAGAGATGGAAGGGAATTGATCGAAATAAGCGCATCATAACTGGACTAAACCAACACATGTACAGGCGGTTCCACCTTACGACATCGCCCGCTTGTCCTTGTGGAGAAGCAGAAAAGACCACAGAGTACATACTTCAATGTTGCAGTTCGTATCAGCTGCTGAGAGAAGAGATCTGGCCTTTGTCAACCTCTTTTCTTGAAAAGCTGTATGGGCCTGTGGAAGAACTGCAGAAAACCACAGATTTCATCTTGAGAACGGATCTCCAAGTGTGATACCAGCGATCGAAAAGAAGAAGAAGAAGCGCATCTGTAATGCATGTAATTGCATAGGTGACGAATTACACTTTCTTTTTAATTACACAAAATTTAAAACTGAACGACAAAGACTGACCCCTTCTTACTACCTAACTAATAACTCGATAGAAAAAGCAAAAGGTCTTCTTCCAATATGCATCAGGCCAGTTCTCCAAAAAATGTGTGAATACCTTTTATATACCAAGAAAAAATAAGTCACCAATATATCGCTGTTATTATTGTAATTAGTATTTACTTAATTATTTATTAACCTCGTGATACTCACTGTATGTTTTGTCACTTTACTCGCCATAATAATTGTTATAAATATGTACCCTCATATGATGCCTCGGTAGCCTGAGTGTAATAAACGTGAAACTGAAACTGAAACTGGCTGGAGAGGAAGAGTTGTCCGCTTGACCATGAATACGTTAATGGTATAAAAGCAAAATTTCCTGCTTAGTGAGTGCCCATTTGCAGGAAAAGAGAAAAGAGAAAACCTTTTTTAATTATCACTGGAATGACCAGTTTTGTTACCTAGTAACATTCTAGTGATACATTTTCAAAAATAATCTTCTCTTGGCCTGTAAATGGGCATTGCTCAATACCACGTCAGAGGCGGGTTTAGCCGATTTGAATATTAAAGGGTTAACTTGGCACAAGAGGGGTTAAACAAACCCGAATAACTCTATTGCTGTAAATTTTTAGAAAATTTAATTTTTCTGAGGGAGCTTTAATAAATGAGAATGTTCACGCTAGCAGTATTAACAGTACTATATATGGGCATTATTATGGTAATGCATTTCATATTAATTTCTCTTAGTGATCGGCCTTGAAGACTATTTAAATGGAGTTTCTAAGGTCTTCGAAAACTGTTTTGTGCAAGGCTGCACGATAGTTCCAGAGATAATAGCAGGTATTATTAGACCGACCACTATGCTCAGACCCGACCTATATGGCAATATGTACACTTACACCACCTCCCAATTTACAAGGTCCCACAAAATGTAACTAATCTAGCTGGTTGGTTATTCGTGGTAGATTGCAACAGCAATGATTAGCAAAGGAAAATTACCGATTTTTGTTTATGCAATTTGAAAACATAGGCTTAGACCAATCACATATGAAACAGAAAGTATATTTAATTTTAGCTTCAAATGTGTTGTAATAATGACGTGGTCATGGATTTAATATCAACAGTAATGAAGATTTCTCTCAGTTTTTACTTTCGCTATAAATATCTTTCTACTCAAAGGTTCGCGATATGTCATACATCACATATAGCTTGATCTATTGATTACACATATAGGATACACACCACACTTCTAGCTTCGCTATGAAATATCTAAAATCACATATGAATGTGACAATTATAGAGAACATGAGTAAAACGGGACTTTGTCAACGTAAATCTGGTTTCAGTTTTGAAACTGAATAAAACTGAAGCCCGTTTTACATTCTAAAACATTAACCGAATCCCGTTGTACTCACTTTCTCTATGGCTGTTACATTCATGTGCGATTTTCGATAATTTATAAAGAAGAAAGCGGTACATACGTACATATTTTCAGGTATGGTGACTGAAGCAACGCAGAGTTAAGTGACTTGCTCAATGACACATCGTGGTGGACCAGCAGGGAAGCGAACCTGCGAACCTAGAGTAATGGCCTCAAGTCCCTAACCCACCGCCCCTCTAATATTCATGGATAAATATAACCGGAAATAGAATAAAAATAGAATAAGTTTCTATTCTATGTACCGTCTACTCCGCAATCATAATGGTTTCAATGTCTGGCATCACCCTACTTAAAGACTCGAAATGAGGTCGTGCATATGTAGTGGCAAGCTCTGCTTCAACATCACCACTGACAACCACATTTAATCAAGCAACCCGTGGTTGATCGTGAAGTATTCTTGACTAAATCACATGACAGGTTCGCCCAATCATAATTCAAACTAGTATTTTCGTGACGCTAATGGTTATATACATATATATTAGCACCAGGCAAAATGCTAGCTTGAATTATGATTGGTCAAATCTGTGATTTGGGCAAGGATAATTCACCAGCAACTTGATTGAATGTGATTCGTGGTGGTGGTGGTGAGAATTGAAGGAGACATCCGAGATGTTTAGCTCGTGTATCTTTCCCAGTGGAATTGTGCATAAAAAAAGGTTGTAACAATTTGAAGGACCGTTACTACGTTCGTGACAGAGTTTCGCCATTCACTTGTGACGTCAGATAATAATACCGTATTTCAATTGTAATGGCAAATACTTGACTGACAGATCGGATCCATTCATAAGCACACATTCCGATGATAACAGAGGCGGGACAAATGAGGATCACAAAAACGAGGAACGATAGCTGAAGTGGGTGTTTCTCAGATTGCAGCGATTTATGTATTCGGTACTATGTCCCAACCTGTCGGCGTGGTTGACATGACTTGAGAAGAAACATAAGGCCATCAATCCATCTGGTCGAGCATATCTCAGTCCATTTATCCCTTTGCACATCTAGTTTGGCAAATCAGTTCAAGCTTTGGGCGGGACCAGGTTTTATTGTCACTAGCGTTCTCTCTTCAAATTTAGAAGGCGGAATGTGTACATGTTTAGATGATGATTGCAACAGATGGCATAATGTAAATGCGTAAGTTATTATGAATTCTAGTTAAACATTGTTGAACAGGAATGGTATCAACAGTAATGGTAATTCCAGGGTCAAGGCCACATCACGGACAGTGCTAAGATAACCGTTGTGTTTATCAAAGCCACATTAGAAGAGTATTGGTCAAATATCGCTATGTTTATTTAACGATCTTGAAAAGATTGTAATATTTGATAGCAAATGAGGGAGAGATAAGGTGGAGTAGGGTGGGGGCGTAGGAGGCACACCAGGCTAAATCTTTAAGTACTAAATTTCTGAAGGTGTGTACACTCGTCTTTCTAAATCAACAGAACGCAAAGCATAGACAACAATAACAATCAGCGAGTGTAGACATTCGGCCTCACGGCCAAGGAGGCACATGCGCACGCACTAGCTCGCATGCATGCGTGCACACATGAACGAGCGCATATGCAGGCACACACACGCGCACACAAACGCACGCACGCACGCACACACACACAGACCCTATCACAATACCCTATTCCACTTATACTGAGGTTGCATGGTGGAAAATTGCTAACGACATGGAGAAAGTACTAAATTTGAGCATAAGTGTGCGCCTATTTGTTACGGAAGGGGTGCTACGAAATCCTGGTCCGGATGATCTTTGTAATGTTGCCAAAGGTGACGTCTCTTAAAAACGTTTGTATTTTCGCTGCCTTTAATTGTTATCTAATGGACTGAATCACACTGCTGTTCACCAAATCTACTTGAAAAAATTAGGGCATAGCAATGTGCAAGATACCGTACTGATACCGTAGCTGATTTCAATTTCAAGTTTCAGGTCATGCCATATAAAGGACGAAATTCAAGTCTGTGCGTTATAATGATTTCTGGCCATGACTGATCACGCACATGATCATTCTCCCTTAATTAACACATTTTACAAGATGTAAACTGATAACATTGTTTATGTCTCACAAGACTCCCACATGTGCACATTGCAGTACGAGAGGTGTTCAGTTTATTTTGTCACAAGATTGCACGATTTCTTGCTGCACACTTTTGGTCAATTGTCTCACTCACAATACCGTTTTACAAAGCCCACGAGCTTACCGACCCGCTAGTTTGTTAAAAGTTTTCAACATGCCAAGACATAAAATAAGCGTAGGAGAGGAGGGTATAATTTTTGAGGAGGGGAATGACGCCCTCACTGATCAGAAATGAACTTTTGAAAGAAAATATCAGTGTCAGTGTGAGGACTATTTATCGCGTAAAGAATAACATCGGAAAAGAACGACAATTGACGAATCTAACACAATGAAAATCTGCTACGTTGAAAATCAGAAGAAAACGAACTGTAGTATCAAAACAAGTGATAGACAAAGTGAAGAAAATGATAGCAAGAATTAACCCACCGACACAACGTGAGATGAGCAATCTATTAGGAATTAGTTTGGGATCCGTAAATAACACCATAAACAGTGTTATCAAGGAAAAACTGAAAAAAAATGTTTGGTTCATAAACTATCCCTAGAGCAGGTTGAAAAGAGGAGGAAGAGGAGCTGGAGGCTGTACCTGAAGCTGTGTGCCACAGATGAGGCTATGTTTTATCTAGGTGGAAGCTACGGAAAACGACGAGTCTGTTATGTTAGGAAAGGATAAATTATTATGGATAAGTTGAAGTTTGTTAAACGTGACAGTTTCGCGCCTGGTTTCATGGTATGGGCAGGCGTTAGTCATTACGGAAAGACCAGTCTTAAATTCATTGATCGGAATGTGAAAATCAATGCTTATTATTACATCAAACATGTTTTGAGACCCTTTTTGAAACATGATGTTCCCAAATTAGTCCCAGGAAACAAACAGAAGGACATGGTTTTTCATCAAGATAGTGCCTCCTCTCATACTGCACGAAAGAGCTTAACATACTTAAAGCAGAACAATGTTAAATTCATTAGCCCTGAAGAATGGATGCCGAAGTCGCCGGATGCTGCCCCTATGGACTTTAGTATATGGGGTGTTGTCAAGCGCCATCTACAAAAGCGGAAAGTTACAAGTCTTGACAGTCTAAAACGTGCTCTCAAAAACGAATGAAAGGCACTAAGTCAAACTGTGATCAATAAAGCCCTTTCTTCTTGGCCTAAGCGCTGTAGACTGATATATCATGCTCATGGGTCTCAAATTGAACATCTTCTGCAATGAAATTATTTTGTGATAAATTATTGTTCATTAAATACTTATTTGAAATTTGTGACAAAATAAACTGAACACCTCTCGTATACTTCAGTTCTACTAATTTGCAATATCTGCGGCACCAAGGTTGAGCTTTGCAAACACACTTGATGAATTTTCAGCAAGTCATGGCTGCTTCTGACAAGAAGGTCCAAACTGGCATCACGGAATCGCCATTAGTTGTCCAACCATAAACCTGAGGACTAGGTTGGTCTTTATAGACGAGGAAAAGAAACCCCTTGACGAACTTCTCCCAATAGCTGCAAACTAAAAATTGGGAATCTCTTTATGAATGAATCCAAAACAGAGTTCACCCACATATACCTATCTACAAAGCATGAAACTAAAGAAAATTACGATCCACTTCGTTTCCACCGCAAACATCTACGCACCATCACTGGACACCGATGGCCAGACAGCATAATTTCCAATGATGCACTATGCAAGCTGTGTAATACGTCGCCCGCCGTTGCTTGTAAAAGTCGCCCAGCAAAGATGGTCCATGTGTGGCCATGTGCTAAGGGTGCCAGAAGAGACGTCAGCACAGAGAGCCTTGGAATTCGCCCTACTCGGAGCCAGCAAATACAAAGCCAGGAGAGGACGTCATTGCTAAGCGTGCTACGAGGTGATCTCAAGAAAACAGGACTCGGTACACTCAAGTCAAGAATGGACTGGAGGAAGCTAAGGATTTCGGCTGAAAACAAGACACAGTGGGCAAAAGCGAAGAAGGACTGATTGCAGCTGTAGGAAGTTTCGAGGCATTACAGTAATCATACATACATTATAATACTAGTTTGATTTGGTTCTGGCTAAATTCAAGTAGTCCAAATGGTTGCCGTGTACTGTGAACCGTTAATATGCTACAGTAACGAATCCTGGGTGGGAGGAAAGCTGTCCATTTCTTGTGCCGACTTTGAGAAGAGCACTTGCCTCAACCCGTTCACGCTGGTCTGCTTGTTGGTCTTGGCATACAGAACACATATGAATCGCTCCAACGATGTAAATGTTACTCCATACCTGCATTTCATGACCTGAAATGGATGGTCAGTCATGTGGCAAAATGACTCTGTGACACTTGGATACGATTCCAACGCTTCCTCTGCTTTCTTCTTCACTCTCCGTAAAACGAGATAGTATCACATCCATTTATACAGTGAATACTGGTATGATTCGGCGCTTCAAATCTCCTAACTGTCTGCAGATACTGTTGATTTTATTGTACGAAAATCATTTGTCAGAACCAAATGCAAGCCGCAGGGTGGTTTGATCTAAAACTGAAGAAAATGCTGACGAGTATGCGATGACATCCATGTCAAACGTTGGTACACGAATTAACTTGGCATGTTTCTCCCCGGCATCTGTGACGTGGATGCACATCCTTGAGGTGGCCTCCACGCGATTACAAAGCCACATGGCCTGCTCGAAGACAGTTGAGATAGCAGATTTTATCCTTTTTCTGATATAAACTTGTGAAAACCAGCTTTCTCAGCCAGGAGCACGAGGAACTCTTCTTTGGTCTTTAGCCATTGCAAAACAACTTGGATTCACCTCGAACCTTGGTTTTTGTTTCCTTGCCTCTCTTTTCCCAAGTTGACTCCAGACTGTCAGGCGCACAGCTGTCTGTCCCATACAATGTTTATCGGCTCACTATTGTTCATTTGCTCTGTTATTCGTATAGTGAAGACCTTTTCACAGTACTCATCAAATGTCGACACCTGACCGGTTGGGAGGAGATGGACAATAACAGCAGCGTCTAATATATTGACATAGAATGACGCTGAAGGGTCAAACTGCGATGCGTCAGCAGATCTGACTTCTTTATAGGCATTCGAAGCTTCCCTTTCTCTGACATGAATGGTGACCATGGGTGGCTCTCATGTGTGAAAAACTCATCGGAATCGCTATCTAGCAACAGGCTTGCAATATAGATGTGAGCAATGAGATTGCAGGCACTTTTCAGTCTGGCCATCTTTTGTTTTGATTTTCGAGATTTTGATGCATGAGGAGGCTTAAAGAATGATGGAGAGTTCTGCTTGATTGGTTTATGGAGTGAGACTACTCCGTCAATGATGACATCCTCTAGGAATATTTCATGTACCTGTTTCCTTAATTCTCCTCACCGGAGCTACCGGTGCACATTTGCGCGTGTCCACAGCAATGCGTTCAGAATAGTCATTATAAAATGTGTTGCCCTTTTTTCTATCACCTCGCAAAGACTAAGTAAGCATCTGTGTTTTGAAGGTTTCTTGGGTGTGGTACGCCTTGCTCATGATAATCTATTGCCTCCAAGTCGTCACCCATGAATCCCCGCTTGAACTCACTCGGCGGCATCGATTGTTCTGGTCTAGCAATCATTCACTGTCACGAGCCTATTGGATTCTCCGTTAGTCCAATAGCTCCCCCAGATGTTGCCACAATCCTCCTGTTTCGTTCATGCGCCTGATCTACTAACATGCGGGATAACTTATGCTTTATCTTTTGAAGGACGCAGAAATGTTTAGGGCCATCATCAACTCATTGTGGTAGTGCTCTCATGGCTCGTATCGGTATCGGTATTCACCACGTGTAAATTGGATGATCTAATGTCAAGGAGCTAGAGCCTCTGGTGAGTCAACATAAGGCCAATGTCACAAGTGCGCCGTGATCTGATTGATACGTTAATGCCTACATTTGGTCAAGAATATACAAATATTTGCTTATTAAATGTCAATTTACAGTATAAGAGATTATTCTTGAAAATTACCACTGGGATGACTGGCTCGGTTACAGTGCCAATCATTCCAGTGATACATTTTCAAAAATAGTCTTTTATTGGCCTGCAAATTTACAGTCTTTAAAACCACTGCAGAGGTCGCCTTAGGCCGGCTTCGTCGTGAAAGGGTTAAAAATATGACCAGGTGTTCGAATTCAAGAACAATGTCCCAGTAGTGGAATGTTTGACTCTTGTTGATCATGGTTTGTTATGGTTTGTCATGGTTTGTCGCCATGTTTCAAATGGCGTCCTACAAAAAATTATCATATTGCACGAGCTTTCGCGGGGGTTAGGGTTATTAATAGTGATATGACATGGGACCGAGTTTGAAATTCTATCTATCATATAAACTCGTATTTGGACAAAATCTCCAATAAAGTCCATTCCTGTAACCCGTTTTTACGCACTATTTTGCGATGTTCGTTTTCGAGAGGGACCAATGCACCACAAAAGTAATGACAAACAAAACATCATTGTTTCGGACGTATTATTTTTAATCCAACTTTTAAATTTTCCGCATCTATCATCATGTAAATTTACAAACGTATTTCATAATGGACCTTTCCATTTTTAGCTATGCCCCGCCCATCACTAGCTAAGATCCACCCACAACTCACCGTGTTGGGATTGATCGATCCCCCAAATGCCCTAGCTATAAATTTCCTGAAAACTATACAGGGAAGCTGTTAAATATTTTGTAACTAATTTGACTGTCAAATTAGTTTCAAAATATTCAACAGAATATTTATTAAATAGTAAAAGCAAACAGTTTGTACAACAGCGCATAGACCGTCTTCAAATATGCTTTCGTGACGTACTTATCGACGTCATTCATGACGTCATTCATTATGATGTCATTGTACACATCACGCAGTTCATTATGACGTCATATGATGGGTGGGTACTCTGGAAAGGTAGGTGAATTAGGTAGTGTATATATATATATATATATATATATATATATATATATATATATGTTACAAAATATAAAGCAACACCATAACGCATCCGTCATTTTTATATTTACGCCATTGTCGTCAATAAGAAACATGTACGTCGCGGGGCAGGTCGGATTATTGCATGTTATCTAACCAATGAAAACATTTACTTCTTGTTATATAACCAATGATAATATGTCGTTGAATATTACACCTGTGTTCATATGGAGAAATATTAAATGGGCTGAATTTGTTTATATGATAATACGTAATATTAAAAATACACTATATAAGTGAGCTAAGCTGCCCTATTTTTACGGGGCGATGGTAACAACCAGAGCAGCGTTCCATTGGGAAAACGTTTTGCAAGTGCCAAAACAAGGTTTCTCGTGTGCATGTGCTATGAACAGGTGAATCCAAAAGAAACAGAATAGCACAGGTTGCGGATTTATCAAATCTCTTTGAATAGTTGTTCCTGTTGAATGAATGGCTGTTTCAGCCCAAACATAGAGTTATCTGGCAGACTAGCAATCTGACGTAACCATTTGGATGATATCCGTAACCTAAGCATTTGAAAATCTGAATACATATACCCGCACCTGTCGGCCTACTCACACCCACTATATTTTACATGTCGCGCACATATTGTCTCGAGAGGTTAGAGCGTAACAGTTTTCTGTTTAGGGCTTTTGCGTTCAAAAGGTTCAAGTAGACTTTGACACCAAGGCACACGCTGGCAATTATTCGTAAATTTGGGCACGAACATAAATACATGTACTCATACAGAATTAAAAGCTGATTCAGCATTTAGGCAATCCCCGCTATGTTTTGAATAATTGCTGCAACACGAATATGTGTTTAATGGCGGGTTAATGTTTTACATACTGAATTCATAGAAGTTCGGTTTCAAAGCCATTATACTTAAAACTCTCTGTGCATGTGGAAAACGAAACAGACCAATAGTTTGGAGCAAAATATGATCACATATTACCAGCTAAACCTACTAACCCTGTGTTAAAATTAATTAGAACAGCGAAATGTAGGCCCGATTCTCGCTATTTAGAATAGAATCCGAAACCCACGCATAGTCAGCATATTTTGGGTTATCGCGTATTGAGTGACATCAGATATACACTCAGCATGACAGCTCCTGGAGTCGATTATTAGGAATACGTGCTGCTCCTCGTTCCTGAACACTTATACTTATTAACAAGTCCTTTGAAATTGCACTTGAGATTAAAATCTGATGTGCACATTCATACACAAGCACAAAAAGAGGGAAACACCTATCAATGCCATTATTTGTATCTACTTATAGATGTGTAATATACGTTCACAACAACACATACCCCAGTCTCCATAGTGGGTATTCCGCTAGAGTTGGAATATATCCCGACTTCATAGACGAGAAAAGAAAACCCATGTCGTACTATTCCTGATAGCTGTAATCATACAAAATAATGAGAATCTTTTATGTGAATCCTTTATGAATGAATCTAAAACAGAGGCCAACATATATACAGACGTGGCATGATATAATGCTTAAAATATCTATCTACTTCGTGGCACCGAACAATGGATGAAAAGCAAAATCCTGTGCTCATTGTTCAGCAGTACTGCTAACATTGCTACACGCTGCATCATGGGAAACATTGCTTGCCAGTCTTTTTGGAAGCTGTGGATTCATATATCAAAGATGTCGTTGACAAAAATACTATGTTTGTACAACGCAAACTATATAGCCTTGATGCTGTCCAAGGGTAGCTTTAGACAAACTTGATGCCTGTCACCGCAAATACCTCTGCACCACCGCTGGAAATGGATGGCATAATTTCAAACGGTGCTCTATTCAAGATTTTTAATACTAATTTGCATTTGTAATAGTCTGGGCAAAGATGGTTCATGCTTGGGCATGTGCTAAGGATGCAAGAAGACACACCCACACAGAGAGCCATACTGGAGGCCAGTAAATATAAAGCCAGAAGAGGACGTCACCGCATAAATATGTTAAGCGGGTTGGGAAACTACCTCAAGAAAACAGGTACACTCAGATCAAGAATGGACCTGAGGAAGCTAAGGATTTTGGCTGCGGATAATACACAGTTGTGTAGTTACTACTACTACTACTACTACTACTACTACTACTACTACTACTACTACTACTACTACTACTACTACTACTACTACTACTACTACTACTACTACTACTACTACTACTACTACTACTACTCCTGCTACTGCTAATGCTACTGCTGCTGCTGTTACTACAACTGCTACAACTGCTACTGCTACTACTACTACTACTACTACTACTACTACTACTACTACTACTACTACTACTACTACTACTACTACTACTACTACAACTTTTTTCTTCTTTTTTTTTGAAAATCCGACGCTGACGCAGTTGGATACAATTCACTGAGGAACTCCTTTAAAAAAGGCTTGCAAACCCCCATAAAAAATCGGATGAAATAGCAGGCTTTATTAATAGAATAACAATACAAACCTAACATATCAAAACAGTGCATGCTAAAATACTCTATTATCATATACCACAGCCGTGGCATAACTACATAGAAAACACTTAATAAAGAGCTGATAAGATTAACATAATTCAACAAAGCCATTACTATTTGCACTCCGTGTAGTAGTAGGCCCAAATGGCGAGCATAGCTAACCAACACGTGGTAAAGCGACTCATCAATAATTAGCAGTAAGCTACTGCTACTCATTGACGCCATTGAGCCGATTCATGAATGGCAGGCTAACTAGATCATATGTAGTTTAACGTAGCACACCATATAGTAGTAGGGCCAAATGGCGAGTGCAGCTCGCCATCAAGTGGCGAGGTGACTTGTCAATAAGTAACAAAAAGTCGCTCATTGACGCCAGGTAGCCGATTCTTAAATGCCCGGCGGACGTAGTAGCCTTTATGTAATATAATGCACAAAGCAAAAGTATACAAACTATGACTACATAGATGGCGCTTTGGGTTTACATTCTAAATTGACTTCATTGTAAGTTTTTGCAAATTACCCTGGAACAAATACACCTACAGTAAACATTTACAACAGGAAGCTAATTGTAAGATATCACACTGTTAACTTGAAAATCGGATCATCACCAGAATATTGACATAATGCTCATTTGATATTTAAATATACTGATCCCCAAGGTTAGATATTCGTCAAGATTAAAGTCACCTAAGGCATTAAAATTTTAAAATAAAGGCAATTAAATTAAATTAAAATAGCATTTATCAATATACAGCAAGCAGAGAGTGTGCTAGCTTATACAAGTTCCGCTTCTGGTATTTTTAGATATCCGTATTCAATTGATACTAGGCCAGTTTCGCACCATACGTCTTTAAATCTACTTTCTCTCCCATGTTCTACTAGCCTGTAAAATTCACAATGAATGCAGTTTATCAACAATGATCGAAATATAGCTTGTATGGCTCTCTGATGGTTGTTGCCGGTTTTATCTCTGGCCTCTGAACACCGATGCTGCCAGATGTCCCACACTCCTACAGATAACAGGGTTATTAACAATTCTTTCTCCTTGCTATTAATGATTCGTCCGATAGTTCAGCAATCTTTGAACAAAATTGTTTCAGCCCCTAAATTCACATATTTGGTTCCAAATTTAGCAAGGAGCATATTGATATATACCCAAAAGCCTGTAGTTATGCGACACTGAGTAAATAGATGGTCTATCGTTTCCTCCTCAGTATTACATAACAAGCACCGGTCTGTACTTGTTATTTTACACATATAAGTAAGATGGCCGACCCATAGTCTTCGATGGAGTAATCGGCATGCCAGGTCCCGTGCATTTCCTGGTAGACAAGGTAGATGTATTGCTTTCCAGACATTTTTCCAGTTCTTTGGCGTGCATCCTAAAGTGTTCCAATGCCTAACTGCAACAGGAGTCTGTTTCCGACTTTGCATTAGCATTCCATACCAGGCTCTAGATGCCATGTTGTATTTTATATGCTCTGACTTAAATACTAATGTTGGTTGCAACATATCTCTGTTGCCACGTGCGTTCGCCAATTTGAACCATTCGCCAGGTATTGCATTCTTTATTCTAAGAAATAAGCGTAGGGCATCAATATGCCTCATTGATGTTGATCTTGCTACATCCTGCATCACAATCCATTTGCGAGATTTTGGATTAACTAAATCACGTAAATATTGAATGCCATTTTTGGCCATATAGGGCAAATATAATACATCATCATTATCACGAATCAACTCGTTGCACCTAAGACGTTGCCCTAAGGCATCTCCCCAACAATTGGGTTGTAGCATTGATCGTGTAAATATTTTTAAGGCTTCGAGCTGTTCTTTAAATATATTTGGTATCTTTTGATGATTAGGTGGCAGTTTATTGTACATAAATAAACATTCTACTGGAAATGGGTCTACGTACCTTTGGAGAAGTGCCCTTGAAACACTTGACCAAGATGAGTTTGAAGTAAGTAACTTATTCAAGAATTTCAATTTTAAAGAAGCACACTTTGCTGAAACACTAACCAAATCCAGGCCTCCGGCATGCTTTTCATTTGTGAGGATTGACTGTGATACTAAATGGGCTTTGTCCTCCCATAAGAAGGACACAAGTAACGTGTTGATCTTTGCCTCTACTGATTTGGGCATATGAACTACAGAAGCGGTATACCACAGTCCAGATAAAATTAAATTATTATGGACAAATGTCCTGCCAAAGACAGTTAGACGACGTCGTTTCCAATTTAGTAATGCACACTTTAGCTTGGATAGCCTTTCTTCCCAGTTTAGTAATACATTTTGTTATCTACTAAAGTAAATACCCAAAAATTTTATGACATCATTTGACCAGTTAATATCCATCACATTGTCAGTTCTTCCCCTCCAATCGCCCAAAGATAAGCCCTTAGATTTTTCTTTATTGACTTTAAGCCATGATGCCTTTTGAAAATCTGTTAATACTCCGTTTAAAATTCTAAAATCCATATTTCTACTCGCAAACACAGTCGTATCATTTGCATATTGAGAAACCTTTAGTGGCCTTTCTACGCCACATATACATATTCCTTGAAAGTCATTGCGTTGCCTCAATGTGACCCCCAACGATTCCATAGCTATGACGAATAGAAGCGGGGACAGTGATCAACCCTATCTGACACCTCGTTCCAACACTACAGGTTTGGATAGCTGATTGTTTACTAAATAGCAACTTGTTATATCAGTATGTAAAATATTTACCCATTTAATAAATCTTGAACCAAAGCCAATATGGTCTAAAGACTTAAACAAGAAATCCCATTCATGTCTGCCAAACGCCTTCTCGTTATCAAGTGCTATTATTGCTGCTGGAATACAATCCTTTTCAACTAATTGAATAAGGTCCCGTATAAGCAAAGTGTTGTTTAATATTGATCTTCCTGGCACAGAGCAGGTTTGATCATCATCAATGACTTCGCCTAGGACTGCGCAAAGTTTTAATGTTAGTGCCCGAGTAATAATCTTAAAATCTACACAGAGTAGAGATATTGGTCTATAATTCTGTATTTTATTTGTCGCCCCTCTTGTATATAAGCCGAACATATGCTTGGGCCATCGATGTAGGGAGATGCCCTTGCTTAAAAATGCTGGTCGCTATTACTCCTAATACTGACCCAAATATGTGCCAGAATGTTTGATAAAATTCAACTGGAAGTCCGTCGCATCCAGGAGACTTTTTTAACTTCATACCTTGAGGGATTTTGTCAAATCATCAATTGTTATTGATTGGTTACAGCTTTCGCGACATGAATTTGGAAGTCTTTTCGTTATATTAGCTAAAACATCTCTAGTTGCAGTTTCATCGCTTCCCTCAGATTTATACAATGATTTGTAAAATTCGGATACTGTTTCCATCATTTCTGCATTTGAGCACACTGATACTCCATCATTAGTCTTCAGTGAGCGCATTAACTTCTCTATACCTCTTGCTTTTTCCAAGTTACAAAAGTAACGTGTATGCTTTTCACCCTCGGTGTGCATTTGCGCTCTTAACCTTATTCTGGCGCGATCAAACTGATATTGCTCTATTTCATTTAGTCTACCTTTTAATTTAACCAATAGTTCGTAATAATTATATTCCCCATCATTAATTTTCTTATTAATTTTACATAACGACCTCTGAAGCGCCTTTTTACGCTTTCGTGTTTCACGTGCTTTCCTGATGGAATACTGCCTTGAAATATATTTCAGGTCTGATTTAGCATCTTCCCACCAGTCTTTTATACATTCATACGAACCTCTTCTTTCATCCCAATGCCTCCAACAACTTTCCACACATTTGTGATCGCAACTATCTCGTAGCAACGCTACATTAAGTTTCCAAAATCCATCTCCTCGTTTGACCCAGTCAGCATTGCCTAATGTGATGGAAAACATATTGTGATCAGAGAAAGTTATTGGTTTTACGTTAGTTTTACACATGTAACCTTTCAGTGATCGTTCTACATAGATCCTGTCTAACCTTGAAGCTAACCTTCCATCGGTTGAAAACCAAGTAAATTCCCGGCCTTCTGGATTTTCAATCCAATAAGTGTCTACCAAGCTTTTATTTTCACAAATGTGTTTCAAAATATTATGCGATGTGTCATTAAATTAGACCTAGAGTTTCTGTCTTTAGCCTCATCTAAAATCATTTAGAAATCTACGGCGCAATTGATGAGAGGTAGGTGCATAAAAGCACATCAAATTTAAACTTGTGTTTAGTACATCAATTGTTACACAAATCCATCGTCCACTTGTATCTGATGACGACGATATAACGTCAACATAGCTGAGACAGCGGGGCAGGATAAGAATGGCCACTCCCGCACTATTATCTTGTGATAAAGAAAAAAAAATCTGCCCTTTTGAAATATCTTTGAGAGATTCATACACTTCCTTTTTTGAATTTTGGTCTCTTGTAGAAAAGCAATATCAACTCTCCCATTTGCTAAATCTTCAAGCAAGTGGCGCTGCTTGAATTCGGTATTTAATCCTCTGCAATTGATAGTGCTGATAATCATAATTTGTAAAATGATGTTTACAATCGGCTTCATTAGATTAACTTGATTTGGGGTTTTAGCTCGTTTCTTAGACCATTTACCTAATTTTCCTGCGAATTCAATGTTTCCTAGTTCTACCACAGACAAATATTCATATTTGGAAATATCAGAATCATGGCGCAGTAGACGATATTTCACGCCTCTCGCCGTTACATATTTCACTAACACTTCACCCCCTTCTGATCGGTACATTACCATTTCATCTTTCATCTGTGACCTCTGTGTTTGAATGGACACATCTGGTACTGCAACTGACATTGTATCATCATCCATATATTTTACTTCAATCTCAGATTCTGAGCTATTGTCTTCTTTATAACTCCTATTGCTACTTAAGTTACATTTTGCAGGAGCGTCATTTACCATATCTTCAAGCTGACTTAAATCAAGTGGGCTTAGCGGAAAATCGACTGAACTTTCTGTCTTCTGAGTCCTAAACATATCCTGTCCTAATTTTAATTCATCTTCTAAGGAATTGTAAACTGGCTCTACTGTAAGATCATCATTTTTCTGCCTCTCTTTTACAGCCACGTTTGGCTCTACTGCATTTTGATTATTTTCTTGACTTAAGGTTATACCCTCCCCTAATAGTTGAATTTCATCAACTTTAGTTACTTAACAGGATTTGATGATCTGTTTGTGTCATTTTCAGTGACACGAACCACAACAACAGCTTGTTTTGATTTTTTGAACAGCGCCATTTAAAATGGTCAACTGAGCCACAAAGCAAACATTTGTTTCGATTGGGACAATCTGTTGCCAACTGGTCAGTACTTAGGCAGATCCGACATTCTTTAATTTGCCCTCTATACCATAAGGGCAGGATAAAGCTGCCATCAAGCGTCAATCTGCTTGGTAAAGGGCTATCCACTTTATCAAACCAGATGCGTCTTACACAGTTTTCTAGCGTTCTGTCAAAGGGATTCGTTTCCTGTTCAATCTGTTGCACTTTGCCATACTTCTTGAGTTCATTCACGATTCTGTCATCTGGAATTTCTAGTGGAACTTTCATCTTCACTAGCAACCTATCTGACTCGATTTCCTCTACGTTACAAACTTCGCCTTTTACAATAAGAACATCTTCTAGAAGCTTTTCCTTGACCCCCTCATTTGACACTGTTACATTCCATACAGTTTTAGTAACATTGATAAGCCCCTGCAAAGCAGCAGGTCCCACGCCAACGACGTCCTTTAACCCATGATACACGTCGATAGCCGTGACACCCCAACCCGTAGTTGTTATTTTAAGGCTTAGGATACGCTTATAGGTTGCCATGGTGGTTTATAAAAGAAGGAAACCCATACTACTACAATATATAATACAAATATATACTTATATAACACCAAGACGTCGGGGAAAGAGCTAAACACTAAATAAATAGTGTCCCCTTTTGAAACCCTGACGTCTACCAACAAATATACGAATACAGAGTACAGTCGTATATTTGTTGGTTTGAACCACTTATTAAGTGGTTCACTAACACCTAACCAATTAAAGTGGTTTCCTAATGCATACTAACATATTACAGTCATATATTTGTTAGTCTTCGAGTTGACCGGGGACAGCCAACTGACTATAAAGATTTATATAATCAAAGTACGAGGCTTGCACTTACAAATGACAAAGGAATTAAATCTATTCACTCAAGCGATCTTGCCAAATATAATGAGCTAGCCAACAAACTATAGAAATAGCATACCGGCGCGGGGAGAAATGTATTGCATTGAACACAGTAAGAGGAGCCCTATTAAATGGCGGAAACCGCCAGCTAAGAGGAGTGCGTTTAGAAAATGGAGACACAAAATCCGCTCAAACCAAGACAAAAATGTACAAATTAAACATAAAGTTTGAAAGGAAATACAAATACGAAATATATGTATAAAATTTATCTACAAAATCGCGCTAGAAACTAGCAAATTCGGGCAGCAATTGCAAAGCTAAATAAACGCGTGCGTTCACTTCGACTACTACTACTACTACTACTACTACTACTACTACTACTACTACTACTACTACTACTACCTTTTTTTTTTTTGAAAAACCGATGCTGACGCAGTCGGACAAACTTCACGGAGGAACTCCTTTAAAAAGGCTTGCAAACCCCCAGAAAAAAACCTGGTGAACTAGTAATCTTTATTAATATTACACCAAAACAATGATAACTCATGAGCATTAATACAATCTATAAATACATATGGCTTAAAAAGTATAGATACAAAACAATAGGCTGATAAAGCTCCGATAGCAAAACAAAACTTAACAAAGGCATTACTATTCAACCCAGGTGTAGTAGTAGACCCGTGTGGCGAGTGCAACTATCCAACAAATGAAAAGTGCCTCGTCAATCTATGACAAATAAGTCAATCATTGACGCCAGTGGGCTGATTCTCTAAAGATCAGCGCGCGTAGTAGCATTTGGGTAGTATAATACATATAGTCGGCAGAAAAATTCCAGAAAAATTGATGGCGCTCTTGTTTACATTTTCAATTTACTTTATTGTAAGGTTTTGTAACTTACCATTCAATCCATGTGTGGTAGTAGGCCCGTGTGGCGAGTGCAACTATTCAACAAATGAAAAGTGACTCGTCAATCGATGACAAATAAGTCAATCATTGGCGCCAGTGGGCTGAGTCTTTAAAGATCAGCGGGCGTAGTAGCATTTGGGTAGCATAACATATATAGTCAGCAGGACGATTACAGAAAAATAGATGGAAATAGATGGCGCTCTTGTTTCCATTTTTGATTTACTTTGTTGTAAGGTTTTGTAAATTACCCGGGAACAAATAACCCTATAAAACTCTGTGCAAATTCCTAAAATTACCTGGGACAATTTTATAATTCACTGGCAACTTACTTTATCGATTGATTATTAAATTACCCCAGTCTGTTTATTTGTTAACATGAATTATTAAACATAACAATATCAAAGTGCAGACTAAAATGAATTACATGACACAGATTAATTAAAAGACACAGATAAATCCGCTGTAGTAATTAAATGATTTAAGCTAGTGCAGGCTCATTTATTTTTAGAGCTCCCAACTCTACTGAAACTATGTTTGCTTTGCACCATATGTCCTTGAATACTTTTTCTTTACCATGCTGCTTTAATCTAAAATATTCGCAAGGAATATGATTCAGCAGCAATGAACGAAATACTGCCTTTATCGCTCTATTGTGATTGCCCATAGATGGATTTTTCGTCTGTGCACACCGATGTTTCCAAATGGCCCAAACACCTATGGTTAGTATCGTTATTAAAATAGTCCTTTCAGACTTTATCATATTTACACCGCTTGATCCAAATTCTCTAAATAAGACTACATGCGTGTCTAAAACAATGGTCTTCGCTCCAAATTTTGCCAAGATTTGGCTGATATAGTCCCAAAATTGTGACGATATTGGACATTCCGCAAATAAATGCTCGATTGTTTCCTCGTCTGTTTGACATAAGTAACACCTATCAGAAGTCGTAATATTGCACTTGTATGTCAAGTGTCCCACCCATAGCCGTCGATGTAGTAATCGCCACAATAAATCACGAGCCATATTTGGTATGTATGGAGAATGTAAGATTTTCCATACATTTTTCCAACTGGATTGTTTATAGCTTGAGTCATCCCATCTCCTAATTGCTATGGGAGGTGTTACTTGTTTTCGTCTCATATGGTACCATATCCTTGGATCTCATCTTGTATTTTAACATCTCATCATCAAGAACTAATGCGGGTTGTGGAGTCAAACTATTATTATTTACATTTGGCAGACGAAACCATTCAATTGGTACAGCATGTTTTATTTTATTTAGCAATCGCTGGACATCTATATGCCTCATATGTGTTTTTCTAGCTACTTCTTGCATTGAAATCCATCTACGTGTTTGAGGGTGTATCATATCAGATAAATGTTGAATGCCATATTTTGCAAAGGACGGTAGATAAAGTACTGCATTGTTATAACATATATTACTATTGCCCCACAATTGCTGTTCTAGTACTTCCTTCCAGCACGTAGGTGGAGGCATGTATCTGTCAAATATTTCTAACTCCTTAACTTGATCTTTAAACACATCTGGTATCAGGTGGCTATTCGGAGGTGGCTTCTTTGAGGTAAAAACATGCTCCGCCAGAAATGGTTCTACAATTCTCTCCATGAGAGCTCATGAAACACATGCCCACGTCTCATCTGATGTAATAAGATCATCCAAATTTTTAACCTTAAAGAAACACATTTCACTTTAATATCAATTAAATCAAGTCCTCCTTCTAACTTAGCATTATTGAGAACACGATGGGAAACTAAATGATTCTTTTCTTCCCATATGAATGACAATATCAACTCATTAACCTCCCTTTCTACATGTTTTGGCATGTGTACTACAGATGCTGTATACCATAGCCCAGATAATCCCAAGTTGTTGACAACAAACACTCTACCAAAGATTGAAAGACGACGACGCTTCCAATTTGCTAATATTCTCTTAAGCTTAGATACTCGTTCATTCCAATTTTGAATTGTATTCGGTTTCCTGCCAAAATAGATGCCTAGAATCTTAATGGTATCATTAGACCAATTGATTTCAAGTGGCTGGTCATTCCGCTCTTTCCATGGCCCCAAAAATAATCCTTTGGATTTTCCTTTATTGATTTTCAAACCAGATGCATTTTGGAACTTTTCTAGTACGTGGTTTAAAATTGCAAAATCATTGTTTGAACTGATAAACACAGTTGTGTCATCAGCATATTGTGACAGCTTAAGTGGTCTTTCTATGCCACGAATACATATGCCTTGAAAGTTATTATTTTGCCTCAATGCTATGCCAAGTGATTCCATCACAATAACAAATAATAATGGCGATAGGGAACACCCCTGTCTAACCCCACGTTCTAAGACAATTTCTCTGGACAATTGATTGTTCACTAAATAGCTACTCTTGATATCCGTATATAAAATCTTAACCCATTTAATAAAGTTTGACCCTAACCCAAACGATTGCAAAGAATTAAAAAGAAAATCCCATTCCACACGGTCAAATGCCTTTTCATTGTCCAAGGCAATCACAGCTGAAGCGATGCTATCCTTCTCAACCAATTGTATAAGGTCTCTTAATACCATGGTATTGGGTTGAATTGTCCTCCTGGGTACAGCACATGTCTGCTCTGTTCCAATGATTTCTCCTAAAACACTACCTAGTTTCAATGTTAGTGCTCTGGATATTATTTTGTAATCTACACATAGTAGAGAAATTGGTCTGTAGTTCTGAATTAGACGTCTGTCATTTCCTTTATATATTAGCCTTACGTATGCCCTAGCCATAGTTGGTGGTAAATGGCCTTTCTAAAAAGTTTCAGTGCCTAATTCTTCCATTATTGGACCTACAAGGTGCCAAAACGTTTGGTAAAATTCAACTGGAAGGCCATCACACCCCGGTGATTTTTCTAGTTTCATACCTTTAAGGGATTTAGTTAAATCTTCTAGTGTTAAGGGTTGATCACAAAATTCACTGCCTGTGTCTGACACCTTTTTGTCTATATTTGCTAACAAATCCAATTTTGCATCTTCATCAATTCCCTCTGACTTGTACAATGACTCATAGTAATTGCATACAATAGTACTCATTTCATTGTTGGTAAAGACGGTTGAACCATCCGGCATGTTTAATGAGCACATCACCTTATCTATTGCCCGTGCTTTTTCTAATGTGCAAAAATATCGGGTTGGCTTTTCCCCTTCTGCGTGCATCTGGGCTCTTGCTCTAATTTTTGCACCCTCAAACTCATATTGTTCTATATCTCTTATTTTACTTTTAATTTTAACCAGTAATTCATAATAATTATCTTCACCATTATTTACTTTAGCATTAATTTTCATCAGTGATCGATGAAGTGTTTTCTTGCGTTTGCGTATTTCCTGTGCTTTTCTAATAGCATACTTTCGGGAAACATACTTTAAATCCAGTTTTACATCCTCCCACCATTGCAATGTGCTCTTATATGATGCTTTCCTATTAATCCAATGTTGCCAACAACTCTCTATATTATTCTTATAAAATTCTTCTCCCAACAGTGTTGTGTTTAATTTCCAAAACCCGACCCCCTTTTGTTACCCAGTCAGCATTGGCAAAGATTACACAAACCATGTTATGATCGGAGAATGCAACTGGCTTAATATTAACATCTCTCCAGTACCCTGTTATTAAACTATTCACATAAATTCTGTCGATCCTTGAACCAACTTTACCATCTACCGAAAAACATGTAAGATCTTTACCATGAGGTTTTGATATTCTATAGGTGTCAACTAAATTTTCATTATCACATATTTCTTTTAAGAGTCTATGTGATGTATCAGTATAAGTTGAAGTTGCATTCCTGTCATTTTCTTTGTCTATGACACAATTAAAGTCACCACCCATTACTAAGTTTTCATTGATGTTATCTAGTGCTGTTTTAGACATCTCCTTAAAAAAATTACGTTGTAGTTGATGAGATGCAGGTGCATATATACACAGCAACGTGATATGTGTTTGTTGTATATCTAGCTTGACTCTCACCCAGTGACCATTTGCACCTGATACTGAAGAGATTATATTTACATAGGCTGAACAACGAGGGAGTATAACAATTGCTACGCCTGCACTATTATCTTGAGATAACGAATAAAATATTCTGGATCCAGAAATCTTTTCTAAATTATCGTATGATTCTGACTTCTGAATTTCTGTTTCCTGTATCAAAGCAATGTCAATCTGCTCATTTTTCAGAGTCTCTAGTAAGTGACGTTGATTTATGTCACTATTTAAGCCTCTACAATTGAGTGTGCAAATTAGCATAAAAGGTAATAAAATGCTGTGCCATTATTAAGCTAACTAGATTTTGGTTTTTTTACCCTCTCTTAGACCATTTACCTATTTTACTCACAAACGCTGCATTACTTAGCTCAACTTTTTCCAAATGCTTATATTTTAATATATCTGAATCATGACGCAGATGCCTATATTTAACACCATTTGCCGTCACATATGGAACTAATACCTCTCCTGCCTCTGACCTGTACATGACCATTTCATCAGGTGATTTAGAACTCTGTGTTTGTATGGATATATCAGATTCAGCGACTGACATATTATCGTCTTCTATATCACTTTCCTCTATTTCTGATTCAGAACTCTCTCCATCTTTCTGTCGCTTTGTTCCACTCAATCTATCCGAGACACCAATTACTTTCTCTATATTATTTACATCGTCTAGATTGAGTGTACTCAGTGGAAAATCAAAGTTAGTTTCAGTATCTTGCGACCTGAATTTTACTTGTCCTAAATTAAAACTCTCTTCCAGAGGGTATTGATCATCATCTTCAACTTGTGTGGAATTAGCCTCTCTGACATCAAACTTGGATTGACTTGTTACTGGAGTAAGACTTAGCCCCTCATCTAGAACCTCTATTTCATCGCCTGCAACTACAGCGATTGGATTCTTAGTTTTTTCCCCATGCTTCTCATTAACATTGACTTCAGCTACAATCTCAGCAACAACTGGTTCGATGATATTTTCCTTAGCAACGTGCTTCCCATTAGTATGGATTTCAGCTACAATGTCAGCAGCTACCGGTTCTATGACATTCTCTTTAGAGACAACTTGCTCTGCACTTTTATCAGCACCCTTTTTGACATATTTGTTCTGCGGGCATCGCCACTTAAAATGATCAGATGATCCACAAACTAGACATTTGTTTTTGTTAGGACAATCTGTTGCAAGATGTTCTGTGCTTAAGCAGATTCTACACTCTTTGATTTGCCCCCTGTACCATAATGGCAAGATAAATCGACCATCTATGGTGACCTTGCTTGGGAGAGGATGTTCTACCTTTTCAAACCAAATTCTTCTGATGCCATTTTCTAAGGTTCGATCAAATGGTTAGGTCTCGTGTTCTACTTTGTCCACTTTGCCATACTTGATCAATTCAGTGATAACCCGTTCATCTGGGATCTCTAATGGAACCTTCATCTTGACTAATAGACGATCAGAATCTATTTCCTCCACATTACACACCTCACCCTTCACGACAAGGACCTCGTCGAGCAACTTTTCCTTCACACTTTCATTAACTACGGTGACATTCCATACAGATTTGGAAACATTAACGAGACCTTGAAGGACCCGTGGCCCTGCCCCAACTACATCCTTCAACCCATGATACACCTCAATTGCCGAAACACCCCAAGCCTTTGTCGTGATTTTAAGACTCAGGGTACGCTTATATGAGGTTGCCATGGTGTTTTATAAAAAGCAGAACCCCATACTACTACAATATATAATACAAATATATAACACCAAGACGTCGGGGAAAGAGCTAAACACTAAATAAATAGTGTCCCCTTTTGAAACCCTGACGTCTACCAACAAATATACGAATAGAGAGTACAGTCGTATATTTGTTAGTTTGAACCACTTTCTAAGTGGTTCACTAACACCTAACCGATTAAAGTGGTTTCCTAATGCATACTAACATATTACAGTCATATATTTGTTAGTCTGTTCGAGTTGACCGTGGACAGCCAACTGACTATAAGGATTTATATAGTTAAAGAACTAGGTTTGTGCTTACAAATGACAAAGGAATTAAATCCACTCACTCAAGCGATCTTGCCAAATATACTGCGCTAGCCTACGAACTATAGAAATAGCAGACTGGCGCGGGGAGAAATGTATTGCATTGACCACAGTTAGAGGAGCCCTATTAAATGGCGGAAACCGCCAGCTAAGAGGAATGCCTTTAGAAAATGGAGACACAAAATGCGCTCCAACCAAGACAAGATTTTACAAATTAAACATAAAGTTTGAAAGGAAATACTAATACAAAATATATGTATACAATTTATCTACAAAATCGCGCTAGAAACTAGCAAATTCGGGCAGCAATTGCAGAGCTAAATAAACGCGTGCGTTCACTTCGACTACTGCTGCTGCTGCTGCTGCTGCTGCTACTACTACTACTACTACTACTACTACTACTACTACTACTACTACTACTACTACTACTACTACTACTACCACTACTACTACTACTACTACTTCTACTACTGCCCCAGCAGCATACAGTATTCATGTTATTACAAACATGGGCATGTTCGAACTGGACACTAAATCCACAAAAACATGAATACGGAGCGAACAGGTTTTAGGAGCGCAATGTCTGCGAATTTCCTTTTCCATATATAATTGTCGATTCGGCGCATGATATAGCAACATATTATTAGAATATGTAAGTATGTTTTGGTAGTTTTATGGAGGAGCAGCCTACTTTTGTACTTGCACCTAGTCCCAAATCCACACGTTGGTACTGCGCTCGGGCATATTTTGGTTTTATTGCTTGCTTTGTGCAGCAGCTCATTTTATACCTTTCCAGATTAAGCTATGCCCCGTCTACCTCTAGCTAAGCTCGACCCACACTTCGCCGTGTTGGGATTGACTTATCTCCAAATGCTCTAACTATCAATTTCCTGAAAACTATGCAAGTAAGCTGTTGAATAGTGTGCAACTAATTTGACTGGGTGCTGTTGCCGCCTATGGCAGCAACAACGCCAGTCAAATTATTTTTAAAATATTCAACAGAATATTTATTAAATGGTATATACATACAATTCATACAACAACGCATAGTCCGTTTTCAAATATGCGCTCGTGACGTACTTATCTACGCCATTCATGACGTCATTGATAATGATGCTATTCTATACGTCACGTAATTAATTATGACGTCATATGCTGGATGGATAGAGTGGAAAGGTCTATTCCAATTTGGTCACATTTATATCATGCAGCGATGCTGATAAGTGTTTTGTTATACCCAGAAAAACATTTTATTTACAACCTCTCCCATGTATATGACTGACATCCTGTGTGTAGGTTCAAGTAATACTGATACTTTATTTCCCACGAGACGACATTCTCGTATTGATCAAATGAACACAATGGTCTCAAGTCAGCTCCAGAGAAAGAGTGTTTCGATTACTTATAGCCCTCCATTTCCTGAGAGTGGTACCATACCATGGGTACTGCTTGCAACGGCGTGACGTGGGATAGCAAGAACGATGATGGTCACCCATCATCTCCCCAGGCCCCCAGGTACTACTGTATGGTAATACAGCGTTTTCACCACATTGGTGTTTTGATGGACCAACTAAACAGCAACACCGTGCCATTCAACTGGATTAAGTCAAAAGGTGCTGGAATTGTGTACATTCTGCAAGCCGGCAGGGCTAAATACAGAAGAACAGCAGGTTGTCATGAATGTGAACACTAAATGGGAAAAATGGCGCATACATGTAATACTAAATCATTACATTCTCAAACTAGGATCAATTATATCGGAACTAATAGTAGAACAGGCTCAACCAAAAGTGGGTCTAGTCAGAGCCATATTTACGGTAATTAGATGGTAAAAATAACTATGGCAACAAAAACGCCACATTGACACACCTACTATAAGGTGATCAATGGCCATGCCAGCTATTCCACCACCTTCAGAACTTAGAAAGTTGATCAGGTTACCAACTGATAGACCCCACTCATAAAAAGAATAGATACCCTATCACCACTAATAAAGTATATATATATTGTATGTATTTTTATTTTACTGACGCACTGGCAACGTGCGGCTTCAATTTCCATGTGCTAACTTAGCCGACAGTCATGCACCCATTAGTTTACTTTGTTGATTACCATCTTCCGGTCGGGGGATCGAATCTGTCTCTCCCTATAGTAGAGCAAGGCATGATTTAAGTAGTAATTAGTTATTACTAATATATCTTTTATATTTAGTTGCATCATTTTTTCTTTCACAGCTGGTAAAATCTCTGGGATGGGAGAGGTCTACCCTTTGATTGATTCTCTCGATCAAGTGGTTAGTGACCCTAGTAACGCCCATCATGCTATGGCAATATTTGGGTCTGTTCGTATATAGGCATTTTAGCCACGCCCCACAGCCAGTGGCGTCACTAACCACATGACGTGGAGAACCAATTAAATGTTAGGCTTATCTCACTCCCATACCACCGACTATGTTTGCAAATTTGCCACCGAAATTTACAAAATAGCTATCTTCTGTCATGACATTCCTCAAGAATCATAAATGGTGTAATGTAATTCTTAGCCAGTGTCCATTTGCAGGCCAAGATAACAGCATTTAAAAATTTTTACAACTGAAATGACTGGCTCGATAACCGAGCCAGTCATTTCAGTGGTAAATTCTCAAAAATGCTATTCTCTTGGCCTGCAAATGGACATTTCCCAAGACCACTGTAGAGCCCTTTTTGATCGGTTTGACGATTAAGGGAGTAGGATGACACAAGAGGGTGTTAAAGACACCTATATATCATAGAAATATGTGTGTCTCAATATGTGAAGAGATGAAATTAATATTGCTGTACAAATATGGATGTGCATTTGCAAACAGCACGCGGTTATTAAAATCAGCTCTCTATATTCCCTAATACCACTGTCGCCATTGTACAAATCTATCAGCGGAGGATGTGGTTAGAAACGGAATAATTCATATATCCTTGCTTTAAAGGCCCCAAATCCACACCATAATGCTTTAAATTAAAATTGTTAAAATCGTATACATTTGGAGGACTTTTAAAGCTTATAATTTGTGTAACTCAATGCAATGAAACGAAATAAGGCTTAACATATATTGAATTCTTTCCGTATAAATCATGGCGACCATCTCTTTGAATTTATCCGGAAATGCGCATCTTTTAATAGGCCTCAGGATTTCCGGACATCCTGTCAAATATCTGGATTTTTTTTTTATTGAATTAGCAATATGCCTGAAATAATTAATTTGTTACTAGTTTTCGTTTTATATAGTGCAATTTCGATCCTATTCAAATCTGAATAGCCATATGATTTATTTACATGGAATTATAATGATATTAATTGACAAGTTATAGTTTAAAGCGATGATTTGCTCATATATACTAACACTGGCATGACTGGAAGAGACAAATCGTGATCTTGCGCGCTATGTCCAAAAAAGAGCAAATTTCCTGTTCTCCCGCTTGTTTGAACTTATTTTCCGAACAAAAAATCATGACCAGCTGGTCGCCCTGATAAATTAATATAACCTTTCTTAGGTGTGGCGTTGATTAAGGATAGAAGATCTTCATAGTTCAAATTCACAGCGAAAATATTGTTTATTAACTTACGCTGAATAAAAGTATCATATTTTAAGATTTATTTCATTTCATCGAATTGAGGTACACAATTTAATCATCTAAAAGTATATAATTATAGCAACGTTATTTTCACGCATTCTAACGTGAATGTGGCCCTTTAATTTATGACAATTAGAAGATCTCGTCTACACGACACGGCTGTGTTTGTCAGCTAGAGTGGAATAGTTTTGTCCTGGATTTATCCACTCAGACGTGCAACAATTATCTATGTTGCTTAGTAATGAAGAAGCGGCGTTTACGCTCTTGAGCAAGAGAATAGAATAGAATAAAATTATCGGTCCGGTAAAAAATAACACCGCATAGGCCCCCATATATAGCAAAGTATTGTGGTATGCGCGCTGGTACTGTACGCATCAATGATGAGAGTCGGCTTGTCTGTTCTTCTAATCTGTTTTTACCTTTTGGCACAGGTGAGTTATATAGCGGCAGCGTAATGCGATAGAGGCATCCATTTCTAACTATGCCCAGCCCATTTCTATCTAAACTCCACCCACGTGTTTCGCACGTTGAGTCGATCTATATACTCACAGAATCAGAATTTTCAAGAAAATTATACAGATAAGCTGTTGAATATTTTGAAACTAATTTGACTGGGTGCTGTTTCTGCATATGGCAGCAACAGCGCACGGTCAAATTTGTTTCGAAATAGTCTAATGAAAGTTTATTAAATAGTGAATCGCCCAAAGACATACAATTCGTACACTTGACGGACTTTTAAACGTTCATGGCGGAATACGAATTTTGATTCTGATGCCAGCCAATAAACCTATGTGAAGTAATTACGCATGGCATCATATACTTGTGTGACAGCTCGGCTCTCTCCATTAACCTTACAAAGGAAAGGTTCGACTTTGCGTCAACATTGCCTCTCGCGGTCCTAGAAGATCAATATTATAGTTTCATAATATCTTAATCTATATGTGGGCCTATTTCTTTGGCAATGCATAAATTTTACGATATTCAATTTTCGGTAGTTAACCTTCAAAGCGCTCAAAATTTTACTTTTATCAATTACCCCTTTGATTTGTCAACATTTTCCAAGAAAATTTTAATATTTGCTCGGTAAATGACAATTTGCTAGCCAAGAGAAGACTGTTTTTGTAAATTTAATGCTGGAATTTAGGAAAATCGTTTTTAAGAGGTGGTTTTCTAAATTATTGCTAAGGTGGTATCCATTTGCAGGCCAAGAGAAAACTATTTTTGGAAAATTTACCACTAGAATGACTGGCTCTTTAGCTGAGCTAGTCATTCCAGTAGTAAATTTTCAAAAGTATTAATCTGTTTGGCCTGGAAATAGACAGTCTTTTGTTTTGTTTTAAACATATTTTATTTTCAATTAATAACAATGGGATTGAGTCACAATATTCGACTCTTTCACAACAAAACTACAAAAGTCAGTATATTACAATTTTACATAATAATTTTACAATAAAATGCAATTTGATATTTACACATATTATACATTAACATTATTTATACAATTTTTCAGCGACTGCACTGCCTCCGTTACCAAAGCAGTAATTATGATAATTCATAATGATAATAATAATATTAAATAAGCATTCTGTTGGTATGTCTTTGCAATAATGCCTAAAACCCGGTATTGGCTGGTAAGATATCTTCTAGAGACAGTCCTCAAGACTATTGCAGAGGGTGTCTTGGCCGGGTTTGCCATTATAACGACAAGCTGACACAAGATGGGATAAACTAGTGGTCTTGACACGTGACCAGTTTATACAGGAATTGCGGTTCTGTCACCTATATTGGCCATTTGTTATTTTTCAGTAAACTATGGTACTAAAAGCATTTTATGTTCCATATATAAGATTTGTTGATCCATTAAGTATTGTCTGAATTTGTCTCTTTAAAGAAGTTTAATATTTGACGCTAAAAGCTTTGATGTATGATGAATGACTTTTAATGTGTCCACACTCCCACCCCCCAGTTCATAAATCCAGTTTATCCATCACTCATATGGCGTCATATTCACCAACCTCACATGTAGCCTGACGTCATCATGAATTAATTACATCATGAATGTCGTAATGTACCTTTCCTATCCATCAATCATATGACGTAGACAATTACGTCACGAACGCATAATTGGAGACGGACTATGCGTTGTTGTACGAATTGTATTTCTTTACTATTTAATAAATATTCTGTTGAATATTTAAAAACTAATAATAAAGGTACCATCCGGGGGGAGGGGGGGGGTGGTGAAGTGTGTGTGTGTGTGTGTGTGTGTGTGTGTGTGTGTGTGTGTGTGTGTGTGTGTGTGTGTGTGTGTGTGTGTGTGTGTGTGTGTGTGTGTGTGTGTGTGTGTGTGTGTGTGTGTGTGTGTGTGTGTGTGTGTGTGTGTGTGTGTGTGTGTGTGTGTGTGTGTGTGTGTGTGTGTGTGTGTGTGTGTGTGTGTGTGTGTGTGTGTGTGTGTGTGTGTGTGTGTGTGTGTGTGTGTGTGTGTGTGTGTGTGTGTGTGTGTGTGTGTGTGTGTGTGTGTGTGTGTGTGTGTGTGTGTGTGTGTGTGTGTGTGTGTGTGTGTGTGTGTGTGTGTGTGTGTGTGTGTGTGTGTGTGTGTGTGTGTGTGTGTGTGTGTGTGTGTGTGTGTGTGTGTGTGTGTGTGTGTGTGTGTGTGTGTGTGTGTGTGTGTGTGTGTGTGTGTGTGTGTGTGTGTGTGTGTGTGTGTGTGTGTGTGTGTGTGTGTGTGTGTGTGTGTGTGTGTGTGTGTGTGTGTGTGTGTGCAGATTGCGGGCTTGTTCATGTGGTGTTAAAAGTGTGCATGGCACGACTAATACACCTTTCATAAATGGATCACACATGTGCTAATATTTCATAAAATACACACCGATTCACATGAAACGTTCTCTGTTAATAACAAAAGCAACATTTGTTAAATATCTGACAGCCTGTCACCAACGCGCTGATCACCTATATGGGACGTAATCACGCCTATTTATTTGCTCAAACGGCTCTTTTAAAGACACCATTTAACTACCTTTCACCATAATTTCAATGAAAATCAGCAAGATTTGTGTGATTTTCCAACAAATTTTTAATAACTAATTTAGAGGAAATCAGTCTGTTTAATAAAAAAAAAATAAAGATGTGCGAGCGTATTCAGCATGAAAAATTGTACTAGAACCGATTACAAATATCGCGTGTACTAAAGGTAATTGTGGCGACACGGTTTTCGATATCTGCTTTGTTTACTATTGAGTCCAATGCAGGGCTATGCTAGCTGTAAATGTGTGCGACGTATGTATATACAGTTTGCCTATCGATTGCGGGATTTGAAAAAGTTGAAATCAGAATTCCCGTTTTGCGCGTTTTCAAATTTGTATTTCTTGCATTATTTCTTACTGTATACTCGCACAATTTATATGTGAGAGATGTATTCTGATTGTACTTCAACTATATTGTGTAATTGGCTATTAAATCGTGTTTGCATACGGACTTTAAAGCAACCATACTGATACGCTGTTGAATATTCAACACGATAATTATTATATAATAAAAACATGTTGCATTGGCACTTAGATAACATTACGCACTATTGTTTGGGGAGATAAAATGGCGGGGGAAACAGTTCAATAGCAACGCAAAGCATTCTGATTTAGATATGGGAATAAACCTGGAAGTGAATGATATGGGCACAATATACCATAAACTATCTGTACAATACAACATTTGTGATGGTATGAGATTTTAAAATCCCTTTAAGTTACCCAAACTCATTAGCATATATTTAAGCAAGACTATGTCATAACCAGATACGTAATATTCAAACACAAATGCCTTTTATACATATATCAACAGGTAGGTCGGATCCATGGTGTTGCACATGTTGTGATTAGATTGATGGGCTTTGATAACGATGTGGGAACGGACGAACAAGGCCAGCCCTGTACGGGCGGTGCCTGTAATCACTTCTTTCATTTCTGCATCACCGTTACAAGGTACGTAAAATAGGCCCATAAGTTAAATACTTTATACCAGTAACTGCAGGATTTGGGGTGGGTGGGGTGAGGTAGCTCTAGACAAACTTTATGCCTGCCACGGCAAGCACATCTGCACCATCACTGGACAACGATGGCTGAACAGCATAATTGCCAACGATGCACTAAGCAAGATGTATAATACATCCGTATAGGCCACCTAGCAAAGATGGTCCATGTTTGGCCATGCGTTAGTATGATAGAAGACACACGTGCAAGAGAGCCTTGTAATTCACGCTACTGGGAGGCAGTGAATCTAAAGTCAGAAGAGAACAGCATTACTTATGTTAAGCGTACTGCGAAGTGACCTCATGAAAGCATGACTCGGTGCATTCAGATCAAGAATGGACCCGAGGAAGATACGATCTTGGCTGAGGAAATTACACAGTGACCAAAGGCGAAGAAGGACTGATTGCAGCTGTAGGATGCTTCTCCTACTACAGCCGCAGAACACAGTACATTCAACAGCATCTTTATTAAATAGTAAAGACATACAATTCGTATCAACAACAGTTAAGCGTTCGTCACGAACATATCTACGCCACTCATGACGTCATTGATTATGAGGTCATATTAGATGTTTGTGTAGTTGATTATGACGTCATGTGACTGAGGGAGAAACTGGAAAGGTCCATTTGAGTTTCAAGTCAATGGGTCTAATATCCATGCCACAGCATGCTAGGTGCATTAGCAAAAGAGCAACACTGGCGTGATTTAGCGCCTCACCAGAGTGCAGTCAATGGTGTTAGACCAGTGTGCGAATTGTATGTCTTTACTATTTAATAAACATTCTGTAGGACATTTGAGTGGGCGCTGTTGCTGCCGAAGGTTAGCTGTATGGCTCCCAACACGCGCAAAGCAATGCCGTGCCTTAGTTAAGCTGCGATTACCTGGCACGCGGAATGCGGAAAGCGGGTTGCGGAAACAGAACGAGGAATATACTTCAGATCGCTCTTTACTATTTTCGTTCATCCATTTACCTGCACGCGGTAAGCGGTATGCGGAACGCGGAACGGCGGGATACGGAAAAACCGATCACTCGGTGTAGCGATTTTTTCGGACGCAAAAGATTCCGTTGCGGAATAGAGCACATGTAACCTAGCAACGAAAGGGTAATCCAAGTATTTAAAGCTGATGCATCGTCTAAAATTTTAAGAACTAATTTGTCGAAAAAATTAGGAAATCAGTAATATTATGATTACATGTTGTTAGATTAGGCCAATGTATCATTTTGAATCTAGTCGTTAGTATCCGCCCATTGTGGATCTACATCTCTCTCCTCCGTACATAAACATTTTGTAATGGTCTCAGTGGAAAGCTAGATATCAAAGCGTAAAATAATGTGTTGTCGCTTTTGAAAGCTATTTGATAGAAATATCGCAATATCACCAATAAAAATGCAATAAAATAACGCAATGATACAGCGTGCAGGTAAATGGTACACGCGATATTTTACCCGCTTTCCGCATACCCGCTTTCCGTTCCGCGTTCCGCATTCCGCACCCAGCGTGCCAGGTAAACGTAGCTTTAGAGATGGGCTGGGTATAGCTAACAGTGGATTCTTTCATAACTGTCAAAATGTCTCTCCACCCTATAATGATCGAGATTGGCCAAGAAAATTAAACATTCTTTTGATCAATGTCCATTTGAAGGCCAAGACAGGAATGTGTTTGAAAACACTACACCGGGTGACTGGATTGGTCACCGACCCAGTCACTCCAGCGTCAGGTTTTTCTACAATTACTCCTCGCCTATACATGAACACTTCTGAATATGTTGAAAGTAATTCGACTGAAGCAATATCTCCCAGTACAATTACTTTCGAAATACTCACCAAAATATTCTTTACATCATATTGTTGCTGGTATGTACGGGTTAAAGAGGTAAACGGTGTATATTTCATACTTGATCATCATGGTTCATGTCAGAAATGCTAATAGATTGACAGACCAACCGACCGAGAGACTGACAGACCAGCATACGGAACGACCGACCATCCGCCAAACGGTCATATACTAGCCACGAATCGCAACTAAATTGTATTATTCTATGACACCATAAGACTCTCCTTAGAAATGGTTTAAATTCATGTCACTATATGAAAGGTGTCCATGTTCTGGAACAACAGGTGCCAAGTGAGAATTAGCCGCTTTAACACATAGCAGCAATTAAAGTGACATAAACAAACATTTCTGCGACCACGCATGGGTGAATTTACCCGGAGATTTTTAGCTGTGACACTATCGGTAAAGTACACCTATTATTGAATTAGTTCACAGAGTTATAGCCGTACAATACCAAATAAAGTATAGAATAGTTACAATTATTGGATTATCTGGACATTAACACAGATAAAATAAAACAGTCTAAGTATTTATTAATTATTTTGTGACAACAAAAGGCTGTTTACGTGATAACAAACTCAGGTATAAATGTTTGTGAAATTGTGATGTTGGCTAGTACTTGTTTAACTGGTGTAAAAACAGTATATTGTTTGAGAAAATAATGATGGTCTTGGGATTATATTACAAGTATTGATAAGTCTTGTCTGTGATGCAACACTATTGAGGTTTCTGAAAGGTGTTGTTAAAGTTGAGACTTTATATTGAAATCACATATCTACAACCGGCTTGTTTATCATATCTGCTAAGAAGAACACGACGAAAAATTCTTCATTTCCCCATCTCCGAAACGATTACTAAATTACTATTTCCCTATTTTGTTTCCAGTAATGGAGATTGTACGTCAAATATCAAGACTCTAAGAGGTCCATGGCGGTCAAATTCCTTCTCAGCTAGCGACATAGAAGTCAACACTGTGGCATTTGATATTGGGACTTATCAGGTACGGGAATATGATTGTTAGATAATCTCATTCTGAAAATCAGGACAAGAACAGGTGATTATCATTCTTTATATGATTTTATGCATCTAAGGCTTAAATTCACCTTTCCAGAGTATCCATCTATCCATCTCACGTCATATAATGTCATAATCAGCTAAGCGGGGTGTAGGATGACGTCATAATCATTACGTCATAAATGATTCTTTATGTCCCGTCTTTAACTCTTAATAAGTCTGACACGTTGTACGAATTGTATGTCTCTACTATTTAATAGGCAGAGCCATAATAGCCATAGGCAGCAACATCGCCCACTCAAATTTGTTCCAAAATAGGCAATAGCTTACCTGCATAGGTTTCTGGAAATTGATAGTCTGGGAGTTTAGAGATCGATCGATCCCAACGCGAGCGAGATGTGGGTGGAGCTTCGCTAGAGATAGGCGTGACATAGCTAACATGGAAATGTCCATTGCATAACTAAGGAACCCATTTACAGATATGCCCCGCCCATTTCTAGCTAAGCTCCGCTCACTTTGTACGCATATTTGAATAGATTTTAATCCTTTGAAGCTCGGATTCCCAAAATCTAAATCTCAAGGCAACTATTCAGGTACGGTGGTAAATATATGGAAATTAATTTCGCTTGGGGATATTGCCGAGTAGTAGTGTCGTGGTCAAAATGATACCACCTCCCTCAACTGGATTTCCATTTAGGCAAATGAGCCCCACCGCCCTCTCAATCCCTGAGGCATAGGTTGTGGGGGCCACCACGGATCGCCGAATGGCTGCCAGGGAGGTAGGATCAGCCCGACACTACTACTACCAGGGGCTGAACGCCCATTTAGAGACAGGCATCCACAGGGATATACACCACCCACAAGTATTAATCGCCAGCACCACACATAATAGGTCTGAATGATGATCGCCATACATAATAGGGTCTGAACGCCCATTTAGAGACAGGCATCCACAGGGATATACACCACCCACAGGTACTGATCGCCAGCACCACACATGATAGGTCTGAACGCCCAGACAGGGGATATACATCAGCCACAGGTACTGATCGCCACACATAATAGCATCTGAACGCCCATTTGGAGACAGGCATCCACAGGGATATACACCACACACATGTACTGATCGCCAGCACCACACATAATAGGTCTGAACGCTGATCGCCACACATAATAGGGTCTGAACGCCGATTTAGAGACAGGCATCCACAGGGATATACACCATGAGTACTGTTGCACAGATTCGCGCTATGGCAAAGCAATTCGGCCTTAGAGGCTACTCTAAGGCCAAGAAAGCCGACCTGCTCCAGATGATCGACCAGGTCCGTGCCGAGGAGTGGCAGAAGCGACTCTCCAGAGAAATGAATACGGGAAGGTTTCGAGCGCTTACCGAGGATCCTTGGAATCCCCACAAGAAAGCAGTGGATACGTGAGATTAGTCAGTTGGACGAGGAGGTGACTGCTAGCTTGCGAGCCAAGGCTGTAGCGAGGCGGATGGAGGGCATTCACTGGAGCCCGTAACTCTCCAACGTAGGGGCCCCTGCACCCTCTGCAGGCATCCAAATGGATATACACCATGACTACTGTTGCACAGCTTCGCACTATTGCAAAGCAATTCAGCCTTAGAGTCGACTCTAAGGCCAAGAACGCTGACCTGCTCCAGATGATCAGACAGGTCCGTGCTGAGGAGTGGCAGAAGCGACTCTCCCGAGCAATGGATACAGGAATGTTTCCAGCGCTTACCAAAGAGGATCTTTGGAATGCCCACAAGAAAGCACAGCGAATACGTGAACGTCGTCAGTTGGCCGAGGAGGTGACTGCTAGCTTGCGAGCCAAGAATGTAGCGAGGTGGATGGAGGCCCATCCACTGGAGCGCTTAACTCTCAAATGCAGGATCGTTAAGCAATGCCGAAGTCTGAGCTGAGCCCGGAGCATAAGGGGGCCGAGGTCTGAACCATTAGCCCGGAGCATGAGGCGAGAAGGCGAACACATTCTCGACCAGCGTCTCGGCAAAAGGGAGACAGAGGATAGAGGACGCCAGTCAGTATGCTGGACATTCTTCAGAGGTCTGGAAGGAGACCTCACAGGCCAGATCATGCAAAAGATCCAACAGACTGTCCAGAACGCTTTCTACCTCCGCTACACCCATACCTATCGCATCCGTCACATCGAAGACAGTAGGGTGATGCTCTTCCACAAGAATGCTCCAGGGAGTCCGTGGCTGAACATGATAGGAGCAGCTCAGGACCGGGTGGCAGCAAGAGAGCAAGCCTGCCTCGACACAGACAATATCGATCGACCCAACACCAAGTGGGCTTTCGTTCGATCAATCAACGTTGAGGTCAGGGTTGTCATCGACTACCAACCTCTGCTTGGGACAAGCCCCCTCCCAGACTGGCTACGACAGAAGAAGTGTATGACTGCCCTCGACACCTACAGGGACAACATGTGTCTCTGGAGATGTCTAGCAGTCCACCAAGGAGCGAGAGCTGATAGAAGTACAGCTCCTGCATGAGAGCTTGCCACACAGTTCTACGGGAAGACAGTACCCGATGTCCGCAAGACCTCACTGGATCAGCTGGACAAGGTAGAGTTCTTCGCCAAGATCGGGATTCGTGTGTATGAACCAACCGAAGAGGGCACCTTTCACATGATCAGTCAAGCGGCAAGTGGAGGCCTGTCACTCAGGAGATGTAGATAAGAGCAAAGCACTCTTGGCAGATCTCTTCAAACTCCTCGGCAATAGTGCCTACGGGAAGATCATCGAGGCCCTAGAACGTCATAGCAACACCAGTTTCACGAAGGATGAATGCGTGGTAGACAAGGCCCTGCGTAGTGCATGGTTCGAAGATCTCGAGGAGATTGGTGAGTCATATGAGCTCCAGAGTCGCAAACCGAGAATCACAATTCGAAGGCCCTTCCAGGTGGGGATAGCCGTTTATGAGCTCGCGAAGCTGAGAATGCTGGAGTTCTACTACGACTTCCTCGATCGCTACATAGCTCATGACAGCTTTAAGTACATGCAGATGGACACTGACTCCGCGTATATCGCTATAGCAGGCTCCAACCTCGATGACGTTATTCATGCTAAGATGTAAGCAGAGTACCAGGCTCATAAGTGGGACTGGCTATCTTGGGACAAATGGTCTGGATAGACTCCGGGACTGTTCAAGCTCGAGTTCGAAGGCTCTTTGCTCCAAATGCTACTACGTGGAGAGCGCAGCTGCAAGTAAGTGCTCGGCTAAGGGAATGTCAAAGCAGCAGAATGCGGTCTCTTGGCAGAGGTTCTACAGTTCCCTACATGGCGGGGTGGACAGAGCTAAAAACCAATGGCCTACGCATGTGCAACCAGGGTATGGTGACGTATGCGCAGAAAAAACTCGGACTCTCTGCTTACTATGATAAGCGCCATGTGCTACCAGATGGGGTCCATACCGAGCCCATCGAGTATCATGTTAGCACCCTAGGTGGTGGTAGCAGTGTGTCTTCTGGGACTAGCTGAAGCTCTTCTATGACAAATGGTCGCCTAGGCACTCCGTGCTGGCATGCCAGGTAGTATGGTGTAGGCCGCCCCTCCGCCTCCACATACCTGTCAAGCCTGTGAACATCTATCGACCAGTTAGGATCTGTTGCACGCCGTCGACCACCTTCCAGCTCATCAGGCTCATACAGGTACCGAAGCAGAGCATCAGGTGGTAGGCACCCGTCTCACTTGTTCGCTCCTCTAGAGCTATGACCAGCAGCGTGTCTGATAGCCTCTACCGACTTCTTCCCGATTAGCCTAGTAACCTCGGCATTAGATCTCTCCACCACAGCAGGCAGCCCTCTCACCCATACTCTAGAACATTCACTCAATGCGGCCATTTCCTGGGCATATTGGTGTGGGAACAGTCTTTCTGCCAGTGTCCGATTCCACCGCTCAATGATAGCCTGGGCACGGTGCTGCCCTACCTTGCCTCGCCTAACTGCCACACCGTGTTTCCACATGAGGGCTGCAGTCTCCCCTCTGAACTCCTTACCCTCATGCACCTGCAACAATTCCGGACACTGGAGGGGATTTTCCGAAGCCATGTAGACACCCTGGAATGCCTGGGCCACATGGCCAGCTGACTTGTCTGTGAGCGGTACTGCCGCCTTGTACCTACTGGCGACATCGACGATGGTGAGGGCATACTTGTAGGTCTTACGACCAACCAAGTCATGTGGAAGGAATAGAACATCTGCCTGGTGAACTCTGTTCGGGACAGTTTCCTCGACATGGGCATGCCTGATGTGCCGTGGACGAGGTCTGTATATCTGCGATGTGCCTGGCGGCTGAGCCACTGGCTAACTGTCTCCAATGTGAAGTTGTGCCCCTTGCGACGTGCAGCCTCGAGTAGTTGAGGGGGCTCATGGTAATATCCACCAGGCTGATAGTAGAGTTCCTCAAGAAAGACGGTTGATAAACTCCCGGATTTCATCACTGACATCCACTCCCGTCCTGTCACGCATAGCCTGGGTGAACTCTAAACAGACGAACAGATAGCCATCATTCATTCGACCATCACTGAAGACCTCCTCAAACATCTCCGTACACTGGCGTCTAATCTCTGCTGGATCCTCACTGAACAGGAGTTTATCGACCAACCCTCGGAAGTTAAGGGACTTGACCAGGTTGTACAGAGACGCCATCCTTATATAGTATGGCTTAAATGTTTGGCGGCCACTGTGGCAACATACGGTAGCCAAGGGCCTGTGACTCCGAAGAATTTACCTACTCCTGAGGCGATGGCTGGTATGGCTACAGAAATCTTCTCCACCCCATGGGGAGCATTGTTGGCGATCTTGCGGACCATCTCGCCAGCCTTCATTGTGAACAGAGTGATCAGAGCGCCAACTGCTACCAGCAGACTGATAGAACCTTTTACGTAAGTGCGATAGATTCTGTGTACTAGCTTGTGTGATTCAGGCGTGGTCTCCGCTACATCATCATACTCACCCGCGGTCTCCGCTACATCGTAGTCGTCTGCATCATCATCCTCATCATAGTCCTCCTCATAGTCCTTGCCATCTATATCCTCGACTGGATCAGCCTCTGATTCATACATCGCTCTGCGGATCCATCGCTGGGGCAGCTATATAGTAGCTTTAAACTGTAGTCTATAGCATGGCCTCCGCTATCTTGAATGTGGGCATGTTTGCCTTAGCGAACTGGGGACTCAGCTTCGCCAACAAGTAGGTGGCAGAGGTCGAGCGTGAGTGTCATAACCAGGCGATGGAGAAGCTGTCTAGGGAGAAGTTTGAGTACAGCAAAGCACTCAAGCAAATGCGCCAGAGGGAGCCACGCCGACGACAACTCCGAGCTCAGGCCAACCAGAGCCTCAAAAAGGTAGATGGGAGTCTCGATGAGTACTACGAGGCTGTATCTGAGCCAACGCTCGACTACGAAGCATCGACAGGTCAGAAGACAGCAGAGCTTATAGTAGTGGTGGCAGCTGCAGCAGTGATGACAGAAGTCATGCTCTGTGCACGCTCAAGCTCAATACCTGATGTGTTTGACACACATACCTTAGCATAGCCAAAGTAAAGTACTGTCACACCTAATGAGCGAGTCCCAGATATGAGGTTTCTGATGTTGAAGCTGAGCCGGTTGCCCTCGAGTGCATATGATTTAGTTTTCTGTCTGTAGAGTTGGCAATCAGCCAGCTCACGTACATCACCAAGAACATTGGTCCGAGCAACCACAAGCTTGAAGTCTTCTAGCTTATCCACCTGCTGGATGGCTCCTCCCTTCTGAAACAGGACTGCAACAGCGACACTGTCTGATGCACCACGATGCAATGTCAGCTCTACCTGTTGGCTAGCTGTGGCTTGGACCTGCTGGTGTTCTCGCTCCACATGCACGATATGTGGAACCCGTTTTCTTCAACTCCTGGTCATTCTCGTTATGCCAGACATGAAGTCTTGGAGCATTCATCGTCGCATCTGCGAGCTACTCAGTGTACACCCGGAGGAACAGCCTATCCTGCATGGCAGCCGGATTCGCGTGTGTGTTCTTGAGGAGGGTTAAGAGTGGAACTGCCACAGGCTGCTCGACACCTGCCCATAGTTCTAATTTCATGAACCCCTCATTGCACCCCACAGCATAGTACCCCTTTCCCTTTGCATAGAATGTTGGCCCACGAGCCAGCGGACCTAGGACTCGGTACCCATCGTTCACATAGGTGGTGTCCATGGTGATGTTGCTCTGCACGATCTCCCACCTGTTCAGAACCTGCAGGAGCTCTACTGTCTATTCTATTGTGCTCTGAAGCTTGAACTCGAGTGTCATGCTCCTGATCTCGTGGATCTGTGCCGAGATTGCAAAGTCAATGTACTTCCCAGCAGCAGACAATGGGTTCTCATCGTGTATACTGGGTCGAATGACCGTCAGGCAGTCCTTCCAAGGATCAGTGCGGTGCGTTGTCGTGGGTTCAATGGCCTCATCTGGATGTCTGGGTATATAGAGGGGTTAAACCGGCTCCCATGTTTGGTAAAGTTCTCCAGCAGATTGTCTATAGGCAGCAGGACAAGTCGGCTTGACAGTCACAGCCACGGCATGCACTGCCCCACTGTGACAGGGTCCGAGGACTGCTTTGTGACATCAACATTATCCACGAGCGTCTGATGCGGAGATACTGGCCGCCATAGAGGAATGAGCGCAGGCTCGTAGTACAAAAGAACTCCTGACTCTTATACTCTACAGGAAGTTTGACAGCACCCAGGGCAAGGTGCTACCCAACCTACCCGCGGCCCCAACCAACAGTCCTGTTATTCTAGCTCTCCAAAAGGCAAGGGCCAACCCCAAAGATATACTAACGGTCGGGAAGTGGGCTGCCGTATTTAGCCTCCATAGCCAGGAAGAACGAGATATGCTGGATAGCCTCCAGTCTGGAGCCAATAACTACTTCAGGGAGGAGGTCAGTGCCGCTGTAGTGGAGAGCCACGACACCAGTCATGCAGAAGGTACTCAGGAGGGGTCACAGTTGGCCGCAAGGAGGCTGGTGAGCACATCTTCAGCCCACGTGCTCGACTATGGGCTACACATCGCCCTCAGGCATGCCATGCCTCATATGCTGCAGGGGTTTCATGATCCATCTCTCACTATGCAGAGGGGTTAAACGTAGGCGATGATGATCTCAGCCATTACACTCGTTGCTAGCCCTAGAACCGCGGCCTCCTTTAGTGTAAAACGTTCACCCATGATCTTCGAGTCAACAGTGTAGGAGGCACCACTGTGGGCGATATTTGGGATGGGGTGAGATATTCCGAGACAGTGCCCGGCCACCCCACTCACCACTGTAGCGAGGACAGCCACAGAGGCGGCAGGAAGAACCTCACTTCCCCCTGTCATCTTCACCACGGCCACATTCGCCGCCACGTTACTGGCGACATGGACTGCCAGAGGTTTTGCTTTGGTCAGTAACTTCTGTGTCTTGGTTCGCAGCAGGTTCTCCACCTTCTGAAGACTCTCCTGACTCGCCTGGCTCTCGGGCAGTTGCTTCACGATCTGTACCATTGACGTCATTGTTTAAGCACTGAGTATACAATTCAGTTAAACGTCTGCGGCCCCTGTCGAGAGAGCTAAGAAGATCTTCTCAGTCTGCATCTGCCAGGTGGCCGGGTTGGTACACACGAATATTCATCTCTCTATTGGGACATCTTAAACATGTCCGGGCTCACGCTATGCGAGAAGTACTATGATGTCTTCCGGAGGGAGTTGAAGGACTACAAGAAGAAGACACCAGATGAGCTCACTCAGCTCTCCGGTGCTGAGCTAACAGAGGAGCTGACAGCTGTGAAGCTCTATCTAGGATTTGGCAAGGGAGAGATCTGCTTCCTCGAATACCTTATCATGGGCGGGAGTATCGTCGAGCAGCTCCTGCGAGCTAAACGTTTCTACAAGGATCTGGAGTATCTGTCAGATGTGTTCCAGCAGTTGCAGACTGCCATGCCCTCACCGAAGATGAGCTGAACAAGACTCTGCGATACTACAAGCTGGAAAAATGATGCACTGCCGAACCCTCCAGCCCTTGGATGTGCATGTTGGCAGCGGGTATAGGGGCTGTAGGGCATGCCAAGCTGGTTCAGTGGCTCACCGTGGTCCCCAGTGCTACTGTAGAGAGTCAGGATAGTCTCATAGCTGATTTGCTAGTGGCGGAGTAGGCTGATCCAGAGCGCCACGATAGCTAGGCCCGACACCACACGTAGAGCTACCACGGGAAGTGGTGTCGTGTCGACTGGCTACAATGTTGGGGCGCCTGGAGCTGCCATGTCGACTGGCTGCAGTGTCAGGGTCGGAACGCCTGTATGGCTCGTACTATGCGTAGGTGCGTTGATGGCAGTGTTGAATCCGAAGTGGACACCGGGGGAACTCCCCTCGACTATTATGTTGTTATAGCCCATGACTTGGAGGTCCTCGATGTTCACGATCATGTTGCTCGGAATCAACCGGAGGTGTGGTGAAATAGCAAAGTCAAATTTTCGACGGGCCTTCTACAACCCCTGCTGGAACGTAGCAATAAGACTACTGGTGTCCCGCCACGATGATCATATCTTCAACGAGACTGATGAACATGGCCTGGAACACACTGCGTCGCGGACACCATCTATGGAATGACGCAGCTTGGTCTGTGCCTGTAAGGAGGCAGTAGCACAGTGCTTCCATGGACCTGGTTGATCTGAACGATTCCGGCTGGTGTGAGCCTGAGTGGTGGTGTGTGGGACAAAGTACTTCCACACATTTTCTGGATAGTCCTGCCGGCCGTCCTGCGGAGTCTGGATATCGAACGAGAATGTCGCTGTCTTCCGACGGCCTAATCGTTGGGGTGTTCGATAGGGGAATCTTGAGTAGTCATGTCTCGGGTCACCATACATAACCCCTAGACTGCTGTTTGTAACCCACCATGGCACATGATAGTCTGGGAGAGCACTGAACTCTCTGAAGTCTGCTGGCCGCTGAGACGCTATGCCTGTTGAGCTGTGTGTCGAAACTCGTTTGTATAGGTTGCTGTTGGCACCTGGGAGATACTCTATCTCGTCCCGGCAAACCTCTACTAGTGAGCTGCTGTGTGCACTGCCCGGAGGTTGATGTAGCACATCGGCGTGTATGTATGTTGTGCCCCGCTGGGGCACCTTGAAGAGGACCCATTCTACACGGTACTGTACCACCCGTCTCCCCTCTAGAAAGGGTGAGATTACGTTCTCACCACTGGAGAGCAGCAGTCTGACAACCGGCATGGTTATATGTCTATATAAAAACTGTTTAAATCCCTTCTATAGCGTGCTATGGAACCCATATTTGCTCACTCAACTGGTCTTGCTGACCTGGCAGACATGTACGCAGTAGATGCTGCCAAGGTAGAAGAGAGCGATGGCAAGTCATTCGTCCTATAGTACGAAGCAAGCTCAAAGGCATTCTCCCTCCACCCCATCGGTGGTGATGGGGTGGAGCTGCTCACAGACCTAAAGAATGTGATGAAGGAGCGCCTAGGTCACAACATAGATGGGCACAAGATCGTGTTTCGGTACGATTTCCCGAGGAGGAAGTAGATCCTCGAGCCGTTGAGTGAGCTCTCGGATACAGAGGTGGCAGACATCAACACCCTAAATAACGACCTCAGCTTTCATCTGGTCAAACCCTATTCGAGCGGTGCCCTGCTGATGGCCCATGATGGCCTGCTATTGACCATGGCAAAAAACCTGCAGTTCATATTTGAGAAGAATGAAATGTGGTACCGCGCTGGACCTGGAGGTGACTGGTAAACATAGTTGCCCCTATATAGGCCTCCCGCCGTCATTGACATAGAGGTTACTCCTCTCTCCACTGTTGTGAAAAAGGATGGGACAGTTCGAAAGTTCTACAATCGGGGATCATCCTTCCTTATATACATAGGTGAAGGTTCTCCCTGACGAGGGTGGGTCACAGGATCGGGGTTACAGGTGGAAAGCTCCTGCTGCGTCGTCCATTCGATGGATCAGAAGAAGCTGGCACCCTACGGGTAGATGGTGTGTCCCATTTCTCCAAAGTCAAGGGTGCTGTTAAACTGCTTCAGCGAGTCTGTCTCACTAGCCCGCAAATGACTCATATAGTCCTAGAGCTACGTTTCCAGCCGGCGGCAGAGTGAAGCAGCTAGCCCCTGCCCCTGAGGGGATGAAGATCACTATCGATCCGGATGGAACAGGGCTCGATCTGGCACAGATATTTCTCGAGGGGTTCACTCTGTTCAGTTTAATGCTTCATATATAGCCATGCTTCTCATTATACTGCTCGTGCTGGCGTCTACAGCAGTGGCACAGGGCGCTGAGACTGCCATGATATTGGATGCCAAGTGGGCCTACTTCCGGGATGCCCCCCAGTACAATCCTTGGGTCGACCCCTTGCGGAGAAACATTTACGACCGCTTTCACCCACGTAAAGAGATCGAGTCTGTCTGCCACTTCTATGGGGTGGAGAGGGTAGGCTGTGGTTGTCTGCTGGAGACCCGTGCTCAGCATCAGATTCTCTGCGAAACATGTGAACATGCCAGAGTCTGCTGTGGTTCCCATGCTAATCATTTTAGCCTCCTTCCAGGTGAGCGTTGTCAGGGTAGATGGAAGCCCCTATCGGTGATCCGATCATGCCGATGCGACTCTGGCAGAGACTACGCGTTTGTCTGAGCCTGCACAGAATAGAGAGAGAGAGAGAGAGAGAGAGAGAGAGAGAGAGAGAGAGAAAGAGAGAGAGGCCCTGTTGTTGATGGCAATCAGTGGTGTATATCACTGTGGAGGCTTGTCTCTAAATGGGCGTTCAGCCCCTGGTAGTAGTAGTAGTGTCGGGATGATCCTACCTCCCTGGCAGCCGTTCGGCGATCCATGGTGGCCCCCACAACCTATGCCCCAGGGATTGAGAGGGCAGTGGGGCTCATTTGTATAAATGGAAATCCAGTTGAGGGAGGTGGGGACTCATTTGTCTAAATGGAAATCCAGCTGAGGGAGGTGGTATCATTTTGACCCGACACTACTACTTGCCGTCATTGGCAGCAAGCCGAATATTAGCAAATTCTAAATTCACCAAAGACATGCAATCCAGGCGACTACTGGTGCAGTAATGTAGAGTATTTACAAAATAAGATTGGTGAATTGAGATTTCGAATAAGATATGCGGCAGCACCACCAGACAATATAGCCATCACAGAAGCAAAACCAAAGAGAGTGTGATATAACCTCACAGAACCAGGTGTTAAGATTGATGGTTATGAAATATTCAGCGGCCTAGACTCAGCCAACGGTAGGCGGATAGTCATATATATTGAGTAGTGATTGTACGCCAGATCGGTAAAACTGAAAACAGAGATTGAAGACTCTATATGAACCTCAATTAGACGTAAAGAAAGGAGAAGGCAATAACAGAGAGAGAGAGAGAGAGAGAGAGAGAGAGCGTGCGTGCGTACGTGTGTGCGTGCGTGCGTGCGTGCGTGCGTGCGTGCGTGCGTGCGTGCGTGCGTGCGTGCGTGTGTATAGAAGTGAAAATTGTGGGAAAGATGATGAGCGGCTACATAACCTAATTGGATAAGCATACCCATCTGCTCATTTGGGGACTTTAATTATCCTTTCATTGGATGGAGCACATGGACACTACCGGGTGAGAATACTGATAGTAGTGAACATAGATTTATAAAGATGGTCTGAAATAATTATTTGTACAGCATGTGACAGAGTTTACAAGATGGCATAGATATGATGAGCCGCATTTAATAGACCTAGTTATGACGAACAAAGAGGTGATAGTGAATGATGTTGAGAATGAGGCACCATTATGAAAAAGTGATCACTGTATCCCGACGTTTGATTTTAACTGTAACGAAAAAGGTTACCAGAAGTCATTTAAGAAATATTTCTATAATCGAAGTAAATATGAAGAAATGAGGAGAGAATTGGATGTTGACAGTGAAAATAACCTGTAGCTCCAGTGGACAGTTTTTCTGCATGCCTTACGAAGAGTTGACGATAAGTATGTACCAAGTAAGTTTGTTACAACATTGCCTCAGTCGAGGAACAGTAGTACACGAGTATACGACCGGTCAATTATATTATATTATATTATAGACTATTGACACAGAGACATGTCGAGACTATTCCAGGCAAAAAAACGTGGTAAGGGCAATGAGAAGAAAGATACAGAAAGATATGAAAAAGACGCAAAAACAAACCCAGATTTTATAGAAATGCGTTAGGAGTAAGCTCAAGACGACGAAGACTGTATCAGATTTGATGATAACTGGCACAGATGAAACAGAAGCGCTGACAAAATCAGATGGGGAGAAGAGACATGTGTTAGAAAATTTCTTCTCTAGCGTATTCATAAGAGAACCACAATCAGTAATCCCACCATTGTGCCTGTAAAGGATGTGGCAAACCCACTGAATGAGATTACCATAACAGCTGAGACAATAAAGAGGGGAGAGAAGCTGGCACAGTTTAAGGTTGATAAATCACCAGAGCCAGATGGAATCCACCAGAGAATACTACGAGAGCTGCACAAAGTGATTAACAAGCTATTAGTGATATTGTTCAACACTGTACGCAACACAGGTGTGATACCAGCTGACTGGAAAACGGCCAATATAATAGCAATTCTCAAGAAAGGCAGTCAGACGTCTGCAAGCAACTACAGCCCAGTCAGTTTGACATGGATATTATCTACGGTTTTGGAAACAATAATCAGGGACGAGGGACTGGATTAACGAACACATTAAGTGGACCAACCTAATTAGTGACAAGCAGTTTGGCTGATCGATGGCATTGCAGGTCGTGACAGTTGGAAGAAAAGCTTATACTGAGCGGCAGCACTTCATGAGAGGCGAGGGAAATGCAGATCCATAGCACAGGCTGGGAACGATCAGCAAAGGAAAAGGTCTTGATGTCACAGTAGATGACATGTTGACCTTGGGGTACATATAAATGAGAAAGCTAATACGGCAACACAACTGTTAGCGATGATCCTGTGATCCTTAATACATCTAGCCATGGAGAATTGCACGTGGTTATACAAACCGCTGCTCAGACAACATCTAAAGTATGGTAATTCGGTATGGCAGCCACTGCGGAAACAGATGTAGTAACCATCGAAGATGTGCAAAGGAGAGCTGCAAAGCTGCTACCAGAACTGAAGGACCTGCGCTATGAAGAACGGCTAACGAAGCTCGAGATGCCCACACTCACATACAGAGGACCTAAGAGGGATAGGATAGAGACATATAAGACGCTAAGTGCCAATTCGATTTCTGCTCTGAGACACATGCAAGCAGCAGCAGCAGCAGCAGCAGCAGTCTTAGTAAACAATGAGGAGTAAGACGAAGAGCTGGAGATATAGGAAACGTGCGTCCATAATTTACATGAGTCTGTCTGAGGTTACTGTTCGAACTTTGTCCTTTCCTGTCACTTGAGTGACAGATCGGATCTATCCATTGTGTCGCACAGAATATATATATATATTATATATATATGCAATCTTAATATATAGTCCATAAAAATTAATATGTGTGGTTATTATAATTGATAATTCAAGTTTATTTTTCAGAGATCTGTTAACCTGATGCTGCGGGTCACGCATATGGTAGAAGGGGTGTCGTTCCCAGTGGATGCGTTCCGCTGGTCCTTCAAAGATCCTCTCCGGGTGTCGCACCCCACTTCACAGACATTGAAATTGGATGGACAAAGGAACCAAACTAAATCCAGGTTTGGAGAAACGAATAATAAACACGTGTATTGTTATTGTGTCGAACCATTTAATGGTCTATGATTGTCAGAAACACCTTTTCTATTTAATGCCATTTGCAGACCAAGAGAATATTGTGTTTTAAAGAAATCAACCACTGGAATGACAGACTAGTTGCTCAAGCCAGACATTTCAGTGGTAAAATAGTATTATTTTTGGCCGCACATGTACATTCCTCAAGGCCATTGGAAAGGCCAGTTTTGACCGCTTTAGCCATTAAAGGGTTGGTATAAGCGTCATAAAATTAGAACCAATACATTTCCAATTCAAGTGTTCTCACCAACCTGTCTATTCCATACCTATTGACTATATTGATAAGATGAACTCTCCAATGAATTATTAAAATAGCCCAAAGCGTTCCGATATTCTATGCTTTCAGGAAGATAGTATTTTCAGATCTGCTTATATTAATCAATCCATAGCGTGTACATGGTTTCGCACGTGCCTATTCGCGTACATGTGCGCCCGGATACATACGGGTGTGTGTATCTGCATAAGTGCAAAGATCATACCACAAAAACAGAATCCAATCATTGATTCGTACACACCTATTTACAAGGGAGGTGTGTGTTTAGAGAAGAATATGGAACTATCTGGCAGAAATCTCAATGCTGCAGCAAGGTAGCGGGTGAAAAGCATCGGGTATAGATCACATCCGTCAATTGATGTCTCAAACTCTGCATACTTCACTGTCTTGACTCGTGTTCTCAGCTTGGTGTGTGCACGTAGTAGTCGCACTAGTCGTAGCTCATCTTCATTGAAGCTGACCTGGTGTATTACATCTATGATGTTTGAGAGTTTAATTGTGTCGATGGCTCGTGACATTGATGAGTGATGTCGATATAATTGAGACGTTCCAATTGCGCGATATACGTACCTCTGCCAGAAAATTGTAAAATGTCACCGACCGATTTATACCGATCGACAGACAGACGTGCAGAGAGACCAACTGACAGACAGACCGACTGATCGACTGATCGACACAGACAGACAGAGAGAAAACATATATACAAACAGACAGGTAGTCTGGAACGAGCTTTAGTACCAAATGAGATCTTTCCAAACGATTCTGTTAAAGGAAGGAAAAGGGGAAACAACAAATGATGTTTATTGGTAATTTCATACAATATTACATAACCTACCACCGGTAAAAATGGAAATGAATCAGGATTATTTGAGAAAAGGTATTCACTAAATCTAGAAGCGCTTAACTTGGAACCAGTTATTGATGTATTTCGTGCTTCGCACTCCGCGATGTGTCAACTGTGTGTGCAGGTACACTGTGTACCGCGTACTCGAATATAACAAAAGCAAACCTGAATATAGTTTTGCAAGCAGTATGAATACTATTCTATATAGGTGCCGATGTAGAGCGATTAACTCGCTACTGTTAGTTCACTATTGATACTTTTGAAAACATTATATTTGAAAGTCACTGTTTCTGGGGGAAGCAACGAGTTTCAGTCAAAATGATTTCAAAATACACTGCTGGTTTCCAAGGTCACAACATGATAGCTAATGAATATTTTGAAATTCGTGTAACTGGATTTAGACCCTGTCTCTGGAAACAACAGCTTTCAGTCCAATTGTTTTGACGTTAGACAGTATTTTACCTGTAAGAAGAAGTGGCTAATCAGCTTAGCTCAAATATAACTGAGATGTTATGGGCGGGTATTATTTATTGTCTCGGCATGCATCAGAACTCACAGCACCACCCGCGTCATTAATTGGTTCCCGTCAGAGTGACATAAATGTTCCCTGTTTTTTCCCTTTAAATTTGATTCGAAATGACAACGGTTTGAAATCCGATTTATTATATAAGCTGTTTCAATATAATAATATGATTTCAGAATTAAAACTATTTTTGACTGATTGATTGAGTTCGGCGAGTGTCACAATATTCCATTACTAGTACATGCCATTTCACAACATTTGCTTAATTACAAAGAATGTTAAAACCAGATTTACTACGTCATCGCTGCTAGGCAACGTGCCTAGTAAGTACGTCGCATTCGCTAATGAGCAGATCATGTGGTGATGTGCGTTTTGTAATACATTAATAACAACATACGCCAGGAGTGCACGAATGTATTAAGTAATCGATCGGTTAAAAATAAATGATAATTTATAATGGCTATGCTAAATGGTATATTTAAGATTGCTTAGAATATAAAAATAAAAATCATCCATTAAGGGGTTGCCGCCAAATGCCCAGAATCGCAATTTAAAGATAGCTATACAGGTAAGATGCTGACTATTTTGATACGAATTTGACAGGAACCTGTTGCTGCAATAGGAAGCAACAGGTTCCAGTCAAATTAGTTTCGAAATACTGAAAAGAATAGTTATTAAATCTTAAAGGATATGTGGTGTGTTGGCCTTGTGGATTCAAGAGGTTAACATTAAAGCGCATTTCCCCATGCCCATGTGACTTGATTCTTGCTCCACAAGGCGGTCGCTTAATGCAGGTTCATGCGCATTTTTACTTTCAGTGCCACGGTTCAAGTTTCCGTTTCCTGTGCCACGAATTTCCATCCACCTCAGTGTGGTCAATACTGCGTAGAAGGGCAAACCTGCGATGGTCACTACAGCTGTAAAACTAACGGTGAACGGGCTTGTGACGATGGGTGGGGAGGCATTTGGTGTACCACGCCCAGTGCTAACGGGAGATTTGACTGCGATATGCACAGAGGTAAAACCTGAATCTGTTTATTACCGATATACGCACGTGGCGTTTGCTTTTCTAGCCAAAAGATTGCTGTTCTTTTGGACAATATGGTCTTCGTCTTAGATAAATTTCATCAAATGTAATGGACCGTTCCAGTTTTTACTAACTGTCGCCCACCTCTAATTAAGCTCCACCCACACATCGCTCTTGTTGGGATTGATCGATCCCTGAACACTCTGACTATCAATTCCCAGAAAACTTTACAGATAGGCTGTTCAACATTTTGAAACTAGTTTGGCCGGGTGTTATTGCTGCCTATGGCAGCAACAGCGCACAGCGCGCAGTCATATTAGTTTCAAATTATTGAATAGAATATTTATTAAATACTAAAGATATACAATTCGTACAACAACGAACGAGGCCCGTCTTCAAATATGCGTTCGTGACGTACTTATCTGCGTCACAATGACTTCATTGATTATGATTTCATTCCGCACGCCACGTAGTTAATTATGCCGTCATACGATGGATGGAGAAAGTGGAACGGTCTATTCGCGATGTAGGAATTGACTTGTATTACAGTCTGGTTCATAAGCCAGCATGTTCCCAAAAAGAAAAACAGAAACATTGTACTTAGTACAATCTAGGCGCCAAGGCAGCAATAGATTCCAATCAAATTAAGTCCAAAATATTCAACATCACGTTTTATTCCTATGCCGTACTGTATACAACAACCTGTCGTTAAAGACCATTGTTTGATGGTACAGAAGGCGTTCGTTATAGACAGGTTTGATAGTATTAAGGGATACATTCTGTTGACACCATATTCCGGTTTAACCTCTCTTATGTCAACAGCGCCTCAAAGCGGCCAGGAAGCAACTCATATCATTTAACCGTTTAATTGCCAAGATTTTTCAATAAAATTATCGTGTTTGCAGGCCAGGTGACGACTATTTTTTTGGGGTAAACTTGCCACTGAAAATCACAAAAATAGCTTTCTGCCCTCAAGACAACTACAGAGAACGTGTTTGACGGGAAATTCGATTTTTTTATTATTAGCCAGCGTATATTTGCAGGTCAAGAGAATCGTAGTTTTGAAAATCTACTGCGGGAATGACTGGCTCTGTATATCCTTTATACGTGGTCTATCGTTGGCCACTGTGATGAAAAAGCAAGCATTCATGCAAGCTGTTGAATATGTTGAGACTAATTTTACTGAAAGCTGTTTCCACTTTTTCAGCATAATTATTGTTATATAAGTAATAATGCGTTGTATCTACACCTACATCATCATCATCTCTCTCTCTCTCTCTCTCTCTCTCTCTCTCTCTCTCTCTCTCTCTCTCTCTCTCTCTCTCTCTCTCTCTCTCTCTCTCTCTCTCTCTCTCCGTCCCTCCCTCACTTCCGCCCTCTCAGCTTTTAACAGTGTGACAAAAGGGAGGGCGAGGGTCTGCAATCTGATTGCTTTGATTGCTCTTGTGTGTTTATATTTTTCAGTTTTTTCTGTTGGCCTCTATGAAGGTTGGTATACATGTAATAACAACAATGTGTCACTCGGTATCAACGTTACGACAGTAGCCGTGACCGCGGGAACAGGCCATTACCAGCTTGAAGCGGAGACGTATTACATTAGTGAGACTCACTCGCTGGTTGGAGAAATCTTACCCTCATTTACCCCTCCAATGATCTCAGTGTACACGCCAGGGCAAGGGCATTGGCGTCTTCTCAGTTTTGACGGCTTTATCCACAATAGGACTCTGATTGCCGGAGATGCGTCCACCAATAATAGGAAATGTGGAAAGTTTTCACTTACTCGTGTTAAAGGTAAGACGCTACGTAGTATAGGCATTGGCTCTTGTCTCCAATGCTCTAGCCAGCGGGAGTATGTTAATGTAATAATGCGGGAGTCTGTTAATGTCCGAAGAGTGTCGATGTCCGAGCATTGTGATTAGCTGACAGATTATTTTAATACCGTCAGCCAATCACAGGCATCGACCAAACAGAGAAAAGAGTTCTTAGTAATCATATGACGTTGGACATATTATATTATGGCGTGATGTCAAATTATATAGGAATCCATTTCTAACTACGACCCGCACATTTGTAGTTAAGCCCCAGCCACGTTTTTCGCGTATTGGAATTGATTTATATACTTTGAACCCTGATTTTCTATAACCTCAAATGCAAGGGTAAATATACACGTAAGCTGTTGAACGTTTTGAAAGTAATCTGACATAGCGCTGGTGCTGCTTTCATGCTAAGTGTCTTGAAACCAATCCTTGATAGTGCACATTACGGGACCAGTATTGGTGCTGTACTGGCGCAGACATGCATTATCAGGAAATATTATGAGTATGAAGATATGCAATAGACAATAATTGAAAAGTCAACCCTTGCTCGTAATCCTTGCTAGTACAACTTTCTGCTCCAATTAAAGTGGAAGCACGCACGCACACACGCATGCACGCAAAGATTGTGTATTTGAACATGTTCTCCGAATATCAAAGAAATGCACAGACAGCCATGGAATTTGCTTGGAGACAACGCCTACAATGCCCTTCATTGTACAAACCCGCTAAATATGCTACACGATGGGGTGCGGTTTGTAGGCAGGTGCCGAATATCAGGGAGTGGTGACAATACTATTTCAATTGATGACTCCAGCTTCTAAGTCAATCATATGACGTCATGATCAACTACGTTATATGCAGGCTGACGTCATGATCAATTACGCTATAAATGACGTTTAATAGTCCTATCGCAAACACTTAATCGTCCGTCAAGTTGTACGAATTGTATGTATTTGCTATTTAACAAGCATTCTGTTGACTATTTTGAAATTAAGTTGCCATAGGTAGCATCAGCACAGTCAAATTAGCTTAAGATATTCAACAGCTTACATGTATATGTTTCTGGAAATTGATATACAGAGCGTGTAGGGGTCGATTGATCCCAGCACGGGCAAAGTGTGGGTGGAGCTTAGCTAGAGATTGGCGGGACATAGCTAAAACTGGATTCCTCCATTGAACTAGCGCGTAACGTACCAGGTCACCCCTGCGAAAGATTGCCTGGATATCCATGGCGAGGATAACCAGGGATATCCGAGGCTAATTGTGCATGTGTAACCATGGACAACCAGGGATATCCGAGGCTAATTGTGCATGTGTAACCATGGACAACCAGGGATATCCGAGGCTAATTGTGCATGTGCAACCATGGACAACCAGGGATATCCGAGGCTAATTGTGCATGTGTAACCATGGACAACCAGGGATATCCGAGGCTAATTGTGTATGTGCAACCATGGACAACCAGGGATATCCGAGGCTAATTGTGCATGTGTAACCATGGACAACCAGGGATATCCGAGGCTAATTGTGTATGTGCAACCATGGACAACCAGGGATATCCGAGGCTAATTGTGCATGTGTAACCATGGACAACCAGGGATGTCCGAGGCTAATTGTGTATGTGCAACCATGGACAACCAGGGATATCCGAGGCTAATTGTGCATGTGCAACCATGGACAACCAGGGATATCCGAGGCTAATTGTGTATGTGCAACCATGGACAACCAGGGATATCCGAGGCTAATTGTGCATGTGTAACCATGGACAACCAGGGATATCCGAGGCTAATTGTGTATGTGCAACCATGGACAACCAGGGATATCCGAGGCTAATTGTGCATGTGTAACCATGGACAACCAGGGATGTCCGAGGCTAATTGTGTATGTGCAACCATGGACAACCAGGGATATCCGAGGCTAATTGTGCATGTGCAACCATGGACAACCAGGGATATCCGAGGCTAATTGTGCATGTGCAACCATGGACAACCAGGGATATCCGAGGCTAATTGTGCATGTGCAACCATGGACAACCAGGGATGTCCGAGGCTAATTGTGCATGTGCAACCATGGACAACCAGGGATATCCGAGGCTAATTGTGCATGTGCAACCATGGACAACCAGGGATATCCGAGGCTAATTGTGCATGTGCAACCATGGACAACCAGGGATATCCGAGGCTAATTGTGCATGTGCAACCATGGACAACCAGGGATATCCGAGGCTAATTGTGCATGTGCAACCATGGACAACCAGGGATGTCCGAGGCTAATTGTGCATGTGCAACCATGGACAACCAGGGATGTCCGAGGCTAATTGTGCATGTGCAACCATGGACAACCAGGGATGTCCGAGGCTAATTGTGCATGTGCAACCATGGACAACCAGGGATGTCCGAGGCTAATTGTGCATGTGCAACCATGGACAACCAGGGATATCCGAGGCTAATTGTGCATGTGCAACCATGGACAACCAGGGATGTCCGAGGCTAATTGTGCATGTGCAACCACGGACAACCAGGGATGTCCGAGGCTAATTGTGCATGTGCAACCATGGACAACCAGGGATGTGAACTCGAACGGGATATTCATGGACATTCTAATTGTGCATGTGCAACCATGGACAACCAGGGATGTGACCTCCAACCGGATATTCATGGACATTCTAATTGTGCATGTGCAACCATGGACAACCAGGGATGTGAACTCGAACGGGATATTCATGGACATTCTAATTGTGCATGTGCAACCATGGACAACCAGGAATGTGAACTCGAACGGGATATTCATGGACATTCATGGATATTTTGTCCATGAATGTCCTGGATTGTCCATGCTTGCTTGCATCATGGACAATCAAGGACAATCACGAACTTTTATGCAGGCATTCACTGCTTTATGTGAGGATGGATTTTCATAGATAGGCTAATCATGGTCTTTCATTTCATATTTACCTATAGGTGAAACATGGATGGACTTTCATGGATAATCAGAGACTTTCATGGATAATAATGGAGTTTTATTTCATATTTTGCCTATAGATAAAACATGGACTAATTGTCATGGAAAATCATGGACTTTCATTTCATATTTTACCTATAGCTTTTCCTGTGTTGTAAAAGCATGAATAAGTAATGATTATCATGGACGGTTAAAATCCCGCGTTTTTCATTATGTAGGTCCTAATTGACGCAATTCCTAATTATATAGGCTATTATATATGCTCGCAGGGATAGTTGTTCGCCAGCATTTTTTTATATGAAAATGTAACTTCACCAAGGACACACGATTCATACACTTTCGTGACGGACTTTTCGACTTTTCGTCATTTTGATTGTAAAGGTAGTTAACATGTGACGTTTTTTATTGTGACGTCAGATAATTGATGTATCCACTTTTAGCTATACCATCACCCATCTCTCGCTAAGCTCCGCCCACGCTTTACCCGTATTGGGATCGATCAAACCCTGAACCACGCGAACCTCAATTTCCAAAAAACTATACATGTAAGCTGATGAATATTTTGAAATTAATTTGACAGCAACAGCGTCCAATCAAATTAATTTCAAAAAATTCAATAGAATTGTTATTAAGTAGTAAAGGCATACAATTAAGAACATGACGGATTCTTACAAGTTCCTGACGGACTTATATACGCCATTCATGACGTATTTTAATTATGGCATCAGCCTACATGTGACGTAATTGATTACAACGTCATATACCTGACTGACAGATTTGATTCCTTTATTGTGTTTCAGTTGCGTTCAATGGTTGTTATAACGGTGGACGTTGCAGCTATGATACCGTCCACCAACAAGCTACATGTTGTTGTCTTCTTGGTAAGCATGACGTTATTCAAGTTCAAATTCAAGTTTATTTACACCCAGGTCACCATATTGTGACGCATGGGGATCTTTCATATTACAATTTTTATTCACGTACAATATTTACTCGTCATTTGTTAGACCTAAGCCATTAATTTGCTATAGAGTGATCCATTCCTCGCTATGCCCCGCCCATTTCTTACTATGCCCCGCCCACTTTTTATGCGCATACGAATCGATTTGAAACTTTTAAAGCGGAAATCCCCAGAATCTAAATTTCAAGATAACTCTAAGTAAGATGTTAAATTTTTTTCAACTAATTTGAGTAGAGGCTGTTGCTGCATAGGCCTATGGGCCAAATTAGTTATGTAATATTCAACAGATTGTTTATTAAATTGTCGATTCATTAAAGACATGTACACATTCGTGACAATCTTTTCGCTTTTCGTGACGAACTTACGCCATTTTGATTGTGACGTCAGCTTAACAAGGTGATGCTTATTTGATTATGATGTCCGATACTTGAGTGGCGGACCCCTATATTACCATGTGCGTTTATTATATAGTATAGGCTCCTTAGTCAAATTCAAGTCATTTCATTGAAGTGCACGTTCCTGAATGATTCCCCCAGTTGTCACCTCGGATATTGTAGTTGATAGTGAATGGACTTTTCCAGTTTTTGCTATGCCCCGCCCATCTCTAGCTAAGCTTCACCCACACCCCACTCGTGTTGGGATCGATCGATCCATGAACTCCATGACTATCAATTTCCATAAAACTATACGGCTGCTGCTGCCTATGGTAGCAACAGCGCCCAGTCAAATTAGTTTCAAAATATTCAACAGAATGGTTATTAAATGGTAAAGACCTATAATTTGTTACAACGTGCCAGACTGTTAAGCGTTAAAGACGGACTATATTGAGTCATTCATGACCTCATGATTAAGACGTCACCGCACATGTCACTTAGTCGATTATGATGTCATATGATGGATGATTAAACTTGGAAAGGTCCATTCCACTGAGGTACTAACCGATTAGAGAAAATGTAATATAAAGTTTAAGGAACTATTTCTAGCTATGTCCCACCCATTTCTAGCTGACTTTCCAGAATCCCAATTTCAAAGTAACTATACTTGTAAGCTATTGCATATTTTGAAACTAATCTGACCAGGTGCTGGTGTCACAAATGGCAGCTACAGCTCCCAAGCAAAATGTTTTCAAAATATTCACCAACAATTGTATTAAATAGTAAAGCCATATAATTCGTACACTTGGCGTCTTTGGTTAGATAGCTAACATCGACGTCAGCTCCGAACCAAACGAAGCCCTAACCAAAATACTAAAATCTATGGAATCACGAGCCACCAGCACCATGGGTGTTCTTAAAAACACCCACAAAATATTCAACAACTCAAATGTATAGTTTTCATGAAATTGATAGCCGTGGCATTCGGGGATCGATCAATCCTACCACGGCGAAGTGTGGGTGGAGCTTAGCTAGTGATGGGCGGAGCATAGCTAAAACTGGAATGGCACATTAGTGCGCCAAGCATAAGACCAGAAACATTGATGATAAATAACCTTTTTCTAATCATCAACAAATATACGGACTAGATGAGATATGCTTCAAGGTCACCATACAATGCGACATCAGCCATAGGGAGCAACAGCACCCAGTCAAATTAGTTACAAAATATTCAACAGCTTACCTCTATAGTTTTCTGGAAATTGAGATTCTGGGAGTTCAGGGATCGATCGATCCCAACACGGGCGAAGTGTGGGTGAAGTTTAGCTGAAGATGGGAGGGGCATAGCTAAAACTGGATTCCTCTATTAGAGGAATTTGCCGTGTGTGTGGCCCATTGTGTTTATTGTTTCTATTCAAGCTTAACACATTAAGCTGGCTAACATGTCGTAATCATTAAATTCTTATGTTGCGTATTTTGGATTCTTATCCTTTGGTATTACGTCGTTTGAATTCTGTTATTCCAATAGGATGGATGGGTGAGACATGTCAGCAAGCTGATCTTTGCTACAAACTGGCTTGTGCAAACGGAGGCAGATGTCAGCAAGAAAACAACACAAGAACATGTCAATGCATGCCTGGGTATGTATATGTATAGAACCCCTAAAAAGCAGACGTTTTTCATAGCCATGGGTTTAATTCCTTCTATTTACTTTATTATGCTTAGTGTTTGTAAAAAAAAATTTGACGGCAAGGCAGACGGACGGACGGATGGATGGAAAGATGGACGGGCGGGCGGGCGGGCGGGCGGGCGGGCGGGCGGGCGGGCGGGCGGACGGACGGAAGGACGGACAGACTGACGGATGGACGGATGAGTGCATGGACGGCTATGTCTACTCCGATGAAGTGGGCTACGTCAAATCGTGTCATGTATTTGCGCATTAAGCTTTAAGTAAAAATGGAAATGAATCGGGATTATTTGCGAAAAAGCATTTACTAAATCTAGGAGTGCTTAACTTGGAGCCAATTAGTGATCAAACTGGTGCTTCTTACTCCACCGTGTGTCAACTGTTTGTGCAGGTATACCGCATAGGCCTACCTGAATATAACGTTTTTCTCCCCACCCCCGCCAACATCGACGCCTTACATGAAATCTGCAGAGATTCCACAACTAAAACTCGAGAGCCTCCTTAGACAGATTGAATTGATAACCCATAAAATAAATGACATTGGTTATTCCCAGAGTAAGACACACTAGGGCGGCTCGAAAACATTGAATCGCACATGCAGATCATTAGTTGTTCAATTGACAGAATAGATAATCGTGTCACTAAACTGGAGAGGCGGACGGTGGCCAGTGAAATGCTCTTACGGACCCAAATGGATGCTTCAGATGCGTTAAGGGCCGAACTGTGTCAGCTAAGGGTGGACAATGAAGGCCTGCAAAATCAGTCCAGAGAACTCTATCATGTGATGATAATAATGATAATAATGCTAATAATAAAAATAATGATGATAATAGTGGTGATAATAATAATAATAATAATGATGATAATAGTGGTGATAATAATAATAATAATAATGATGATAATAGTGGTGATAATAATAATAATAATGATGATGATGTAACCAGCGACCCTCACACTAATGCTACCGCTGCCGTCGCAGCTACTACTGCAACTACTTCCACTGATGATGCTGCTGCTATTGATAGAACCAACGATATTGCTCTTGTCTCTGATACTTACGCTACTGCTACTGCAACTATTACTCCTCCTCCTCCTCCCCCTCCTCCTCCTCCTCCGCCGCCTCCTCCTCCTCCTCCTGATCCCCCACTCCTCCTCCACCTCCTCCTCCTCCTCCTCCTACTACTACTACTACTGCTGCTGCTGCTGCTGCTGCTGCTGCTGCTGCTGCTGCTGCTGCTGCTGCTGCTGCTGCTGTTGCTACTGCTACTGCTGCTACTACTACTACTACTACTACTACTACTACTACTACTACTACTACTACTACTACTACTACTACTACTACTACTACTACTGCTGCTGCTGCTGCTGCTGCTGCTGCTGCTGCTGCTACTGTTGCTACTGCTACTGCTACTGCTACTGCTACTACTACTACTACTACTACTACTACTACTACTACTACTACTACTACTACTGCTACTGCTACTGCTACTACTACTGCTACTGCCGCTAGCGCTACCGCTACCGCTACCGCTACCGCTACTACTACTACTACTACTACTACTACTACTACTACTACTACTACTACTACTACTACTACTCGCTCTGCAAGGGAAGCAACCCCCGTTGTTAATACAGCTTCAAGTTTCCATTGCCGTATGTCTACTTCCAGTTTGAACTGGGTAAACAATGACAGTCAAATGAGCAATGCCTTGTCTCAGCATTATACACGTAGTCTGAGATATGCTTCTCTATCTTTTGTCAATAATGCTGGTGATGTGTTTAATTATGATGATATAATGCAGAATATTCCTGGTGTGTTTGAGGAAAATATGTAAGGTTTTGTTATGCTTGATATATTTGATAGTGGTGATAATGCACATAGCTGTAATCTGAAAGCAACCTGTTCACATATACACCTGTGCAAAAGTTAAGCACCACCCTATTTTTACGCACATGCGAGGGTATATTCATGTGCTATGAAGAAAGCAATAGCATAAACATTTATGTACCCATCCATCTTAGTGCAAGAGGTAATATTGCAACTAGAGGAATGCTGATTATGATGGTGGGGAAACACTGTATGTTTTTGTTTGAACTTGAAAACGAGGCCTGAATATGGTTACGTTGACACAACTGACAACTATTGCCCTACAGTTGACACACGTGGCTAGATTGTCATTAATGGTGTCTGAAAACGAAGTTTAACATCTGTGCACGAGTTTGAGACTGTCATTATTAATACCGGGTATATACACCTTGTGCCTGGATGACGGCCTGGACACGACGTCTCATGCTGGTCACCAACCGACTGATACGCCATTGTGGTATTCGTTGCCATTCAAGATGGAGTGCGTCTGTTAATTCCTGTAGGTTCTGCACAGGAGGATCCCTCCTTCTCACCATGTTTCCCAGAATGTCCCAGATATGCTCAATAGGGTTCATGTCAGGGCTCCTTGCTGGCCATGGTAGGGTTTCGATGGCATTCTGGCGGAGGTATTCATGCACAGCTCTAGCACGATGTGGTCGGGCGTTGTCATCCATGAATATAGGGTGGGTTCCAGGTGCATGATTTACAAAATGAGGTACCACAACTCTATCCAGTATGGAATCTTGATATCTTTGTCCATTTAGTGTTCCAGGTACAGTCAACAGATCCAACTTACAATCAAATGAGATGTACCCCCATATCATAACGGAACCTCCACCAAATGGAACTTCTTCCATGATGTTACGTTGGTCGTACGCCGTGCGTCTGGACCTCCATACACGAGTTCGACCATCTGTGTCATGAAGCAGGAACCGACTTTCATCGGACCAGTGTACCCGTCTCCAGGATCTCATGTTCCAGTGTCTTCTTTCGTTGCACCACCTCAGACGCTCCTCTTTGTGGTGTGCAGTGAGGAGAGGACGTCTGACATGTCTCCTAGCTTTCATGCCAGCAGCATACAGTCTCCTTTTGACGGTAGACATTGACACTCTATTGCGCGTTTCCCATTGCTGGCTGAGCACTCTGCTGTTGGTGAATGGAGATCTCCTAACAAGGCGTACTATGGCTCGATCATCACGGGCAGTAGTCTTCTTCGGTCTTCCAGATCTAGGCCTGTCCTTCACCTCGTTAGTTTGCCCATGTTTTGCAATCAAACGACTGATTACAGTATGGTTAATGTTCAGCTGTCTGCCAATCTCTCTGCATGACATACCAGTGGTATGCATGCCTATGATTTGCCATTTCACACGATCACTTAACCTTCGTCTTGCCATAGTGGTTCACAATCAAGAGCTAATTCTCTCTGTACAAATAAACCACGGTCATGAACACAAAATTCCTAATCTTGTCGCCTAAATCTGTATGTAATGTTCGACACCTCAAACTGGACTTTTACATAACTGAACACGTGTGCTGTTTCCCGCCACGCACGGACATCAAGCGGCGTGAAGTCATGCATGCATGTGCATTTCGTACTTGGAATTATGTCAGCTAACGCGGGGACAAAAAGTATGGCATCCTAGTTGTACCATCATGTTTCTACGTTCTATTGTTTTTGCTGGTGCTTAACTTTTGCACAGGTGTATATAAACATAGCTCAGACTGCTCAATCCGAAAATGAAATCCCCACTTTGACAGTTTATCCTCAAACCGCTGATCATAATGTGAAAATACTGAAAGATTCTATAAATAATGCGTGTTATTTAAATGATAACGATGTTATTAACGCTCTAGACAATATTGATGTCAATGATGAGGATAATTACAATGATGAATGTGCCGATGATGACGACAACAAACACTGTATTGAAAATAATGGTCGCAAAAATGACAATAGCAATAACCACGATATAAATCGAAGTCATCCTCCAAGTAGGGCCACCCATATCCAGCGGAGAGTATACGATGATACAATTTATTATAGTGTTGCCACGCGTAACAAATTTGATTTTTTGAATACGTGGTATGGCGATAACAATAATGATGCCGTTGGCGCCGACGGGGACTTTGGGGGAGATGGCGATGACGATGTGGACGGTGATGATCATGACCACCATCGACATCGTCGTCGTTTCCCCCACCACGTTCAGAATGATAATGTCGACGTTGATATTGAAGATAACGATTCAAATATTAAGAGTGGTGAGGGTGATGCCCATACTGATGAGAAGGGTGACCACGGTTACGATACTGTTAGTATTACGTTTGGGAATGACGACAGCGACGGTGAGGGAGGTGATACTGATACTGATGGTGCTGATGCTGCTGGCGATGATGATCATCGTCAGCGCCGTCATCACCCTCGTCATCATCTCCGCCGTAACGGTTGGCATCATAGCCGGCGCCATTATGCCGATTTTAATTATCATCACAACGTAGATAACAGGGACAAAGCAGTCTGGCACACAGGCAGACCGTGTACTAATGCTGCTGATACCTCCACACAGCCTCCTATCCCTTTCTCTACTCTTTCCAATCCTCCTCCTTACCTTGTTAACACAAGTCATAGCACTGATGTTTCTAAAGCAAATACTATTCCAGTTAAACATAGTCATTCCACACACGGCTCCACCATGGACGACGATAACGGTGGTGACGATGACAGTTATGAAAATGACGACGATGACGATGACTACGATGACTACGATGACGACGGTGGCGGCAGGGGGGGGTGAGGAATAGCAGTTTAAGTTAAAGATACCATATTGAATTTTGTAAAGGAAATACTGACTGACAACGAATTTGTTCTTTGGATAGAAATAAATAAAAATATTACAAAATGTGGAAATGATATTATTTTCGAAGATATTTGTATACCACCAGAGCCATCACGATATCATTCAAATGAAGCATTTGATCAAATGGAAATAGATATACTTACGTTGAAAGGGAAGTATGAACCGATATGTCTGGTTGGTGACTTTAATGCAGAAACATGGACAGATCAAGATTTTGACAGATTTGATGGTTTTACAGTCGATAACTTCCAAGTAAACGATACGACTGAACTCGAATTAATGACATTAAGTGAACTTGAAATCCCAATAAACAGGTATAGTCAATGTCTTGGTAGGAAAAACCCAAACGGAAGTAAGCTCGTACAGTTATGCAAAAACACGAATATTTTTATTGTAAATAGGAGGGTGGGGTGTGATAAGTTTATAGGTAAACCTACCACCACGAACAACAGCTTACTAGATTATGCGGTAGCTAATGTAAATTTTATTAAAGCCATTCAACAATTTAGTGTAAAAAACTTTGATCCGTTATTATCAGATATACACAGCGTGTTATATTTAGCAATAGAATGTAATAATAATAATAATAATAATAATAATAATAATAATAATAATAATAATAATAATAATAATAATAATAAAACAAGAATCCGATGGATACCTACTAAGCAAGAGCAATTCATTGAAAACCTAGATCCAACCACACTCATTCGAATAAAACAGACATTGGACGAATGTACAAGTGCTGAATCTCCAGATAACGTAAAGTCAGCTGTTAATATGATTGCCGATTTGTTCATTAATAGTGCAGAAAAAACATTTGGATATAAAAAAGTGTATAGACGCAAAATACGTGCTAACAATAAAACATGGTTTGGAAAAGAGTGTGCTGCAAAATGTAAGGAATACCATAGAACGAAAAATGCATATAATATCAATAAAACGGAAATAAAGAGACAACAGCTGAAAAAGGCAAGCAAAGCTTATAAAATATCTATGAGGAACCATTTAGAAACTGCACGCGCACGACTTCATGTTAAACTACGTACACTTAAAACTACAGATCCTAAAGCATTCTGGAAAATAATCAATAGCGCAAAGAAAAACAAAGATGATAATAGCATTATTGATTTAAATTCTCTATGTATACATTTTAGAAATGTAAATGACGCCGTTGAAAGTAATGATAATGAAAATAACATAGATATCAATATAAGTAATAATTATGCTGAGCTGGACATCCGGATATCTAGGGAAGAAATACACATCGCAATTTTAAAACTAGCAAACAATAAAGCAAGTGGTACAGACCAAATTATAAATGAATACATCAAATCAACTGCTAGCGTGGTGCTCCCTGTTTGTGAACAATTGTTCAACATTAGATTCGATAAGGGATGGGTGCTTGAAGCGTGGCTCATTGGAAAAATAATCCCTTTATATATAAGAAAAATGGTGACCCTTTAGATGCATCAAATTACCCTCCAATAACGCTACTAAGCTGCATGGGAAAATTATTTAGCACGATTCTGAATAAAAGACTAACTATGTATGTTGAAAAGCATAATATCAGATTCACAAAATGGGTTTGGAAAGGCAGGTCTACTCTTGATAATATTCTTTCATTACATTTATTACAAGAGTTAATTTTTGTCAAAAGAAAAAACTATACTGTTGTTTCATTCATTTTAAACAGCCCTTTGATACTGTCTGGCGCATTGGTCTATGGCAAAACCTTAGAAGAAATAACATAACAGGAAAATGCTTTAAAATTGTGTATAACATGTATCAGTCAATAAAATCTTTTGTGTGTCAGAAGTCCACAGAGTCCTAAATATTCCCGTGTAAATATTCTGGTGTAAGACAGGGTGAAAATCTATCCCCGTTTCTCTTTTCCATCTTTTTAAATGGCTTAGAAAGCTTTTTAGAAGAGCGTCATATTGTAGGATTACCTTAAGTTAGTGAAATTGCAGATAAATTATATTTATACTTATATATCATCATTCTCTTCTATGCTGACGATACTGTAATAATGGCAGAATCACTTAATGCTCTCCAAAAATCGGTAGATGTGTTTCAAACGTATTGCGAAGAATGGAATTTGAAGGTTAATTATTCCAAGACAAAAATAATAGTTTTTGAAAAACGCAAGAGCCCGAATAAACCACAATTCCAGATAGGGGGCCAAATTATGGAGACAGCAGATGAATACTTATTTTTAGGTGTCCTGTTTAAGTATACTGGTAGCTTCATTTTATGTAGAAAACGTAGCCTTCAACAGGGAACCAAGGCAATTTATACATTAAAAGAAAATGATATACCGATAGACCGCCAATGTATACTTTTCGATGCCATGGTTTCACCTGTTATGCTATATGCCTCAGAAATCTGCGGTTTCGAAAAAAATGATCTATTAGAAAATTGTCAGATACAATTTTTCAAAACTATCTTACAAATGAAAAAGCACGCCTAACGTAATGATACATACAGAATTAGGAAAATATCCATTAGATATCGCTATGCAGTGCAATATGATTAGTTTCTGGGCGAACATTGTCAATGCGGGATATGGAAAGCTATCTTCCATCCTTTACCACATAAGTTTACATCACAGCGAAGAAAAAAGTGAAAAATTTAAACGGATAGAAAAAATAAAAGCAATTCTTAACTCAACAGGATACATCACTACATTTGACACTGAAAACATAAACACAGTGCAGATAACCCGTCAAATAAGAACTGTTTTACAAAATCAATTTAAAGAAAAATGCTACATTGAAATAAACGAGTCAAGTCGATTATCTTTTTACAGGGAAATAAAAACCGATTTCCAATTTGAAAAGTACCTTAAAACGTTGCCCTACCGGAAGGCTATCACCCTATGCCAGTTTAGAACCCTAAATAATAAATTAGCCATTGAAACAGGGAGATGGGTGGGCATTGAATGAAATGAACGGTTGTGTGAAATCTGTAATTGTATAGAAGATGAATCACACTTCCTTTACACTTGCTCGAAATACAGTAATGAGCGACAGAAATACATTCCTGAGTACTATGTTATTAACAGTTCACCAGAAAAAACAAAAGGTCTTCTATCAATATGTAAAAAGCCTGTATTAATAAAGCTATGTAAATATCTATCATACTCAAGGAAAGCTTAAACACTTAGTGTATATATGCAGATTTCCAATATTATCATATTAATAACACTCAAAACATATGCCATTATTTCCACTGCCACTAACTAACATTGACACCACGACTGACATGGCCACTGGTACTATCACTGCCACTACCAATACCACTACCACTCCCACTAATACCAGTACTACTACCACCACTATTGCTGCTACTGCTGCTGCTACTACTACTGCTACTACTGGTCCTACTACTGCTCCTACTACTGCTCATAATACTGCCAATACTACTAAAGCTGCTGCTGCTGCTGCTGCTGCTGCTGCTGCTGCTGCTTCTGCCGCTGCTACTGCTAGTATTGCCGCTGCTACTGCTACTGCTAGATGGACGCCTGGCTCCTCGTCCCGCTTTCGCATTTCGTAATAGGGACGAGGAGGCATGACTACTATTACAACGACGACAGCAACGACACCAGCAACAACAACAACAACAACAACAACAACAACAACAACAACAGCAGCAGCAGCAGCAGCAGCAGCAACAACAACAACAGCAACACCAACAACAACAACAATAACAACAACAACAACAACAACAACACCAATAACTACTGCTACTACTGCTACTGCTGCTACTACTGCTACTACAGCTACTACTGCTACTGCTGCTACAACTGCTAGTAGTAGTGTCGGAATTAAAATGATACCACCTCCCTCAACTGGCCGCCGTTCGGCGATCCGTGGCCCCCACTGCCCTCTTGAGAGGGTGGTGGGGACCACGGATCGCCGAACGGCGGCCAGTTGAGGGAGGTTGTATCATTTTAATTCCGACACTACTACTAGGCAAATGATACCACCGCCCTCTCAATCCCTGGGGCATAGGTTGTGGGGGTCACCACGGATCGCCGAACGGCTGCCAGGGAGGTAGTATCACACTACTACTACCAGGGTCTGAACGACCATTTAGAGACATGCCTCCACAGTGATATACACCACTGATCGCCATCAACCACAGGGCCGGCCTCTCTCTCTCTCTCTCTCTCTCTCTCTCTCTCTCTCTCTCTCTCACTCTATTCTGTGTAGGCTCAGACAAAGACGTAGTCTCTGCCAGAGTCGCATCGGCATGATGGGACCACCCATAGGGGCGTCCATCTACCTTGGCAACGCTCACCTGGGTTGGAGGCTAAAGTGATTAGCATGTGAACCACGACAGACTCTGGCATGTTCACATGTTATGCAGAGAATCTGGTGCTGAGCAGGGGTCTCCAGCTGACAACCACGGCCTATCCTCTCCACCCCATAGAAGTGGCAGACAGACTTGATCTCTTCACGTGGGTGAAAGCGGTCAAAAATTTTTCTCCGCAAGGGGTCGATCTAAAGATTGTACTGGGGGTCATCCCGGAAGTGGGCCCACTTGGCATCCAATATCATGGCAGTCTCAGCGCCCTGTGCCACTGCTGTAGACGCAAGCACGAGCAGTATGATGAGAATCATGGCTATATATGAAGAGTTAAACTGAACAGAGTGAACCCCTCGAGAAATATCTGTGCCAGATCGAGCCCTGTTCCATCCGGATCGATAGTGATCTTCATCCCCTCAGGGACAGGGGCTAGCTGCTTCACTCTGCCGCCGGTTAAGAAACGTAGCTCTAGGACAATATGTGTCATTTGCTGGCTAGTGAGTCCAACTCGCTGAAGCAGTTTAACAGCACCCTTGACTTTGGAGACATGTGACACACCATCTACCGATAGGGTACCCTCCTGGAGGTTAACAGCTTCTTCTGGTCCATCGAATGGACGACGCAGCAGGAGCTTTCCACCTGTAACCCCGATCCGGTGACGTACCCTCGCCAGGGAGACACCTTCACCTATGTAGGTGAGGAAGGATGATCCCCGATTGTAGAGCTTACGAACTGTCCCATCATTTTTCACAACAGTGGAGAGGGGAGTAACCTCTATGTCAATGACTGCGGGAGGCCTATATAGGGGCAACCATGTTTGCCAGTCACCCAGGCCCAGCGCGGTACCACACTTCATTCTTCTCAAATTTAAACTGCAAGTATCGCAGAGTCTTGTTCAGCTCTGAGTCCGATGAGGCCATGGTGGTCTGCAACTGCTGGAACACATCTGACAGATACTCCCGATCCTAGTAGAAACCTATAGCTCACAGGAGCTGCTCGACGATACTCCTGCCCATGATAAGGTATTCGAGGAAGCAGATCTGTCCCTTGCCAAATCCTAGATAGAGCTTCACAGCTGTCAGCTCCTCTGTCAGCTCAGCACCGGAGAGCTGAGCGAGCTCATCTGGTGTCTTCTTCTTGTAGTCCTTCAACTCCCTCCAGAAGACATCATAGTACTTCTCACATAGCGTGAGCCTGGACATGTTTAAGATGTCTCAATAGAGAGATGAATATTCCTGAGTACCAACCCGGCCACCTGGCAGACACAGACCGGATAGATCTTATTAGCTCTCTCGACCGGGGACGCAGACGTTTAACCATGTTGTATACTCAGTCCTTAAACAAAGACATCAACGGTACAGATCGTGAAGCAACTGCCCGAGAGCCAGGCAAGTCTTCAGAAATTGGAGAACCTGCTGCGAACCAAGACACAGAAGTTACTGACCAAAGCAAAACCTCTGGCAGTCCATGTCGCCAGTAACGTGGCAGCATATGTGGCTGTGGTGAAGATGACAGGGGGAAATGAGGTTCTTCCTGTCGCCACTGCGGCTGTCCTCGCTACAGTGGTGAGTGGGGTGGCTGGGCACTGTCTCGGAATAAGTCACCCCATCCCAAAGAGCGTGGCGCCTCCTACACTGTCGCGCCAAGATCATGGGTGAACGTGTTACACTAATGGAGGCCGCGGTTCTAGGGCTAGCAATGCGTGCAATAGCTGAGATCATCGTCGCCTACGTTTGACACCTCTGAATAGTGAGAGATGGGTCAAAAGACCCATGCAGCATATGAGGCATCGTGTGCCAGAGGGCGGTGTGTAGCCCATAGTCGAGCATGCAGACTGAGGATCGCCAATGCCCGAGAATGGTGGACCACCCACAAGGCGTGCCCTTGCAGAGAGGGCCAGTACCCTGAGCACTGCTACCTATTCCCTTGGCCGACTGCGTGGTCCTCCTATGCCCAACTATTTCACTGGGGGTATAACTAGTAACTTTAAGCCGTCTGTATATGACTATGACTCTGTCACTCACAGACCTAGAAAGCAAAGAGCTAGGCGATCTTGCTCACTTGGGCGAGGCACGCCTCGGTTCAGAGGACAATGTTGCCCCTATCTCCTTCCTAGACTTTGATGAGAAGGGACACCCGAAAGAGATCCTAGGTACCATCCCAGACCGAGATCTCATCAGGAACACTGATATGATAGGACAATCGGCCATTAACAAAGCCAAGACTGTATGCAAGGGGATGGGCATCAAGGAGAGGGCGACGATGCAAGGTATGCTTGGAGTCAATGAGACTGGAGCCATCAAGGTTATGGGTGCGTCCTATGCACGGGACCTGGTTAAGGATCTCCTGAAACCACGGAGCTTATTCCGACAGGATGGAAAGAATCTCAAGATAGGCACCCTCAGCCTGAGCAGTATCACTGTCGATGGCAAAAAAGGTGCTACTGCCAGTCTCCAGCTACTAGAGGTGACGAAGTTATGGTTCTTTGGTTTGCCATTTAAGACCACAGGATAGCCATGGCTTCCCGTGCATGTATCATACAGATACTGGATGTACTAGACACTGTGGGTGCTGACACAGGCCCTCTACACTATCTTCTCAGTTGCTGTTGGGATTTCATGATTGACGCCTCCATCACATCCTTCGTATCCGACGGAGGTGCAGGATTCCCCGCTCTGCAGGTGAGAGAGCTGGTGCAGGAAGTACTGCCGGTTAGTCTCCCAGATATAGACGAGGCTACAGCCGACCAAGTGCTAACCATACTCCGCACGCATGTCTGTACCATTCGACAGTAGGCTGGCCGATGCTGGCCAGGTGGTGCTGATCATTGCCCCATCAGGACACGGGAAAAACTTTTTGCGGCAGGCTCTCCTGGCTGAACCTCTACACTCTCAATACATCCTTCTGGTGTCTGACTCTGATGCTGAGGCGGTTGACAGTAATGATCAATGGTACAATGGCCCAATCAGCAAGACGCAGAACCTGCAAGCACTGATGGAGAAGCTGCTGGCAGCCGGACTGACAGAACCACATGTTCTAGTTATCGATGACCCTGCAATGGACCAGAAGACAGTCACCTACCTCAGCAACATCACCAGGTGCATCCGGCACACAAAGGTAACTGTCTTCATCCTCTTTCAGAAGTACACCCGCGAGATCTCACCAGACATCTGCCACAATGCCCGGTTGCTATACTTCAGCTCCAAGTGTGGACGTGCCCTGCTCGAGACCATATACGACAGCCTAACCCTCAAGGAGACCAAAGGGGACTTTATCGCAGGTGTACAGAGGGCACCTGAGCTGTACCGCTTAATCTTCAGCAACACGGAGACAGGTGAGCTGTCACACTTCAAGCCATCTCTGGAAAAGGTGCTGACCTTCACCTACAAGCTGAATCCAGCCAGGAAACTAGCCTGCTCTATTCGTCATGGCTGACAGACTGAGCGGAGACTGCAGCGGTCTCTGCTGCAACTTTTTTTCATTCATCAGAAGGCTGCGCGGTCTCTGCTACTTCGTCCGTGGTATCCGCTGCTTGAGGACCTTCGTCAGCAGTCTTTGCTGCTACGTTGGCAGTTTCGTCAAGTCCGTACTGTCGCCGAAACTCTACCCACTGGTCCGTGTCTTGGACTCTCTTCTTATGGAACTTCTCACGGTAGATCCACTTTGCCCATGCGCGACGAGCATCTCATTTGCAAGCGGATTTGATGACTTAGTCCTGGTAGTTATCTGGAAATTTCAGAAATGCTGGCAGATTACTGGCCAATCTCCTGCGACCTCTTTCATTTCATGTGCTCAACAGCCTCCTTGTGGCCAACAGTGAACCCCACCTGAGTACCTTCTGCATGACCGGTGTCATGGCTCTCTGCTACAGCGGCACTGACCTCCTCCCTCAAGTAGTTATTTGCTCCAGACTGGAGGCTATCCAACATATCTCGCTCTTCCTATCTATGGAGGCTAAATACGGCATCCCACTTCCCGACCATTAGTAGATCTTTGGGGTCGACCCTCGCCCTTTGGAGATCTAGAATCACAGTACTGTTGGTTTGGGCCACTGGAGGTAGGTCGAGTGACCTGCCATGGTGCTATCAAACTTCCGGTAGAGTATCCGAGTCAGGAGTTCTTTTGTACTACGAGCTGGCGCTCCTTCCTCTATGGTGGCCAGTATCTCCGCATCAGATGGAGGTGTGACCTTGGCTCACTCATGGATAATGTTGATGTCACGAAGCAGTTCTCGGAGCCTGTCACAGTGGGACAGTGCACGCCGTGGCTGTGACTTCCGTGTCGACTTGTCCTGCTGCCTATAGACAATCTGCTGGAGAACTTTACCAAACATGGCAGCCGTTTAACCCCTCTATATACCCAGACCTTAAACATGCTGCAGTATGTGCAACATCCAGATGGGGCCATTGAACCCGCGACATCGCACCACACTGATCCTCGGAAGGACTGCCTGATGGTCATTCGACCCAGTATACACGATGAGAACCCGTTGTCCGCTGCTGGGACGGGACGTACATTGACTTTGCAATCTCGACACAGATCCACGAGATCAAGAGCATGACACTCGAGTTCAAGCTTCAGAACACAATAGAACAGACGGTAGAGCTCCCGCAGGTTCTGAACAGGTGGGAGAGCATGTAGAGCAACAGCACCGTGGACACCACATATGTGCACGATGAGTACCGAGTTCTAGGTCCGCTGGCTCATGGCCCAACCTTCTATGTGAAGGGAAAGGGGTACTACGCTGTGGGGTGCAATGAGGGGTTCACGGAATTCGAACTACGGGCAGGTGTCGAGCAGCCCGTGGCAGTTCCACTCTTTACCCTCCTCAAGAATACACACGTGAATCCGGCTGCCATGCAGGATAGGCTGTTCCTCCGGGTGTACACTGAGCAGCTCGCAGATGCGACGATGAATGCTCCACGAGAATGACAAGGAGCTAAAGCAATGGGTTCCAAACAGCGGATCGTGCATGTGGAGCGAGAACACCAGCAGATCTAAGCCACAGCTAACCAATGGGTAGAGCTGACATTGCATCGTGGTGCATCAGACTGTGTCACTGTTGCGGTCCTGGTTCAGAAGGGAGGAGCCATCCAGCAGGTGGATAAGCTAGACGACTTCAAGCTTGTGGTTGCTGGGACCAATGTTCTTGGTGAGGTAGGTGAGCTGGCTAATTGTCAACTCTACAGACAGAAAACTAAGTCATATGCACTTCTGCGCCTAACCAGTGGAAGCGACGACCTCGAGTCGGCACTCGAGGGCCCTCACCACCTCTGGGGCAGGGACATCCCACCTAATCAGGGCAACCGGCCCAGCTTCAACATCGGAAACCTCATAGCTGGGACTCGCTCATTAGGTACTTTACTTTGGCTATGCTAAGGTATGCCTGTCGAACACATCAGGTATTCAGCTTGAGCGTGTGTAGAGCACGACTCCTGTCGTCACCGCTGCAGCTGCCACCACTACTATAAGCTCTGCTGTCTTCTGACCTGTCTATGCTTCATAGTCGAGTGTTGGCTGAGATATCTTTACAGCCTCGTAGTACTCATCGAGACTCTCATCTGCCTCTTTGAGGCTCTGGTTGGCCTGAGCTGGGAGTTGTCGTCGGCGTGCCTCCCTCTGGCGCATATGCTCGAATGCTTTGCTGTACTCAAACTTCTCCTTAGACAGCGTCTCCATCGCCTGGTTATGACCCTCATGCTCGACCTCTACCGCCTTCTTGTTGGCAAAGCTGAGTCCCCAGTTCGCTAAGGCAAACACGTCCGCATTCATGATTGTGGAGCCCATGGTATAGACTACAGTTTAAAGTTACTATATAGCCGGCTCAGCGACGGAACCCCAGAGTGATGTATGAACCAGAGGCTGATCCATTTGAGGATATAGATGACGAGGACTATGATGAGGAGGAGGATGTAGACGACTATGATGTAGTGGAGACCGCGGGTGGGTATGATGATGTAGAGCCTGAATCCCGCAAGCTAGTACACAGAGCGAAAGGAATCTATCGTACTTACGTAAAAGGTTCTATCGGTCCACTGGCAGCAGGTGGGGCTCTGATTGCTCTGTTCACAATGAAGGCCGGTGAGACGGTCCGCAAGATCGCCAACAATGCTCTCCACAGGGTGGAGAAGATTTCTGAAGCCATACCAGCCATCGCCTCAGGAGTAGGTACGTTCTTCGTACGTTGCCATAGCGCTTGTGGCCATCTGGGCCACTAAACATTTAAGCCATACTATATAAGGATGGCGTCTCTGTACAACCTGGTCAAGTCCCTTAACTTCTGAGGGTTGGTCAATAAACTACTGAAATTAGACGCCAGTGTAAGGAGGTGTTTGAGGAGGTCTTTGGTGATGGTCGAATGAATGACGGCCATCTGTTCATCTGTTTAGAGTTCACCCAGGCCATGCGTGACATGACGGGAGTGGACGTCAGTGATGAAATCCTGGAGTTTATCAACCGTCTTTCTTGAGGAACTCTACTATCAGCCTGGTGGATATTACCATGAGCCCACTCAACTACTCGAGGCTGCACGTCGCAAGCACCACAACTTCACATTGGAGACAGTTAGCTCAGCCACCAGGCGATGTGACAGATATACAAACCTCGTCCACAGCACATCAGGCATGCCCATTTCGAGGAAACTGTCCCGAACAGAGTTCACCAGGCAGATGTTCTATTCCTTCCACACAACTCAGTTGGTCGTAAGACCTACAAGTATGCCTTCACCATCGTCGATGTCATCAGCAGGTACAAGGCGGCGGTACCGCTCACAGACAAGTCAGCTGGCTAGGTGGCCCAGACATTCCAGGGCATCTATGAGGCTTCGGAAAATCCCCTACAGTGACCGGAATTGTTGCAGGTGGATGAGGGTAAGGAGTTCAGAGGGGAGACTGCAGCCCTCATGCGGAAACACGGTGTGGCAGTTAGGCGAGGCGAGGTAGGGCATCACCGTGCCCAGGCTATCGGTGAGCGGTGGAATCGGACACGGGCAGAGAGACTGTTCCCACACCAATACACCCAGGAAATGGCCGCGCCGAGTGAACGTTCTGGAGTATGGGTGAGAGGGCTGCCTGTTGTGGTGGACAGATCCAATGCCACGGTTACTAGGCTAATCGGGAAAAAGCCGGTAGAGGCTATCAAACACTCTGCTGGTCACAGCTCTAGAGGACCGAACAAGGGAGAGGAGTGTCTACCACCTGATGCTCTGGTTCGGTGCCTGTATGAGCCTGGTGAGCTGGAAGGTGGTCGATGGCATGCAACATATCCTAACTGGTCAATAGATGTTCACAGGCTTGACAGGTATGTGGAGGCGGAGGCGCGGCCACCATGCCTTCTACATCAAGAACATCTCCAAGGTGGCACATACACTAGTCTGCAACCACTGCCAGCAGAGATTTACACAGGCATGCAATCTTCAACGCTATGCTGATCACTGTACAGGTGGCAAAACAAAAATCGTGTGTCGTGGCGAGAAGGTTGAGCTGCCACAGTCTGCGTATGAGAAAGCCTTCTATCCGCCCCAACCATCCAGTTCAGCGGCTACTCGTTGGATCGAGTCGAGAAACAGAGGCGTACACATACACCATGTAGAGTGTGGGCACGGTGGCGAGCGTTGGATCGAGGGCGCTCCCGTAGGTGGTAATAATCCGACCACGAACACCGTTTACCAGTTCCATGGCTGTCACTGGCACGGGTGTCCACAACACCAGCGAGATGAGGATGCCAAACAAATATACCGCAAGACAGTTATGCGAGAGGAGAAGCTGAGAGCCTCTGGATACACGCTTGTGGTACAGTGGAAGTGCTGTATAAAACGCTGCCCAAGCGTCCCTAAACGAGGTCGGACTGTCCCATACCCACACTTCATAGTTTACGACTTCGAAGCACTCCTAGATGGTATCAAGACTCATCCTACGGAGACTCTCACGATCATGAGTACTCACATACCTATCTCTGTGTCCGTTGGCTGCTCCTTAGAGGGCGCCACGGGTGAGCCCACTCGCCTCTGCAATGCTGACCCCAAAGAACTGATCAGAGAGTTCATGCTGGAGATCCAATGGCGAACATCTCTAATCTGGACAAGGGTTAGGGAAGTGACTGATCAATGAGTGGTGTGACCAAGTGCCTGTACTGGGGTTCAACTCTGGGCGGTATGACCTGAACCTCATCAAGAAGTACTTTGTCGATGAGCTGACTGACAGTACAGGTACAGGGAAAGTCGCCAAGAAGGCTAGTCAGGCCATGTTCCTCATAACATCTGAGCTACGGTTTCTCGATGTGCTGAACTACCTCGGCCCAGGAGTCTCGTACGAGGTATGGGTCAAAGCTTACGGGTATACACAGCAGAGGAGCTGGCTCCTGTATGAATGGTTTGACACACATGAGAAACTCAACTATCCAGGGCTTCCTAACTACTCAGCATGGACATCTAAGCTCAAGGGTGGCTACCTCTTGACGTGAACAGAGTGGGAACAGTGTAACCAGACATTCAGCGAGCATGGAATGCGGACATTCGCTGACTGGCTGCGATGCTACAACAACCTGGACGTCAGTCCATTCATTGAAGCCCTAGAGCGGATGCGGGAGTTCTACACAGAATGAGAAATAGACATCCTCAAAGACGTGGTGTCTCTCCCAGGTGTGTCACTGCAGTACCTCCTACGTGGAACCGCTCAGCACATGCTAGATGTTAGCCTTTATTCACTGGACAAGGAGGCCTACGAGATGCCCAGCATCGTGTTCACCAGATACCATGAGGCCGGTGTGACTCGAATCCGCCAGAGTGAGCATGTCTGCCAACATCTACTCGGCTACGACGCAAATGCCCTGTACCTGTCAATGATGGCCAAAGAGATATCATGTGGTAAGGAGACAGTGCGCCATTGGTATGGTGCCAGTGGTGTAGCTAGCTTTAAGGATGCTCTCCTAGCAGACAGCTGGTTTGGGTTTGCTGAGGTGGATATAGAGGTCCCCAAGGCTCTGTGGGCAAAGTTCGAGGAAATGTTCGAGGAAAAACGAGGAAAAAACCACCCAGAAGCTGGGCGGTGCCCTCTCTGGTAAGAAGCGGTTGCTGTACACACCGACACTCAAGTGGTATATAACCCATGGCCTGGAGATAACTGCTGTATACTGCACCATAGACTATGAGGCCAAGCGCCCATTTGAGTAGTTCATGGAGAATGTTACGGAGGCCCGCCGCTCGGGAGATGCGGATAAGAGCAAAGCGCTCTTAGCAGATCTCTTCAAACTCCTCGGCAACAGTGCCTACGGAAAGCTCATTGAGGCCCTAGAACGTCATAGCAACACCAGCTTCATGAAGGATGAGACAAGGCCCTGCGTAGTGCATGGTTTGAAGATCTCTAGGAGATCGGTGAGTTATACGAGCTCCAGAGTCACAAGCCAAGAATCACAATTCGAAGGCCCTTCCAGGTGGGGATAGCCGTTTATGAGCTCGCGAAGCTGCGAATGCTGGAGTTCTACTATGACTTCCTCGATCGCTAAGTAGCTCGTGACAGCTTTGAGTACCTGCAGATGGACACTGACTCCGCGTATATCGCTGTAGCAGGCTCCAACCTCACGACGTCATTCGCCCTGAGATGCGAGCAGAGTACCAGGCTCATAAGCGGGACTGGCTAGCTTGGGACAAATGGTCTGGACGGACTCCGGAACTGTTCAAGCTCGAGTTCGAAGGCTCTCGTGGCATCGCTCTCTGCTCCAAATGCTACTACGTGGAGAGCAATGCTGCAAGTAAGTGCTCGGCTAAGGGAATGTCAAAGAGGAAGAATGAGGTCTCTTGGCAGAGGTTCTACAGTGCCCTACATGGCAGGGTGGGCAGAGCTAAAAACCGATGGTCAAGGTGTCATGGTAGTGAGCCGCTTGCCTGATCATGTGCCAGGTGCCCTCTTCGGTTGGTTCATACATCCAAATCCCGATCTTGGCGAAGAACTCTACCTTGTCCAGCTGATCCAGCGAGGTCTTGCAGACATCAGGTACTGTCTTGCCATAGAACTGTGTGGCAAGCTCTCATGCAGGAGCTGTACATCTATCAGCTCTAGCTCCTCGGTGGACTGCTAGACATCTCCAGAGATACATGTTGTCCCTGTAGGTGTCGAGGGCAGTCATACTCTTCTTCTGTCATAGCCAGTCTGGGAGGGGGCCTGTCCCAAGCAGAGGTTGGCGGTCGATGACAGCCCTGACCTCAATGTTGATTAATCGAATGAAATCCCACTTGGTGTTGGGTCGATCGATATTATCTGTGTCGAGGTGGGCTTGCTCTCTTGCTGCCACCCAGTCCTGAGCTGCTCCTATCGTGTTCAGCCACGAGCTCCCTGGAGCATTCTTGTGGAAGAGCATCACCCTACCGTCTTCGATGTGACGGATGCGATAGGTATGGGTGTAGCGGAGGTAGAAGGCATTCTGGACAGTCTGTTGGATCTTTTGCATGATCTGGCCTGTGAGGTCTCCTTCTAGACCTCTGAAGAATGTCCAGCGTACTGACCGGCGTCTTCTATCCTCTGTCTCCCTTTCGCCGAGACACTGGTCAAGAATGTGTTTGCCTTCTCGCCTCATGCTCCAGGCTAAGGGTTCAGACCTCGGCCCCCTTATGCTCCTGGCTGGGCTCAGTCCTCGGCATTGCTTAGTGATCCTGCATTTGAGAGTTAAGCGCTCCAGTGGATGGGCCTCCATCCGCCTCACTACAGTCTTGGCTCACAAGCTAGCAGTCACCTCCTCGTCCAACTGACAACGCTCACGTATCTGCTGCGCTTTCTTGTGGTGATTGTGGGAAGCGCTGGAAACCTTCCCGTATTCATTGCTCGGCAAAGTCGCTTCTGCCACTCCTCGGCACGAACCTGTCCGATCATCTGGAGCAGGTCGGCTTTCTTGGCCTTAGAGTAGACGCTAAGGCCGAATTGCTTTGCAATAGCGCGAAGCTGTGCAACAGTACTCATGGTTTATACCCCTGTGGATGCCTGCATAGGATGCAGGGGCCCCCTGCGTTGGAGAGTTAAGCGCCCCAGTGAATGGGGCTCCATCGCCTCGCTACAGCCTTGGCTCGCAAGCTAGCAGTCACCTCCTCGTCCAACTGACTAAACTCACGTATCCACTGCAATTTCTTGTGGGGATTCCAAGGATCCTCGGTAAGCGCTCAAGACCTTCCCATATTCATTACTCGGGTGAGTCGCTTCTGCCACTCCTTGGCACGGATCTGGTCGATCATCTGGAGCAGGTCGGCTTTCTTGGCCTTAGAGTAGCCTCTAAGGCCGAATTGCTTTGCAATAGCGCGAATCTGTGCAACTGTACTCATGGTGTATATCCCTGTGGATGCCTGTATCTAAATGGGCGTTCAGACCCTATTGTATGTGGCGATCAGTACCTGTGGATGCCTGTCTGAGCGTTCAGACCTATTATGTGCGGTGCTGGCGATTAGTACCTGTGGGTGGATGCCTGTCTCTAAATGGGCTTTCAGACCCTATTATGTGTGGCGATCAGTACCTGTGGGTGGATGCCTGTCTGGGTGTTCAGACCCTATTATGGGTGGTGTATATCCCTGTGGATGCCTGTCTCTAAATGGGTGTTCAGACCCTATTATGTGTGGCGATCAGTACCTGTAGGTGGTGTATATCCCTGTGGATGCCTGTCTCTAAATGGGCATTCAGACCCTATTATGTGTGGTGCTGGCGATCAGTACCTGTGGGGGTGTATATCCCTGTGGGTGCCTGTCTCTAAATGGGCGGTGCGCATGCATGCCCCCTGGATAAGATAGTACGTGTGCGTATAAAGCCCTATGAGAGAGGTATGGCTAAGTCCGTAAGAATGCGTAGCATACATGCGCACGTGTCAGATCCACGTGTCAGTATGGTGAGAGAGTGTATGCTTATATTACTCCGCGAAATCACTTCATTCTCGTCGTTCTTGGCACCGATTAGAACCGGAATGAAGCAAGAATTTCAAAACTGTTTACCATTTTAAAATCAGACCAGAAATGGCCGAGTTATACACAAATGGTAATAGTGAGATTTGAACCTGTGATTTTAAGTTTGCTAATAAACACAAAACAAGGATCTCCCGCATTAACTACCTCGGCCATGTATGCATTAGTAATTATAGCTGATAAGTTATGTGTTCTCATTGCTGTTACTGCGTTATCTCGAAGTGACGTCAAGATCTAGAGGGACTGATAAGCGCAGTAACGGCAATTTTACAACTCACGCTCAGAGATAAGATTACTAAGGGGCGAGATTTTAGTGGTGTTGCGGTGGGTCAATCAATAAAGTATTGAATTGCATAGGATTCCCAGGCTGCAGACTGGGGTTCAAATCCGCTCAAAAGACCTCGCTAGATCTTACCTGAAATTTCGAAACTAGGTAAGACACTAGGGCCAGGGTAATATGACCAGGTTAGATAAAGAGCCGCCGTGACACTCCCCAGTACAGGGTGAAAACATCACAGACACACACACACACACACACACACACACACACACACACACACATCAGCCGGCTGGAATAGCAACAGGGTGGGGTAGGAGATAGGTGGGGTAGGATAGGTAGGATAGGTTAGGTATGATAGGTAGGATAGGTAGGATAGGTAGAAAGGTGTCCCACAGATAGAAAAACCTCCTCAGGATACCGGTCAGAATAGAGAGAGAGAGGCATGCCACTGGCCGGTATCCTGACGAGGTTCTCCCGGAGAGTTGGGTCCACACGGGAGTTTTATATTCGCCACGGCCTTCCATGGCGACGGATCGCCGAACGACTGTCAGTTGAGGGAGGTGGTATCATTTTAATTCCGACACTACTACTCTGCTACTACTACTACTGCTGCTACTGCTACTACTACCACTCCTTACAACGTACCTATGCCCATGTACCACCTATCAGCACTATCTGCCTCTGCTGCTAATACAACCCTAATATAAGTGCTGAGTTGCGTACTTGTAGTCTAAACCGCGCCAGCAATGAAAGTTATATGAGCAATGGTTCATGTTTGCATTATAAACGCAATACATTTTTTACCACGATGTGTTTCAAGATAATGAAATAATGCAGAATAGCCCATCTTCTTATATCTGATATATTTGATAGTGGTGATAATTTACATAGCTGTAATATGACAACAACTTGTTCACAACATGTAAATATAGTTCTGACTATTCAACCAGAAAATCATATCATCACATTGACTGTACCTGCTCAAATTATTGATCGTAGTGCTAAAATACTGAATGATGCTATATACAATGAGTGCAGTCCAATTAATAAAGTCTCAAGATGAGAATAATGATGATAATAACGATAGTGATGGAGCCGATGGGGATGGTGATGACGAAGATGGTGATGTGGGTACGCAGGTGGTTGGTCGGGGGGATCGGTGACGCCAGCTCATTAGCATATTAGGACAAGCCCATTCATACTTCTATGTATGGGCATAAGGGGGCGGGGCCTGGTATGCTGAAGAGATGACTTACCACACGACATAACTAGTACTGATGGTAATGAAGATTATTGTTGTGGTGATGATGATGGTGATATTAATAATAGTATTAATACGACTTTGATCGTTGTATAATATTAGTCTTAATGATTTAATTAGTATAACAAACTCCGCTGCCAAGAACAGTATAGTTACATATTGTTACCTCCATATGCTATTGTAATAGCATGGATGTAAATAAAGTGAACATGAACATGAAAGCGCGCCTGAATATAGTTTTGTAAGGGGTGTGAGTAATATTCTCTATAGGCGCCGAAGTAGAGCGATTAACTACTGCTAATTCACTATTGATCCTTTTTTTAAAAACCGTTATATTTGAAAGTCACTTTATCTGGTGGAAGCAACAAGTTTCGGTCAAAATGATTTCAAAATACACTGCTGGTTCTAGTTATGCCCGCCCACCTCTACCTAAGCTCCACCCACACATCGCTCGTGTTGGGGTCGACCGATCCCTGAACTCCGTGATTATCAATATCCAGAAAACTATACAGGTAAGATGTTAAATATTTTCAAAGTAGTTTGACTGAATGCTGTTGCTGCCTATGGCAGCAACAGCGCCCAGTCAAATTAGTCTTAAAATATTCGGCAGCATGTTTATTAAATAGTAAAGACATACAATTCAGACATCCTGACGGACTATTAAGAGCTAATAATTATTAATACGGACTAAATCGAGTCATTTATGATGCAGAGATTATGACGTCACGCTCCACGTCACGTAGTTGATTATGACGTCATATGATGGATGGATAAACTGGAAATGTGAATTGTCACTTTGTCAAGGAACTAACAGAAATTTATGATGGGTCCCTCGTACATGAAAGCCCAAACAAATATAATGGCACAACGCAACAGCAAGCATCCCAACCGCTCAAACCTAGACACGTACAAGCACACATCCGTGACTGAATTCCATAGTTAGTATTGAACAAGGACAATACATTTTCGACGAAGTAATATATATATGTTGCTAGGATATATATATGTTGAACTACTTGGCCGGACTTTACAGACATTTTCCTGAAATGCTATAATAGAATTTAATCACGCCGCCGGAAATGATGGTGAAATTGTTGCAATCTGTCTGCAAATCGGTCTGTATGTGCATCTATCTGTCCGGGTAATATCTTCGGAATCCAAAATACTAAGTTATGGCATTGGCATATGGGTTCATATGTGACATGGGTATGTCTGTTTTGAAAATAATGTCTAATGATTTAATTCTGACCTAACGACAGAATGTAACATTGTAGGATTATTAACGATTTGCCTCAAATTCGCATAATTTCTGTATCATTACGAGATGTTGCCAACGCCAATGATATGCTATTCAAATTATATTTTCATTTCGTAGCTGACTGCATGAATTGAATTAAGAAACGAACTGAATTGGAGAATATGTGCCAGGAGATTGATTATCCATGTTGCGATGAGCGCAGTGTAGTATATTAACCAATCTTGTGTCAACTTAAGTAACCATATACTGGAGACACCGGCCAAACCTGTGTCTTCAGTGCTGTCGAGGAGTGTTCATTTGCAGGCTAAGAGAAGACTATTATTTTGAAAATTTACAACTGGAATGAAAAATTTTCAAAAATCGTCCTCTTGGCATCCAAATGGACACTGATTATGCAAAACTTGGAATTTTCTTGACCTCTTAATGTTCAAGCTGTCAAAAACAGCCACAATTCGCAAAACATCAGACAGCTATTTTGTGAATTCCATTGGTAAATTAAAAAATTGTCTTCTCTTGTTCTGCAAATGCATTCACTAAGCACAAATTTCACTTTTTTACAAATCTTTACCATTAAGGGGTCAATTAATATAATATAAGTAGCATGCTGAGCACTTTAAAGCGCTGTTGACGCAATAGGAGTTAAACGTATTTTAATCATGTAACGGAGAATTGACCATGCATGGTATAAACACCCTTGTAGTCTCATGTGATATCGTGCGCGAATAATCTGATTCATCTCAAGCGATCAATCGCGTATTATATCGCGCATTCTAAACCCACGGTTAATCTGACCTCACATGACGAGATTTGTTTTACGATTTACAATGATTTCCTACGCTACGCTTAGACAAGATTTCCTACTACAAATACATGTAGTCGGAGGAAAACATAGCGTACGACATCGTAATGGCACCATCCACACGTTAGGTGTCCTTTGATTTTTTTGCAATTGTTTACGTTTGCTAATAGATAATCTTGGCTTTCTGGGAAAGGTGGCGTCTGATTCCGACAGAATTATGAATGGAGTCCGCGCTCTTTCTACATTATTGATTGTTGTATTCTCCCGTGTCTAAGCAGGCGTCATGACCACGGTATATTAAAAAGGGCAGGTTCTACATGTATAGACGAATAGATTGCTTGTCAGAAATCAAGTTTTGCCAATAAAGGGAAATTTATGTTATAAAAGTACAAGTGGCCGAATATTTTAGGAGAAATATTTTAATGGTTTCATGGAGATATTTGGAATTTCCAGATTACCGCCAAGTCAAGGGATAAATCAAAATTGTCGTTGCAGATGTTGAAGTCTACGAGACTAGGATCGGTCCACCCAAGTTTCCTTGAAATAGTGGCATTGCTTAAGGATAAGAAACGTTTTATTTAAAGGATTTCTGGATATTTTCGGAAAATCAAAGATGGTCGCCAGTAAAATCGAACAATCTAAATTGTGAATAAACGTTCTTTAATCTATTACCATACTACTCTAGGGTCCTTCCCACTGAGTTTGATTGAAATCGGCCTGGTGGTTATTGAGGAGTAGGCTTTTAACTGATTTCCAGAAATTATCAGAAAATTCAAGCTGGCCGCCGAGAAAATTGACTAATTGAGAAAATTATGTATATAAGTATTGAAGCGTACCTCCTTAGGGGCCTTCCATCCATATTAGGTTGAAATCCGTTCAGAGGTTAATGAGGGATAGCGTTTTAAAGCAAAAGTTGACGGACAGACGGACGACGGACTGTCGCCATTCTGGCCAGGTGAGCTTTTAAAACTTATTTCACAATTAAAGGGTAACTATTAAAGCATTGGATTTTCAGATTCCTAAATATTAGGTTGACGATTTTAAAGTGTAATAATTTCAGCGATAGCCTGTTTATGGAAGCAACACGTATCAGTAAAGTTACGTTCAAAATAATTATCAAATATTATGTTCAATATTTCGAAAGGATAGTTGATTGATAGCTGCTACTGCGCCTATGGCAGCAACAGGTTCCAGTCACAATACATTCAAAATAGTTATGAGTTTATGCAATATCTGTATGAATTTAACAAATATTCTGTTCACTATATTGAAGATAATTTGTCTGACAGCTGTGGGCCAAAGTTTCCAGTCAAATTTATTTCAAAATGTTCATCAGCTAGTTCAAGACCTGAACTAAGATTCTGACACTTCAAGATTCAAATGTTTAAATGTTAACTTTGTCTGAGATCATCTTAGTCACGCATGGCTGAGTATGTGTGTGTAGTCAGACTGAATGACGGGCGCTTTTAATCATAATGTGTGAACAGTAAACTAACCAATTCTCAGCATCTATTATGTATTGATCGTGGTAAATGTCCATTTGCAATCCAACAAGATAACCTTTGAAGATTTAGCACTGAAATAACTGACTCGATTACCAAACTAGTCATTTCACTCATAAAATTTTCAAATATCTTCTCTTGTTCCGCAAATGGCCGTTCAATACGCCAATCTTGACAACTAAAGGATTAAGCGATTGCTTAAAGAATTAAGTGAACAATCTTATAGACTGAGCAAGTGGCGATATATTACTATGATCACACTAATTACTTTGAAAGGGTCTTGACAAGTATATAGCACTTGTTGAATAGATTGTACAGTCAAACATGCTCGAGTGACCACCTGTGTTTTGGGGGCCAAATGAGTGTGGTTCTTTAAGGCCCGATTTATAAATCGAACTCCTCCAGTGCCGTGCCAGAGAAATCTGCCTGAAAATGACAGAGACCATTATATAAATCAACCAGTCGTCATCAGCGCGGCGCGACAGAAAGTTCGACTTATAAAACGGGCCTAAGATAGCTGATCGTATGAATATTGTTAATTCTTCTGAAAACTAACATATTGATTGTATGATTACTGTATTCTGCGGCTGTAGTAGTAGAAACATCCTATAGCTGCAATCAGCCCTTCTTCGCTTTTGCCCACTGTGTGTTGTCCTCAGCCGAAATCCTTAGCATCCTCAGGTCCATTCCTGACTTGAGTGTACCGAGTCCTGCTTTCTTGAGGTCACCTTGTAGCACGCTTAGCAGATTTATGCAATGACGCCCTCGCCTGGCTTTTTATTTGCTGGCTCGGAGTAGGGCGAATTCCAAGGCTCTCTGTGCTGGTGTCTCTTCTGGCATCCTTAGGACATGGCCAAACATGGACCATCTTTGCTGGCCGACTTTTAAAGACAGCGGCGACATATTTACACATTTTGTATAGGGCATCATTGGAAATTATGCTGTCTGGCCATTGGTATCCGGTGATGGTGCGTAGGTGTTTGCGGTGGCAGGCGTCTAGTTTGTCTAGAGCTGCCTTTTGAGCTTCCCAGCTGTTACAGTTATACGGCATCAAGGATACGCAGGTTGCATTGTATAAACGTAGTCTTATTACCAAGGGCATCTTTGATCTACGAATCCATAGCTTCCAGAAGGACTGCAAAGCTATGTTCCCCATGACGCAGCGTTCAGCAATGTCAGCAGTACTGCAAAGCATTGAGCCCGGGATGTTACTTTTTCACCATGGTTAGCCTTCACGAAGTGTATCGTTATTTTCATTGGTTTCATGCTTTGTAGATAGGTATATGTGGGTGAACTCTGTTTTGGTTTCATTCATAAAGAGATTCTCAATTGCAGCTATTGGGAGAAGTTCGTCAGGGGGTTTCTTTTCCTCATCTATAAAGTCCACATCGCCGGCATATTCCATCTCTAGCGGCATACCCAGTATTGGCAAGATGGGTGGGGTGGGGGCATTACAATGCAGCAGCCAAGTAACAGGTGAAAAGCACCAGAAGTAGACTATCTCCCTGTTCCATGTGAGGAGCCGATTGATGTCTCGAACTCTACAGACTTCGCTGACTTTACTTGTACTCTCAGCTTGGTTTCTGCAAGCAGTAGTCTCAATAGTCGTAGCTCATCTTCATTGCAAAATAGCTTCATGGATACGATTTCTAAAAGGTGGACATCTACAGCTTTCTATCAATACTAAATGCATGTAGTGGCATTGTGATCAGCGGCCGAAAATTCCTGGAGGAAGTCGTGCAGAAATGGTATTTACAGCCCCAAAAGGTCCACTCAGTCAATGGCATCACGCAAACATGGCCATGTCCCATCTTTCGTGAAAACCTGTCTGCTACGGGGATATTCCCTGTGGCACTGCGCATGCGCAGGAGAAACAAATTGTCCGTTTGACTTTTCCAGGTCTACACATTCGTACTGCCGTCCGTCGGTGTAACCATAGTATGACCCGACAAGTGGCATTCACTGGTTCCGTGTCGGCTAGACCTTCCCATTAGCCGACCACATACTACTACTACTACTACTACTACTACTACTACTACTACTACTACTACTACTACTACTACTACTACTACTACTACTACTACTACTACTACTACTACTACTAATACTAATACTACTACCACCCACGCCACCACCGCCACTGCTACTGCGGCTGCTGCTGCTGCTCCTCTTCCTCCTTCTCCTCCTCCTCCTCCTGCTGCTGCTGCTGCTACTACTACTACTACTACTACTACTACTACTACTACTACTACTACTACTACTACTACTACTACTACTACTACTACTACTACTACTACTACTATTACTACTACTATTACTGCTATTGCTACTACTAATACGGCTAGTGCCGCTGTTGCTTCTGTCAGTGCAAATTGACATCATAGATAAATTGACTCATGCCACACCTCTATCAACCTGTCCCTGCAGTCCTCGTCCCACTTGAATGCCATCTTGCTTGCTGAACTTTGTTTCACGCATCTGCGGACAATATAAGTATCTAGTCGTTTCCCAGACCAACCGCCACTTGATACAATTGTCTTCGATGCGACAAGATTCAGCCCGCTACGTCACGGAATTTAAATGTTGAAAATTCCTGACAACACAGGATATCCTACGACATTCTACATTACAACAGAATCGGATAAAATCGTATCGCAAATGCTTTCACACTGTAAGATTTGCTAGGATGAGGCACGTTGTCGTGGGATAGCTTAAAGAGTTGTGTGATATCGTAGTGAAATCGCACCGTGTGAGGCTGGATTTACTCAATGCTATTTCCTACGATTCCTCGCAATTTCCTAAGGTTCTTCACGATACCACGTAATACGTTGAAGACATTTTGAACCAAAATTCTACGATCCCCAAGATTCCATACGATATAATCTGATTCCAAGAAAGCTGGTCTTATCATATCATAGTTACAATGTTGCAACATATCTTCTTGTATTGTACGGAGTCTTAAGACATCATGGAGAAATCGTGCCGTTTGAGGCAGCCTTAAAGGACGACATGCTACCATTGCGACAGTCGCCTTTGTAAGAACGGATAAGACATTGACAAACAAACCGACAGACCGAGATACAGAGTGAGGGACAGACATTCCTACAATCAGACTTAAGGCTCATTTACATTAGCCAGTTTTAAACCCGATTTGACTAATTTAGTCGTGGACGACAGAATCGGGTAGTGTGTATACTATGTGTATGTGTGTGTGTGTGTGGGGGGGGGTGGTGGAGATTGAACGGCGCCGACTAACCGAGCTACTCCAGCGTGTTAAAATCAACACGTTCATATCGAATCGGTGTTGAACGCAAGCGTTTATGTCGTATACGACTTTTTCTCTGACCACTATGTAAATGAGGCTTTAGTAACATGATTGTGCTAACGATCTGGATGCTAGTACTGATGTAAAGGTCATATAAAATCAGTTTTAGTAAATGGCATGAACTCAATGTTGAGCTCCATTCATGAATTTGTGTGGTATTGTTATTGCAGATATACTGGTGCGAGTTGTGAGACCCGAATAGGAGGAAATCCATCCGCGTATCAGGTACAGTATCCGTAACAACAAAATGCTAAACAGTCACAATAGCATCATAGAATTGTGCCTGATTTTAATGATTAACATGCGTGTTAATTATTATCATATACACATTTGTCATGATATTTGGTTCCCTTCAGTACAACATATCCATTCCAGGACAGAATATTTGACATTGACATTGCAAAATATGCTTTTAATGGTTATGCACAGAATGTGCAACAAAGTTGTATTTTATAGCTGAGAACAGCAATTTGCAAATATATTGCTTCGTTCTGCGTTGATCGTCGTATAGAAAGAACCACTTGGGATAAATTCATACTTATTAACACATTTCCTTACATAATTTAAGTTAGTCTTCATATGGAGATAGATCTTATTGGGTTAAGACATACAGAAAAGTTGAATGTCACTCAGGTAAGTAATCAAGGATGGCTTCGGAAGCCTATGCAGTTTATCAAAAATGTATTGTTTGTACAATTATTGTGTTTTAGACACAATGACCAGGTCTGTGTGGCATTTACTATGTTATGAGTCGATATTTGCATATATATTCAGTCAAGTATTGCACTTGTCTTAGATCCTGGCATATATTGAATCATCTTACATGCCTGAGAGACGGCAAGGAAAACTCGTAGTTTTTTAGCACACGCACACACGCACTCACGCACGCACACATCTCACTCATGTTAGAAACTATATGATCATTTAATGTAAAACCTCCCATTTAACCATTTAAATTATGTAGACAAGAAACGACAAATTCCTTTTGAAGAAATGAATATTCTATTGAACATTTTGAATCTAATCTGACCTGGAGCCGTTGCTGCCTAGCAACAGCTTCCAGGCAAATTGGCTTTTAAATATTCAACAGCTCACACGTACTCTTGTCCGGTAATTGATATATTAGAATTTCAAATTGCAAAGGTTTATATAAACTCGTATGTCCATTTTTAAAGGCACACATTCACACCAGAATGCTTGAAAACAAAATTATGAAAATTACATGCGTGTAGAGGGTTAACCTCTATACCATCATGTAATGGAACGAAATAAATTTTAACATAGGGTGATTTAATTCCGTATTTAATTTTCATTTGTGAAGTTGAATTAGGGATGTGGGTCTCTAATTGAATTTACAACATACACAATTATATTAATTTATACCGAATGACATCTGATTTATTTTGTTTCGGTGTATTGTGGTACACCAGTTAAGCTTCTAAAAGTACACAGTTTTAACAATTTTATTCTCAAGACATCTGGTTTGGCAGTGATCCTTTAATTTCTCTAGCGGAAACATAGTGCTGTTTTCTGCAGCTACACGTTGCATCAATTGACGATTCCAGTTTATCTATCAATCATATGACGTCATAATCAACTACGTGACGTGTAGGCTGACATCATTATCAATTACGACATGAATGGCGTAGATAAGTTCGTCACGCACGCTTAAAGGGGAACACAAGAAGGGTCACCATGGTTTGCATAAAACGCGCGGTTCTATCATAGACCCCATATTTAAGCTACTGTGTAAAGATTTCCTGCGACATTTATATATAAATACGATTAAAATGGTGTTAAAAACGCTATGTTACTATAATATTCTGCGAGCTAATTAAACCTATGACGTCATAGGTTGAATCCCATCCTACAAGAACCATGATAACGGCACTCTGAAGACAGGAGTGCATGCATTTGGATGGTGATATCTCTGTCGGTGATAGTGCTATCGACATCATTTATATATGTATAGATTGAAGAGATTAAGGCGTTTATCACACTATCGCAAATGTATGGAATATATTTGTTATTTTCATACAATAGTTGTCGAACCTTAATCTGGGCATTTTCTATGAAGCTGCCTGCCAATTACATGAATATTACAATATCTCGGGAAGTTTTTGAGGCTAGTATGAAAACATAAATACCTAAATATGTATTGGGATGTATGTAAGACCTATTTAAACTCTCATATTAATAGATGACACTTTAATAACATCATCTGTCGTGGCGCCATTAAGAGCATTGATTCAACAGTGGCAATTGTACTGATATACCTATACTATCGCGTCATTCATTCATTTCGAGATCAAACCTTGATGTCAAAATCGGCACCATCAGAGACGTCAGACAAAGGACTCTTATTTTATATTCTTCAACATTTCCGCAAATATAGTTTATATATTCCTAACACCGCTGAAGAGAAATGCCTTATAAAAACGCAATTCGTAATTTTATTGCGATAGCATTGGATGACAGCGAGTACAACATTCGACTTATGACGTCATACGCCTCATCCGGGAATAGAAATTTAACTAATGTATCACATATTTAAATAACGAAGTTATATATTTCTAATTTGAGCACGGAGCTTACAATTATGTTTTTGAACACGTTACAGTCTGTAGATTCATTTTATCCAAAGTAGTATAGAGGGTCTGGTGTTTCCCTTTAATTGATGGCTGACTAAGCGCCACTGTGCGATTTGTATGTCTTTACTATTTAATAAACATGTTGAATATTTTGAAACTAATTTGACTGGGAGCTGTTGCTGGCATGGGCAGCAACAGCACCCAGTCAAATTAGTGTTAAAATATTCAAAATGTTACCTGTGTAGTTATCTAGAAATTGCGATTCAGAGAGTGCAGGGATCGATTGATCCCAACAAGAACAAAGCGTGGGTGGAGATTAGCTAGAGATGTATAACTAAGACTGGATTCCTCCATTACTCTCTTGAACATGACCAAATACAAATCAAGTAATAATCAAGTGAATAATGCCATATGGAAAACTCGAAGACAAGACGGTCACATACATACGTTATTAAAATAAAAGTTTAATTCACATAACGCGTAGTCTCTTTGTTATTTCTTTGAAAAGATGTCCTATGACAACAGTGCTATATGGGTCCTGGTGGAGCTGGTTTCCTATGATAACCAACTAGGCAGAGATTACCTGAACACGTGCTGCGTGGATGAATACCAAGAGTACCGCACCTGTCATTGCAATCACCGCTTTTACGTGTGTCTAGATCGCGCTCAGTAAGTGACACTCGTGACTGGATTCAAGCAAATTAACATGCGAAAACAATCATGTCATACATAGACTCTGCATGGTGATTTTAGATTTAAAATAAATGTCCAATAAATCTAGCTAATGGAGGGATCCAATCTGCCACTCAACTAACTGACCTCATAGCCAATTCACCTTTCCAGAGTATCCTCCTCTCAATCTGATGTCATACGACGTCATAATCGGCTAAGCGGAATGTAGGATGACGTCGTAATCATTACGTCATAGATGATTCTATATGGCCCGTCTTTAACTCTTAATAGTCCGACGAGTTGTAGGAATTGTAGGCCCCCCCCCCCCCCTATGTCTCTACTATCTAATAAACATTATGTTGAATATTTTGAAACTAATTTTACCAGTCAATATTCAATAGCTTACCTGTATAGTTTTCTGGAAATTGATAGTTAGGGAGTTCAGAGATCGGTCGATCCCAAAGCGTGGGTGGAGCTTGGCTAGAGACGGGTGGGGCTTAGCAAAAACTGGAATGGTTTATTACGTCCGACGTTAGCTGTTAGCTAGTGTCACAATCATAATTAGAATGCACTCCAGTAAGATGCTGACTCACGTATTTGCGCCCTGTCTCGTCAATGCACTTAGTGACCCCTTTCACCTGTATAGGTGATCCGTTGAGTTCAACCTCAAATCAGTCAGAAACTGTCGTAATGCGAAGGCGGGTGATAAATCAGGTGATTCTGCCTTCCTGCATTACAGATCTAAGGCCCAAAATGCATGTATATACTTCGTGACCCCTTAACCTAGACATTTGATGCTTTGTCCTGAAACTTCTAGACACCTATACCATGAATGGATGTTCCAAATTCGGTGATGCGTTCCCGATTTTGGCTTAAAATGTGTATTGCTATGTATGACATGCATATATTCGCACTTACTGACCCGTGACCTCCATGTTTGTCCTTTTGCCCTCAGCCTAAAATCGCTCTAGCCAATCACACGCACGCACGCACGCACGCACGCACGCACGCACGCACGCACGCACGCACGCACGCACGCACGCACGCACGCACGCACGCACGCATACACACACACAATTTCGGGGAATTAACATGATTCAGTAGCGCCGTGTATGGTATGTTTCATAATTGCTTGTGCAGGAGTGATGGCAATGACAGATGCACGGAAGGATATCAATTACTCGCTGGCCCGTCCTACGTGAACAGCTTTAATGGCACTGAGATGAACGTGAAGAGGGCGTTGTTTAGAGTGGACGGTTGGATGGTAAGTTATCTGTCCAATATGTTGCATCTACTTATCAACCCATTCTCCGTCTCTCCGCTCTATCTGACAAAACCTTCTTATTCGTATAGGCGTTCAACTTCTGAATCACAATGACCTGTTATTTAGTAAGACCACGTGTTTTAATGAACCACCATCTTCAGGAACCGAAAGTCACTTACTACCTGCATTTCACGGACACATACGATGTCCTGTTTATGTTTACATAATTCACGCCAATTGTGTGTTATTCCACCCTCACCCGAGCCGTTCCGGCTATTGAAATGCCCGTTCAACCGTTCATCGGTCCATCCTCCGCCCATCAGCCTGCCCGACCACCTGCCTGTCCGCCTGCACACCCACTCGCCCACATACACACCCGCCTGTGCGCTATCCCGCCTGCCCAACCGCCAGCCCGCCTGCCCGCCTGCTGACCAGCCCACTTGCACCGGCCCACTGGCCCGTTCATTCATTTACTCATTCGTCCCTCCATCAATCCCTCTGTCCATCCATCTTGCCATCCGCCTTTCTGTCTGTTTGTATGTCTGTGTCTCCTTATGTCCACGGCTGATTCTCGAAAATATTCGTTCGATTTCCCACAGATTGCACCATAGCTAAAGTGGAATCCTATTTCTCTTTCGAATTGTGGGCTCGACCATACTAATGCAGGTTACAGGGTCGATACTTAACCAATATATGGCCACGCGGCCCAGTATTGGCCTCGTATCGGAACGGAAACCTGTGTTATCAGTGGATGAGTGTGGACATCTCTGTCTGAATGCCCCTATTCTTGTTATCATTCAGCCTAGACTGCGCGTGTATATCCGCGCTGTTCATTGGAGGAGGAATAGGGACATTTTGGTTGATAGCTTCATCTGGCAAGGGGATCACGGTGATCTTGATAATGACTATACACGTGCACATTGGATAGACATACACGAAAAAGGAGAAAGAACGAACAATCCCACAAGGTAAATACTATTATTAAGCTTGAAAGCTGCTGGCTGGAAGCCTTTTTTATTGTTCTGATTATTATTCCTATTCTTCTTATAATTTTTTTTATTCCGCAATGCATTTTTACAGATCTTCTCCATAGCCACTGATCGCACTGGACCAAAACTTGATATAGGTTGTAGCTATACCCTAACTTATTTAACATTGGAAGACAGTAAGTTACTAGGTCACATGGTTTGGCGGACATCTTGAATTTTATGCAAAAATTTTAACATATTTAACAATCCGCTTCTATGCAACCGCTGTCCGTATGGCGTGAGTTCCTGTGATGGAATATAGAGTCCCGTGGACATCGAATTAATTAATTGGTTAATTTTGTTTTCTATGCAAAGCTTTGTTCTAGTATTCATAAGGAACATGAAAATATATGTCGCCATTTTTCTTAAATCATGGATAACCATGCATTATGAAGTTATCAAAATGTCGGCCTAAACCCACCAAAACGTCATGTTAGGCACATATCCATTAACTAATTATGTTGTTGTTCTTTATTTTCTAATGGAATATATAGTTTAAATTATCCTAAGTCAGGGTGCCTATTGTTGAAAAATCCTTTGTTAGACCCGCGTCTTCCGAAACATTCTTTAGATTAACTATTATATCAAATGACACTCCTGAATAGGTTTTTATGTTGACAGTAGTACATCATAATACTTAAATAAATATTGCAACAACTACTATAATAACAGTCAAGAGATGACTGTCTTTTAAATGTTTTACCGCTGGAATGACTCCCTCGATCACGTGTCTTTGGTCTGCAAATAGAAGTTTAGGAGACACATATTTAGATTTTCTTGACCGTTAAAGACTGTCAATTTGGACTAATTCTGTATGCAAATTTGGCATGCGAATATGTTGCGAGATCAACCCATAATAGAAACGTGCATTATCTGATATAGGTAATGTTTTGTTTATTGTTACATACTTGAATTATCTAACTAAATATATGTAATTAATATTAATATTCTATTGATTACCATGGTATGTCAGCTTTTCGTGGTAGCGTTTTGCTATGTTTTGTATTTGAGTCATCACGCTGCGATTGATATTAATAACGTGATAAAACTTTGTTCGTTTCAGCTTATTCCATCGGTTTCATAGAAATTTAGCCTTGTTCATTCGTTATTGCGAATAACATGTAAACAATTGTGTTAATATAGATTTTTTTTAGCAAATCCATAATTAGTTTATAGCTGTCCTCATGATCACTATCTTTAGGCCCTGTTATCTGACACTTTATACAGAGTTGTCATAGTTATGCTCATCAACAACACACATGCATATATCAGTACAGTTCTGTCCATTAGATTTCCAGAACAGTTAGACCTGCAATATGACTGTCTCCACCAATAGTTGACTAGGTTGATGAGTGCATCAGTGAGCTTGAAGGAATACTGTAGCGATAGGAAATATGTTACCATCCTTTAAAGATCAACCATATTTGCCTAACTATGGAAGTTCTTAATGTCCCACTGTAGCAATGTTCCAGGGTAGTGCGTGATAATGGCTTCGACGTATGCCCTGTATCAAAGCTGGCTTAGTAGGAAGCGTTCACTCTACATGTGCTTGCATTTATATGAATAAATGCAATCCTAGTAACATTCAATTTACTTCTATACAGGGTTTATGTAGCTGAAACAAATTTCTCAACATCAGTAAGACTAACACGAAGAGGCGCCTCATTAAGGTCAAGTTGCTTGAATACTGTAATACCATCGTCGTCTGAAGCCTGCAATGCTTTCTTGCAAATTTCTTTCGATATTCCACAGAAAATTTGCAATTAGTCTGAACCTGAGAGAACATAGAATCCAGGCAACGCTGCAACAACATTTTCTTTAATGCAGTGCCAGTATGTTGACATGGCTTCAGAAACATATAAATGGGTAGTATAACATCATCTGCGCCATGGCCATCTTTAGCATAAAGTAATAAGCTTATGGCAACATCATCGTGCTAAATGCTCCATTGTACCTTAACTTGATAATTACATCATCTTCTACAGCTTCGTTTGCAATATAGCTTGTTAGTTCATCTTTGCTTCGAACATGTGAAGATAATGTATTTGGATGCTTCTTTGCTATAATGGTTTTGTCTATGAACCTTCCATAAATGTTCTGAATATGTGCTGCGAAATCGGCATGTATGACATTTGATTGCGTTTTGGCCATTGATTGGATCACTGACATTCCAAGCAAACACTGCACACCCATTGAGTGGTGCATTTATCTACGCATATCTGAAGGTGTGACAAAGCAACTAAGAACAATCTGACAAACATATGTCTTTCATCATTAGTTCAACTACTGTTGCCATCAATTTGTGTTTCACCGGTTGGTGTACAGTATTCCCGGTGTGTGGCCTTGCTTTCTTCTCTGGCGACCATATATCAACTTTCCCTTTCATAATCATCTTCTCTACATATGTCTGAAATAGCAGGGCAAAAATATCTACACAGTGCAATAATAGTTATTGTACTTTTTGTGACAGACCCATTCTGGTTCTTAGATTGGTAATATATTCAGTCTGATACTGAAAATGGATTGTGAATTCCATAATCACACGCTGAAGATACTCGATTAGTTTCTGTATCTGCAACCAATTGCTGATAGATAAATCACACTCTTCCAGCACATGCTATATGCACCAGCCATTTTGAATGCTTCTTCTGGCAAACATGCTAGCTCTGGGGGTAGTAAGAAGATTTATGTAAGAACACTGGCATAGCTTCCTCTGTAAACACGAGAATTCTGGGACTTCCTGGGTAATAGAGTCCAAACATGAATCATGGGCATTTAAAATAGCTAACATACATGTAATTTGCTTAAATCCATTTGGAATATTGGGTTACGTGGTGTTTGTCCTATAAATGGAGAAAGTTCATTTCCATGGCATTTGTTTCTGGAGCCCAAATATGAACTTTGAGAGCATTCTGAACCCAGACTACCCCTAATAGAATGCCTGAATACTGATATTCGGTATAATTCCAACAACATCTTTTTTCACTTTCATCCCCCGATGCAAATGCTGCATCCAGACCATGATTCCTACGAATTTCCCCTTTTTACACCTAAATGAAAAGATAATTTGCTTTTCTTGTTGACTGTTAGGTTTCCTTAAACATATTCTTCCCATATATTATGATGACTGTTGTTCAAATTGTTACGGTCTGTTAAGTAAATATGCCTGGGTAAATAGGAACCATTCTAACATATATCTATTAATCGAACATAAAGCCGTATCTACACAATTGTTCCAGAGCCACCATGCACAGTTTCCGCATTCCCTCACATTGCTATAAGATAAACGCGACAAGAGAACTACTTTTGTGTAATCACAGATAAAGGTAAGCATAAATCGTTGTTCTCAACCTAGTTAGTCAAATGTCGCCTTTCCCGTAGCAAATTTTGTTCATTCATTCGGTACAGAATGTTTGAATAGCCAATATCTTATCGCAATCTGATTAGCACATGCATCATTCACTTTCTATGCATGTCCTTATCATTCTCTATGGGGTTTACTAGCTCATAGAATGCATGAAAAGTGATGAAATGAGCTGCTGTGGCTCTTTTCTTATGTTCCGCCCCATTCAGCCTCAATCCAGGCATCATCGATTAGACTACCATATGGTTAAAAACATGACATCACAGTGCGCAATGCACTGTACCCATCTATCGTAATAATGGTTCCTCAGCTCCAGCTGATCTGCATGCTCGTATAAAGCCATGCGCAAGGTTAATGAATGATTACATTTAACTACTAAATTCTTGCCCTGTAGGTGGGGCTTAAAATACACCTTCCGTATCTTCTGCATGTCGTAAGAGGCGACTAAAGGGGGTAAGGGTGAGGTAACCCTGACAGAAACCTCGAGTGCTGGAGACGGAGGTTCCAGGCCGCACGGCGCACTCTAATAAACCATGGATCCACGCACTTAGCGCTTATGATCATGTCGATAGTCACTTACAGGACTGGCGGTATGATCAGTGCACGAAAAGAAGAAGAAGAAGAATACAGTTTTTATGTCAGTACCCAGGGCAATTACAGCAGGCAATTGTTGTGTTTACCTTAGTGCTGTTTGTAGTGTTGACCGTTCGTGTGCTCGAACATAAATAGGGAGTATAGCATTCACATGATGTAGTGTAGGTTTTGCGCTACCAAGTGAGTTCTAAGCTACCCATGTTGGTATTACATGTTGTAGTAGTGACATGTAGGTCAAATACGTAAATTACGGAACGATTGACAAATTTATGGCATCATTAGAATTGCCAAATTGAGATTGTTATGCCACAGTTCATCTAGATTATGATTTAGTACAACTTACTACCATAACATAAGCAATAGTCACAACAAAATATAGCCGTTGTTTGCAAAATATACATATAAATTTATTACATACTTAATAACAGCATTAACGTCATTACTTATCCATGACATAATCATACACCGTACCTGTTGTGAATAATGATATTATTATTATTATTATTATGTCCTGATAGAAATTACTATCCTACACAGAGAAAAATACAAAAATAAACGGATATTATGACGTTTTATGTACGTATATTAGGTATGATCGCGGCGTTAATGATGACGTCATAAAATATACTTTTTATGATTTAAAAAAACGGTGACATGTAATTTTATAAGCAACCAACGCGTGCAGAGAAAACAAAGTTAACAGTCGATGTCCATGGAATGACGTAGACCACTACACTAGTATCAGAGTAAACCCGGATAGATAGAAATGTTCCCAGATCTTGATTGAAATTTATGGTGTTGGCAGGCCACATGGTCCAGCAGCCATATTGATTTGCAAGATTTCCGTGAAATTTTGTGGACTTGGTCAGTACATAAATCCACACAAACTTTAGCTCGATAAACGGCCGAGCTATGAAATGTTGAAAAGTTAAGAAATTTAATTGTTACTCTTTCTGTAGTAATACTTTTGGCGGAAATTCTGAATTAAAAATTTGTAAATATTTAATAACTTCAAAGTCAGTTTTCCAATTAAAGAATCATATGCATTAACACATTTACTTCTAAATGATCGGTTACCTTTGCCCCTTTTACTACTGAATGACTAATTCCAATTCACCCATTTAATGCTCAATAGCAGTCTCGATTAATCATTTTACTCGTGAATTACAAGCTTCCATTAACCCCTTTACTGCTTAATTTCAAATCACCATTAACCCTATTAGCTTACTGCTGGATTGCAAGTCTGAATTAACGCATTTACACCTAAATTGCAAAGCGCAATTAACTTCTTTACTGCTGAATTTCAAGTCTTAATTAACCCTTTTACTTCTGAATGGCAATTCTCAATTGACCCTTTTACTGCTGAATTGCAAGTCTCAATTAACCATTTTCTCGCAAGTCTACGTTAAGCTTTTTACTATCAATTCCCCCAATAATCCTGCTGAAATGCATTAACCTTTTTACTGCTGAATTGCATGGTTTTTAACCAATTTTCAATATTTTCTACCATTTTCAACATTTTACCCATTTGTAAACATATTTAGTAAATCTTTCATGATCTTTAGCCATGTTTTTACAGTTTTTGATCATTTGTGACCATTATTTTATGCGTTTTTAAAATCATTTTTGACAATTTTTTACCATGACACTCTTTGGCGATCTTTGAATACGTTTGGTTATGTTTGTTCATTTTTTAAATAATTTTTTTACCATTTTTGTTTCATTTTGACAATCATTTTCTTTCATTTGTGTTACTTTTGGATAATTTTTGATCATTTTTAACCATTTATCGGTCTTCTTTACTAAATTGGACAATTTTTCAGGGTTTCGACCGTTTTTGATACCTTTTGACAAATTTTGATCACTTTTAGCCATTTCTTGTCCTTTTTGACCGATTTTGACAATTTTCTGTCATTTTCGATAGATTTTCCTACCATTTTTTGGTCTTGACTATTTTTCATGTTTTTGTCCATTTTGATCATTTCTCACCAATTGTGACCATTCTTTGATCGTTTTTGACTGTTTTTGATAGTCTTTGACAATTTTATGACAGTTTTTGGCCGTTATTACCATTTTAAAAGTTTTAAAGTAATTTTGGGTCATTTTTTTTAATAGATTTTCTACCATTTTCTGAAGTGTTTGATTTGCCTTTTTTTACAACTGTTGTGTTTCGACCATTTTGTTCATTCTTTTCTTAACAATTTCAACTATGGCTTCCCGCTTTGGTCGTTTCTGACCAATTTTGACAGTTTTTTTGGCCGTTTTGTCATCCTTTTGTCTGTTTTCACCACTTTTGACCGTTTTAACTTGATTATTCATAGCACGGTTTTGGCCGTTTTTAACCTCTTGGGACCGTTTTTGGTCATTTGTACACATGTTTATGCTTTTTATCGTTTTGTATCATTCTTACCATTTTGTTACTTTTTAACAGATTATGACCATTCTTTGCTGGTTTTGATAGTTTTTTACCACGTTTTGTCAGTTTAGAGCATTTATTTTTTATCGCTTCTGATCATTTTTGTTGGTTTCTGATGTCTTTTATCCATTTATTGCATCGTTTTCTGACAATATTTGTCCCATTTTGACCGATTTGACTATTAATTGGCTGCTTTTGGCTATTTTCGATCGTTTTTGACAATTTTTAGCCATTTTCGGTAATTTTTTATCACTGGTCAAACCATTGTCCAGGTAACCTTTCATCCTCTAACCTCTAGATACTATTATTATTATTATTATTATTATTATTATTATTATTATTATTATCATCATCATCATCATCATCATCATCATCATCATCATCATCATTATTATTATTATTATTATTATTATTATTATTATTGTTATTAATATTATTATAATATTCTGAGCAAGTGGTATGAGCTATATCTTCATAATCTTTACAGTCTCAAATTCCGAATCAAAATCTATTGTGGCAAACAATATTTTGGGACCAATTGCTCAATATACTGCATGGAAACTGACGATGATACAGGGCACTTCTCGTGTAGCAACAATGGGTCGAAAATATGCTATGAAGGATGGATTGGGAACCGGTGCGAAATCCCTGTCGTAACCACTACGTTAACGCCTGTGGAAACCCCGGAACGGACTGACCCGGCAGAGAGTTCTACAGCTGTCGCCGTAACAGAAAGTGACACAGACACCACAAGCCCAGAGAGCGAAACTGACAGCACAACCCTAGAAAGAGGGACTTTTAGCACTTCCCCAGAAAGCCAAACTGACAGCACTACCACAGAAAGCCTAACTGACATCACTATCACAGAAAGCCAAACTGACAGCACTACCACAGAAAGCCAAACTGACAGCACTACCACAGAAAGCCTAACTGACATCACTATCACAGAAAGCCAAACTGACAGCACTACCACAGAAAGCCAAACTGACAGCACTACCACAGAAAGCCAAACTGACAGCACTACCACAGAAAGCCAAACTGACAGCACTACCAGAGACAGCGCAACTCAGAGTACTTCCACAGAAAGCGTAGCTGACAGCACCACTTCGAGTAAGTATATGTCTTGGATTTGGTACGTACCACTGTGATTACACACAATATAGGTTACTATGCTTTATAATTATCTCACGTATTAACCAATAGCAATATAGAAGAGTGGAATTTGACAGCCGCCGGGCATAGTCTAATCGCGAAGATAATCGAAGGCCGTTTTATTACATTTTATTGCATTCAATAATGTATTTAAATAAAGATATACCAGGTTATTTTCGCAATCGCTCGAGCGGTTTACATACCTCTGTAGTAAAGACATACAATGGCAATGTGGTAGACCATGCGTAACGGGCGGACCATCATGCAGCGACCCATAAGATGACCACCAAGCAGTAACCAAACAACGCGCGTCAGGCAGTGACCAGTACGACAAAGACGCCTACACCGACTGCACTTTGACGATCGAGATAAGTATGCATATATCCCATACATTGAATGGAGCTTTCCAATTTTAGCTATGCCCCGCCCATCTCAATCTAAGCTCCACCCACACCACGTCCATGTTGGGATCGATCGACCTCTGAACTCTCAATGACTATCATTTCCAGAAAACTATATATGTAAGCTGTTGAATATTTTAATTAGTTTCAAAATATTCAACAGCACGTTTATTAAATAGCAAAGGCAAACAATTCGTACAACGTGTCGGACTATTAAGCATTAAAGGCGGGCTATATCGTATCATTCATGACGTCATGATTATAGCGTCAGCCTACACGTCACTTGGTTGATTATGACGTAAAGCTGCTTGATATTTAGAGAACATTTTAACGGCATATATATATATATATATATATATATATATATATATATATATATATATATATATATATATATATATATATATATATATATATATATATATATATATATATATATATATATATATATATATATATATATATATATATATATATTGTTCCCAAATTCGGTTAGGCCACCATGACATATCCGACATTAGCAGCAATTTATTACTGTTGAATTAGGTTGACTTTGTCATGGGACGAATGATTCTACTGTGTAGATGAAATGGCGGTGCTTATAGCAGACTCCAGAATTGGAGTAGTGGTGGCAAAAACCAAAAACTAAAGCTTCTCCTGGGAATTACAAAGTCAAGATGGCATTCCTCTGGACTTATCCGCAATCTGCAAATTTTTACAAAGCTTCCGAATTTTCTGATTTTGTCAATAATTCAGATTCAAATATCAAATGAATCTAGAAGTCAAAATACTGTACACAATAACCCATCGTGTAGATTGTCAAATCAGTACGCGATGACTCCTGAACGGCTAATAGAGGGGTCCATTTCTAGCTAAGCACCGCCCTCTTCTAGCTAAGCGCCGCCAACTTCTAGCTAAGCACCGAACATTTCTAGCTAAGCACCGCCCATTCTTTGCACGTGTTGGGATCGATATATATATATATATATATATATATATATATACACCTGTGCAAAAGTTAAGCACCAGCAAAAACAATAGAACGTAGAAACATGATGGTACAGCTAGGCTGCCATACTTTTTGTCCCCGCGTTAGCTGACATAATTCGAAGTACGAAATGCACATGCATGCATGACTTCACGCCGCTTGATGTCCGTGCGTGGCGGGAAACAGCACACGTGTTCAGTTATGTAAACGTCCAGTTTGAGGTGTAGAACATTACATACAGATTTAGGCGACAAGATTAGGAATTTTATGTTCATGACCGTGGTTTATTTGTACAGCGAGAATTAGCTCTTGATTGTGAACCGCTATGGCAAGACGAAGGTTAAGTGATCGTGTGAAATGGCAAATCATAGGCATGCATACCACTGGTATGTCATGCAGAGAGATTGGCAGACAGCTGGACATTAACCATACTGTAATCAGTCGTTTGATTGCAAAACATGGGCAAACTAACGAGGTGAAGGACAGGCCTAGATCTGGAAGACCGACGAAGACTACTGCCCGTGATGATCGAGCCCTAGTACGCCTTGTTAGGAGATCTCCATTCACCAACAGCAGAGTGCTCAGCCAGCAATGGGAAACGCGCAATAGAGTGTCAATGTCTACCGTCAAAAGGAGACTGTATGCTGCTGGCATGAAAGCTAGGAGACCTGTCAGACGTCCTCTCCTCACTGCACACCACAAAGAGGAGCGTCTGAGGTGGTGCAACGAAAGAAGACACTGGAACATGAGATCCTGGAGACGGGTACACTGGTCCGATGAAAGTCGGTTCCTGCTTCATGCCACAGATGGTCGAACTCGTGTATGGAGGTCCAGACGCACGGCGTACGACCAACGTAACATCATGGAAGAAGTTCCATTTGGTGGAGGTTCCGTTATGATATGGGGTGCATCTCATTTGATTGTAAGCTGGATCTGTTGACTGTACCTGGAACACTAAATGGACAAAGATATCAAGATTCCATACTGGATAGAGTTGTGGTCCCTCATTTTGTAAATCATGCACCTGGAACCCACTCTATATTCATGGATGACAACGCCCGACCACATCGTGCTAGAGCTGTGCATGAATACCTCCGCCAGAATGCCATCGAAACCCTACCATGGCCAGCAAGGAGCCCTGACATGAACCCTATTGAGCATATCTGGGACATTCTGGGAAACATGGTGAGAAGGAGGGCTCCTCCTGTGCAGAACCTACAGGAATTAACAGACGCACTCCATCTTGAATGGCAACGAATACCACAATGGCGATTCAGTCGGTTGGTGACCAGCATGAGACGTCGTGTCCAGGCCGTCATCCAGGCACAAGGTGGATATACCCGGTATTAATAATGACAGTCTCAAACTCGTGCACAGATGTTAAACTTCGTTTTCAGACACCATTAATGACAATCTAGCCACGTGTGTCAACTGTAGGGCAATAGTTGTCAGTTGTGTCAACGTAACCATATTCAGGCCTCGTTTTCAAGTTCAAACAAAAACATACAGTGTTTCCACACCATCATAATCAGCATTCCTCTAGTTGCATTATTACCTCTTGCACTAAGATGGATGGGTACATAAATGTTTATGCTATTGCTTTCTTCATAGCACATGAATATACCCTCGCATGTACGTAAAAATAGGGTGGTGCTCAACTTTTGCACAGGTATATATATATATATATATATATATATATATATATATATATATATATATATATATATATATATATATATATATATATATATATATATATATATATATATATATATATATATATATAATTTGAATGCTGACTTCCCAGAAACAAAATTTCAACAAGTAACACTTTGAATATTTTAAAACTAATTTGACTGAGTGGAGCTGATACTGCCTTTGGCAGCAGCAGCGCTCAGTCAAAGTAGCTTCAAAAGATTGAACAGAATGTTTATTAAATAGTAATCACAATTCGTACACCTGCTTACGGGCCTACGTACGTCATTCATTGTGACGGCAGTATACATGTGACAAATGTGATTATGACGTCATATACAGATCGGATCTCTCCATTACGCAATGCCAGAAATCCTTATCAAGAAATTTCAACTGATGAATCCGGGCGACCATATTGTCTAAAGTTTTCATCTGGCACATAGTTTTGGCAGAACGTGTGAGAGTGAATCGCCTTCCTGTAAGATAGTGCTCAAGCAGGAGATTGGTTTCTCTGAGAGTTATCTCTTGTATAATATATAAGCAACCCACACCCACACCCACACCACACACCCTCCATTGCCATTAATTTTCTTATGGTTGTAAGATATTACCTGCTGTATTCTGTGCTTATTAATGTCCTGGTGGCGAATGTGCTTCGAGTTCAAGTTCTCTTTATTTCTTCCAGGCTATACAATAGCGAATGGAGATATATCCATTTACATCACATAGTGGCTGTGGAGTAATACTTTTCAAAGCTTACATGGTATGAACATTAGGGCTTAGAACACTGATCCAAACCGTGATCAGATAAGCTGCTGAATGTATTATAGCCCGACCGTATGTTGCTGCTGTCTTAGGCAGCAATGGACCATTCCAGTTTTAGTTATGCCCCGCCCATCTCTATCTAAGCTCCACCCACACATCGCTCGTGTTGGGATCGATCGATCTCTGAACTTCCTTACTATCAATTTCCAGAAAACTATACAGGTAAGCTGTTGAACATTTTGAAACTAATTTGACTGGGTGCTGTTGTTGCTACGGCAGGAAACAGCGCCCAGTCAAATTAATTTCAAAATATTCAACAGCATGCTTCTTAAATAGCAAAAACATACAATTCGTGCAACGTGTTGGACTATTAAGCGTTAATGACGGGCGTAATCGAATCATTCATGACGTCATGATTATGACGTCAGCATACAACTCGCGTAGTTGATTATGACGTAATATGGTTGAGTGAGGGAATGGATTCATGGAATGGCTCCAGTCAGGCTGGTCCCAATGTACTCTACATCATATTCTTACATCTTAATAGATCTGTAGGCTTTATCATTCAACATAAATGCATAAAGACGCAAGTTATAAGGGTCCAGTTACGCGTTCTTCTTCTTTGATAATCTAATATATTTACATAATTTGACCAAAACAGGTTTATTGCATTTGGATAGTAGTCGCCCTTTTGTTTTCTCGTCATTGTCGTTAACCAAATAATAATTTGGCATGTATTTTTCGCGTTCTATGTTAAATTTTTGGTAGCAAAATAACAAGTGATTCTCATCATCACCAGAATTACATCTCTCCCATAGTCTCTCATCTCTATCTATTCCAGTCCATCCTCATTCAAGTACATTGCAATGTTTGCTGTCGTGGAGTAGAGTGCATTTCTTTTGCTATTTTGAGTGTTCATAATATACTACCAACACCTCATTATACATGACAATACTATGTCAGATGAGTCATTTATTACTTCATAGACCAATATGGCAACTATTTTATCTAGAATAATATCTCGTTAACGGCGTAGACTAAATTAATTCAACGATTAAATATAATATATGTCGTCGTCGTTGTCGTCGTCGTCGCCGTCGTTGTTGTGCTAGTGCTCATTTCTAAATCTGACAATAGTTATTAGATTGCTCATTACACACGTTCTATGTATCGCCGCATGAGAAACTTAATTGATCCTTATTTAAGAAGAATTATTACAATTAGAAATTTGCCAATTTAGTTGATTTCATCATCGTCGTCGTCGTTTCCGCAGCAGTAATATCACCAATAGCTCTGTTGTGATTATTAGAGCAGCAGCAACAGCAACAGCCGCAGAAATGTGGTGATGTTGACATTGTTGTTGTTGTTGTTGTTAATCCTTATCACAAATAGGTGTGTGTGTATGTGTTTGGGTGGGGTTAGCGTGTGGGTGTGAGTGATTGTAAACTTATGTTTAATATTTTAATCAATTCCATGTTTGTTTTTAAAACAAAAATGACCGATGAATTCTTCATGTGTACGATGCTTGCAGGCGTAATTTCAACCACTGACTGGCGCCATTTCACGATTCATGAATCACGTATATTAGTCGACGGCGCGTGCGCAGAGAATCGCCAAAACAGTCAGATCTAAAAGAAATATCGTGCAGTTTACCTGGTAGGCGTTAATGCCAGATGCCTACATATTCCCAACCCTTTAACCATCATAGACCAGAAATGTAATATGATGTTGAACATTTTAAAACTTATTTGACTGAGAGATATTGCTGCCTATGGCAGCAACATGTACCAGTTAAATATATTTCAAAATGTTCAATAGCTTTCCTCTAAAGTTGTCTTGAAGTTGAACAATTGAAATTTCAAGAGTTAAAGGCTTGCACGTATTATCTGTTATTTTGTGACGTAATGACAGCTTTCAATGTCCTGTCATAATGTTACTATATTAAGTAACTACAGTACAAACATGCTTCCAAAACAAATAAAACACAATATTGTATAGTTTCTACATCTATAATTGGAAAGTTTTTAATGAAAATTATATGAAATAAGAGAAGACCTGCAATTTGGAAAATTTAAAGTTATCCTGTAGAATTTAACTAAGAAGAAATAAAATAGCCAGCCGCCATATTGTTTGCAATTGATCAGCGCCATAGTATTAGATTCTTTTGTCTCGCAAGGAGGCAACATGTTGCGTGAAAGGAACCAAATCTCGTGCAATCTGTCAATAGTGAACTATTCTCCAAGGTGTGCAGACACGCATAAGTAGCTTATAGGAATATTTATATGCGGTTTACGCTACTGTGTAGCCTTTATGGGCGTGTGAAACTTAGCAGAAAATGTTAAGAAATGTTTAGCTGAACGTTATACCTACCTAAGGATTCAGCAATCCAATACCCGTGTCGTTGATAAATGTTCTTTCCATTGGGCCCCCGCAAATATTTTAATTTTGAAAACAATGTTGATGAAAGTTCTTGCTGTTGATTTTCAGCCTTTTGCAACAAACATTTGCATACGTGTTCGGCACGCAATGGGCAAGATTCCACCAAAGTTTGGAGAATATTGCACTAGTAGAACCAGAGTTACTGCTGTTGCATTTTTGCTCTTGAACCCCCCCCCCCCCCCCCAAAATGTCGAATCTGTTTGGGACCCCACGTGTATGCTTCCCACCAAATTCGGAGAGGAGCACTCGAGTAGAACCGGAGTTATTAAAAATATCTTTAAAACGACAACGACGACGACGACGACGACGACGACAGTGACCATGACGACGACGAGGCACACCATGCTCGCATTTACTCTTGAGTCTAGCGACACGGCTAAAAATAAGGCTGATAATAAAATTGTCTAACGGCTCATCAGCTACTATGCATACAAATAATTGTACATTGTATAACCGCATATGTCACAATATGACCTGGGCTGTAAATAAACTTGAACCCGATAATGGATTATTTTCGTGTGGCCATTATTTTTACATGGCCTACCTGTAACTTCCAGCGAGACAATATATTATACTGCTATGGCATTGATCAAGTGCAAAAATTATAGCAGATCTTCTTAAAATAAATCGATCATAGTATAGTTTTCTCTAATTCTTTATTTACAGTTTGTCTGATTGTGTATTATGACGTTTAACTGCTTCACTGCTCCAAGCCGCCAGACATAATTTCGAAGAGCAACAACTCTGGACTTGCTGAATATTTTGAAAACAGTTTGACTGAAAGATGTTGGTGGCTAAGCCACCAACAACTTTCAGTCAAATTGTTTTCAAAATTCTCAGCAGGCCTAAAGATATAACCCTTGTAATATATTGTCTGCAAACGTTCAGCAATCAGACGGTCATGTAATAGCTTAGATAGTTTAGGAGTTAAAAGAAACGATACATACCGTTACCATGCCGTTTAGGAGATATATGAGTGTCTTTTAGTTCCTAAATCTGTTTAGAAAAATTCCACGGCTTGACAGAAATGTGGGTTTTTTACCAACAACTCATAGAATTTAGTCAAAGCTGGATCTTTTTAACAATATCTTGTTTTCAAAAGTATCATTTACGCTTTTGTTGTTTCAGACTGTGTTCTATATTGGACACGGCCTCGGGTGTAAGGATCGCGTGAATATGGATCTACGTCGTGCCGTTAATGGACAAAAACGGACAGCAGCAACAACAACAACAACAACAACAACAACAACAACAACAACAACAATAAAACAACAGCAACAATAATAATAATAATAATAATAATAATATTAATAATTAATTTATGCTTTACTAATTGTTTTGAATAAACTATGATCTACATAAATCAGCGAGTTTTTATCCGTTCAAGTATTTTACCAAGAATCTAACAAACCAGATCAATCGATTACACACCGTGCACAGATTCTTATGTGTTACATATATTCTTAGTTTCAAAATATTCAACAGAATTCATCTTTCCAGAGTATCCACCTATCAACCTACTATCATATGACGTCATAATCAGCTAAGCGGCGTGTAGGACGACGTCATTATCATTACGTCATGAATGATTCTATTCGGCCCGTTTTTAACTCTAATTAGTCCGACACGTTGTACGAATTGTATGTCTCTACTATTTAATAAACGTGCTGTTGAATATTTTGAAACTAATTTGACTGGACGCTGTTGCTGTCATACCAGATTAATTAGTTCCAAAATATTCAATAGCTTGTATAGTTTTCTGGAAGTTGATAGTCAGGGAGTTTAGAGATCGATCGATCCCAAAACGAGCGAGGTGTGGGTGGAGCTTGGCTAGAGATGGGCGGGGCATAGATAACAATTAAAAGGACCATGATGTTTATTAAACTGCAAATTAATCAGAGCGATACAATTTATACACATTTGTGACTGATTATACTCACCTTCATGACGTGTATGTCATTTTGACTGTGACGTCGGCGAACAGATGACGTATTACATCATTACATCATATAGTTGTGTGGAAAATCAGACCAGTTTGTTCAGGTTCTTTATTTCGCTCAGGTCTCTATGACATGTTGGGCTATAATATTGATTTTTATACGATAAGTGATGGTGATCTTTACATAAGTTCTTGCTTTTGTCATTATTATTATTATTATTATTATTATTATTATTATTATTATTATTATTATTATTATTATTATTATTGTTATTATTATTATTATTGGATAAACTGGTCTTAAAACCCACGTGGGGCTATGCCGTGGAGACCGTCCGTCTTTCGTCCGTCCGTCCAGCAACTTTTTATTTAAACGACTTCTCAGAAACCACTTGGTTGATTAAATTATATTCGGCATCCTAAGGGCATAAAGATCCAAGTTTGTTCCAATGAAGCCGATCGGTCAATTTGTCTGGCAGCCAACTTGCATTTCGGACGATTATTAAATATTTTTAAATATTGTCCAAAACCGTTCGATTCAAAACTAATCTTTGTCCAAGGCAACCTGATTAGGTAAATGCTTCGGCGTCCATTTTGGATGATCTAGTTTTCATGAAAACGACTTCTCCAGAACCGGGGAATGGATCGAGCTCAAATTTGAGAGATATGATTTGGGATTAACGCCCATTAAAGTTAATTCAAGGGAAGTTGATTCGTAAATAAAACATGACCGCCACGAGCCAATTAAAATGTAGCGTGTTTGACGGCCATAATGGATTTTTTTCTGGCGATTTCTAATGTAGTTTGGTGTGTAGAATGTGAATCTGGATTTCTTGCTTGCATAAAGTCAGACATGCGCTCACCAGCGACCCCGGGTCACATAGTGCATATCGGGATACACATTTTCGTAAATAACTCTGCAATGCAAGAAGGTAGATTCACCAAATCGGTAACACATTCATATTGCTGTTGGCTAGAATTAAAATTTTGTTTCAAGTCAAAAGTTCAAATGACTATGTCACTGGGTCACTAAATGCATCCCGAAATACACATTTTAGGCATAAATCGAGAACGCAAGTAGGTAGAATCACCAAACTTGTCTCATCCTTTCATATTATAGGTGGCTAGAAGGTCTATGAGTCTCAGGACAAAGCATCAAATAGCTAGGTCACGCGATCACACAGTACACCCTTGACCATAACTCAGGAATGCAAGAAGGTAGAATCACCAGATTTAGCTCACACCTTCATATTGTATCAGCTTATGATAACGTTGAGTTTGAGGTCAGCACATCATGCGATCGAAATGAGAAGTAAATAAATATAAAACTGCATGTGACACTCTACCAGTAGCGCCTGGTGAAATGACAGTTGTCATTCAGCCTGTTACAAAATCTTTACTGCAGTCCAGCTACCGCCACAAACAGATTCTAGTGTTAGGCAGCGATGTGGTAGCCCTGCGCTTCCATCAAATTTAGAACATCCCAGTACATATTCGTCAGGTGTATTTGATAGCAAATGTATATTCTGTGGTGTTTAATGCAAAACATAAAAAACAGATCGAAAGAAAGTTTATGTTCATGTGAGACAAAAGACACAGAAGCCAAATCAAACAAGCTGCAATAAATTTGGATGGCGAAAAGATGGATCGAAAATTTGGCAGTATCTGTTTCATCGCCAAAAGAGGTGAAATACCATCATAGTTGCAGAAACGCCTACTTATACTTGGCAGGAGCTATGGTGAACGTAAAACACAAGGTCCCTGATGAATTTGAACACAAACCAATTTTGCTGCAGTTTGTGCATGTTGATAGTGAACTATTAAAGAAATGTAGTGCTGAAAATCTGACAACATTGCTGGATCGTTATAAAGAGGAGCTTGTTATGTTAGGTATTTTGGAGCCTTTTATAGCATATACAACTGAAGGAAAACTTAATTTCACATTTCAAAGACAAACTAAAAATTGACCCACTGTCAAAGAAACATGGACACATTGTCTATTAGTCGACCATTGAAATGAAATGTGCTGTTCATACTATAGACTCAAATTGTGCCATTGTTGACTCTGTTATGCAGTTGCGATCAATTTGCTTCCGAGAAAAGGGAAATATCAGAGCGCTTCCACATTCACTTACGCTGTCATCTCCGGAAGGCGAAATCACAGTAGCAGGTGCATTGCAACGTCTCTGTCATTGCTTAAACACTGGGAGTGCAACGAAACCAATGAGTGATAAAACAGAAGGTTTGGTTAAGTCTTCATCTGATGATGTATTGTACAATGTGTTCAGAGGCTTGGTTAAACCACCAAAGCAGTTGTTTCTTGGACTAGGAAGGATTAGTTTGATTGGAAGTAGAAAGGTAAATGAAGTATTGAACATGATTGCTCACTCCATAAGTTATAGTTTAGCAGAGGAATTGGAAACTGAATTAGGATCTTTTGTGCAGCAAAATAGGACCACACTTGATGGCATTCTGTGTGAAAACGGTCTCAGTACGGGGTTAACATGGACAACTATGATGACAACACTGAAACCATATCTGGCGCCGACACCATTCACGATACATTCGGAATATGTCACCAAAATCTCATCACATGTGATCCAGTAACAACACACACTAAAGACAGCCACCATACTGCTGTTATTTCGGATACATCGTTTAGTGACTCAGAAGAAAAAGGTGAACATACAATACCCAGTTCTTCTAATACAGCTCAGAATCCACATGTGGGCCACAATGAACCCACAGCGTAACGTAAAAGAAATATCAACCTACATCGAGCTGAAGTTATGCCACACAAAAAGAAACATTCGCAGAGCTACTCGGACCTTTGACATAAATCTTTTTTGCTATAGTATGGATCAAATGAGTGACATATTCTTTGCCTGTTTTCGCCCAAATTATTCACGGTGGTCTATCAGATACTTTCTGAACCTAACTAATATTGATAGTTCTCGCCCTGGACTCAAAACGTTCTTTGAGAATGGCACGCTCAGTATTACGCATACCAACCATTCCTTCCCACGAAATCATGTTGATATAACATTAGAAGAGAAGTAAATGCTGACGCTGAGCAAGGAGATCAGATATAACAGCATTCGACCAGACCTCTGGAGCATGGATGCGCTTGATGATAACGCGGACATCTAGGACTACTGTAGTTTCTATTCTTATGCAGATGACAGGATTAAACAATCCAGCAGACCCCCAAACAGAAAGATAAGAGACTTGATTAAGATTATACCTACATTTGACTTTACCATGAACCCGTTCCATGAAAGTATTAGTGATCGTAATCTATACCATCTCTCATCAGGTTGTACCATTCCATAAGATGTGACACTCAGATCAATGAATAAAACGGATAAAGCAAAGTTTATGGCTCACTTGAAGGAGAATACGTCAAGTTCCAACAATGTCCCTACAATGTTTTACGTCCCAATCGTTGATGCAATGTTCATCATAAGATCTTTAGTTGATCACCCTAATAAATGTGAGGGTATTGCCAGGTCAATACTCAGTAATCTCTGTAAGAAGGCGAATTATTCAGTCCATTTTGTTGGCGACATCTTTTACGGTACCCCTTCAATTAAGGATCTCGAGGCTACACAGAGGGACGCCTGACGTACCGTATCTGATACATGCTCCTGATCAGGAAAGGCCAACTAACTTGTTTAATTTACTAAAGTCCTCTAAATTTAAAGATGCGATTTTGTCCTTTCTCATTAAAGAGTGGTCAAAAGATAAGTATGTTAACATTATTGGCAGGAAGACAGTATACGTTGGATATAAAAAAACGACATAAATTCACCATGGTTGAAGGCCATTTCACGCCATCTGAAATAAGCCAGATGAACTATAAACGCAGAGAAGCAGACACTTTGATTATGTTGCATCTCAAATTTATCACTGATACCCAGCCAGATGCAATGACAGACATTTGTTATCATTGCACTATATACCATTTCTAAAAGCGAGATTTGTGCTTCACTGTGACTTGATTTAGGCTTGGGGAGCAACAACACACAAACGTTAATTCCATGATTAATGCCCTTGGAGAAGATACAGTGAAAGTCCTTCATGGGCTACATACATTATACGGGTCGCAATTACACAGCAGCGTTTTTGCGCAAGGGTAAGAAAAACCGTATAAGATAATGATTACATCGAAGTCATTCATACATGCTTTTGGTGAGCTGAGGATCTCCATGCCTGTTAATGCCACTGTTGTAGATACACTGGAGTTGTACACATGTAATCCGCATGCCGAAAAGCAAATCTGTCGATGTTGTTAGGCTTGAGTTATTTAAAAAAAAGATGGGCACCAAATGTGAATGCCAATCTGCTAAAGAATAGTAAGTCTTCGAGTCAAGTTCTCTTCCGCCTTGTTGCGCGAAATTTCTACAGAAAGTTCGGAGAGCAAGCTTTGTTACGTACATGTGGAAACACGCTGTTGATCTCGTTCCAATACCATTGCCGCGAGAGGAAAATGGATATCGGTTTGCAACAGACAAATATAAGGTTCTTTGGTATGATTGCGACCAAGGTCCCGAAGATGTGGCAGTATATATGGAGGTAAATGGTGATGACGACGAAGAAGGCAATGATGATGTCTTGGTTCGTAATTATGATGCGGCTATTAGTGATGCGAGTGTTAGTGATCTGGAAGATGACTGAAATGTTATGACCATATCCTGGATCGACTAGACAACGGTGTGATATAAGTTTTATATGGTCTAGTATAATTCACCAAAATGCGAAACCAATCGAACCTGTCTATAACGGATGCTCTAACAACCGCCAAATGGTGGTTAATTAAGACAAGTGGTCGGTAAAAATTAGTCATTTAATATACTAAATTGTTTTTGTGGTCACAGGACGGCAGCTTTTAAAGATGGGTGATCTTACAAACATGCGCCTTTAAGAACCACCATCGTGTCGCCCCCCCCCCCCCCTCCCCACCACACCATACAGGTGTCCGTTATAGGCAGGTTTGACAATATATTAAAGCGAGCGTACAGGTATTATGTTGAATATTTCAAGACTAATTTGACTGGAAACTGTTGTTGCTATGCACTGTAAAGGCTTTCAATCCAATTCTTTTGTAAATATTCAACACAAATTCTTCTTATGTCGTAAGAACTTTCGTGTATTTGGTTAGTCAGGATAAATTGGTTGAACAAAGGCGTCTAAATGTTTGGATAAAATATCAATAAGATGTTCAATCCTCTAATTATGTGCGCCTTGCAAACTATGTTATTATATTTTCACGCTTTTAAAACATGAGTATTCAAAGATTTAGACAAATGAATTTAGAGTTTTCGAAAAATTTGATTAAGAGTTTTAGAAGGATTTGATGAAGTCCGCTACTCGATTGCGAATACTGGTCACTGGTGGGCACATGCCTCACCTTATGCAAGCAAGAAATCCAGATTCGCATTTTACACCCCAAACTACATTAGAAATCACCAACATACCTTTCGAAGTATTCTGGTTGATTAAATGTCAGCTGGCTCTTGGATTATATCTAGTGTGAACACGACTTAAGTTTGAAAAGAGTGTTAAACGCGTGAAGTGAAACATGTATGCCTAAAGAAATAACATGAACACGCTACGTATTTGTGACACAACGTTTAATCGGCCTACATACACGTAAGTAATATGTTGTAGGAATAATAATAACGACAACAAGGAACTACGCTCTTGGAACATAATAATAAGAGCAGATTTTGCTATTGCCAACTCCCACATAGCACTATATTCACACAGCAAACAGTTACAAATATAAGTATTTTTAGATCTCGTTTATATCCATATTTAACCCCTTGACCATTGGAAGGTCAGTGCCTCAATTTGAAGACAACTACAGCAATGGATGAATCCACTTTTAGCTATGCCCCGCCCATATCTAGCTAATCTCAGTACATTCTGCGAGCGTGTTAGAAAAGATTTATATAGACCTACTTTTCATCCTGAAATCCCAGATTCCCAATTTTATGGTAATTATACAGCTAACCTGTTGAATATTTTGAAACCAATTTGACGGGGGGCTGTTGCTGCCGGAGGGAGCAACAGCTCCCAGTCAAAGTAGTTTCAAAATATTCAACTGAATGTTTATTAAATAATAAAGACATAGACCTACAGTTAGTGCACGTAACGGACTATTAAGAGTGCCTGACGATCTTTGATACGCCATTCATGACGTGTATTAATCGTGACATCCGCCTACCTGTGACGTATTTGATTATGACATCATATACTTGATTAACAGACTGGATTCCTATATTGTTGGATATTCTAAAACTGACTTGACTCGAAACTGTTGCTGTCACAGACAACGACAACTTGCCGTTACATTAGTTTTAAAATATTCAATAGAATGTTTCTTGTACATTTTTTTACATTTTTGGCCATTAGGAATGAGAGGTTTCATAACTCAAATCCCAGTATCTCAATTTCAAAGAAACAATACTGATATGCGTTACATATTTTGAAAGTAATCTGCCTTGATTATCTAGAGATCTGTCTATGGCGTCCAATCAATATTAATTCCAAAATATGCAACATAACAGAATTTATATATATATATATATATATATATATATATGAAAGAATGCCATAATGGATGAATTCAATCTGTCACTCAAGTGACGTCATACTGAATTACGTGACTTGTAGACTGACGTCACAAGCAAAATGTGTAATGAGTGACGTAGTCCGTATAGAACTTTTAAAAGTTCGTCACGTGTACGAATTGTATGTCCTTACTACCTAATAACAATTATTAAATATTTTGAAACTAATTTGACTTGGCGCGTGTACTGCTTAACAACAGCCAGTTAAATTAGTTTCAAAATATCAAACAGCTTACCTTGTTGCTGTTGTTGGTGTTGTTGTTGTTGGTATAAATATACGAAACAAAACACAATGCTATAAACACGAGACACAAGGGCCTTGCCACTCAGCTGCCTAACACGTTAATCCTTACACGCCGGCCCTGCGCTTCCATCAAATTTAGAACATCCCAGTACATATTCGTCAGGTGTATTTGATAGCAAATGTATATTCTGTGGTGTTTAATGCAAAACATAAAAAACAGATCGAAAGAAAGTTTATGTTCATGTGAGACAAAAGACACAGAAGCCAAATCAAACAAGCTGCAATAAATTTGGATGGCGAAAAGATGGATCGAAAATTTGGCAGTATCTGTTTCATTGCCAAAAGAGGTGAAATACCATCATAGTTGCAGAAACGCCTACTTATACTTGGCAGGAGCTATGGTGAACGTAAAACACAAGGTCCCTGATGAATTTGAACACAAACCAATTTTGCTGCAGTTTGTGCATGTTGATAGTGAACTATTAAAGAAATGTAGTGCTGAAAATCTGACAACATTGCTGGATCGTTATAAAGAGGAGCTTGTTATGTTAGGTATTTTGGAGCCTTTTATAGCATATACAACTGAAGGAAAACTTAATTTCACATTTCAAAGACAAACTAAAAATTGACCCACTGTCAAAGAAACATGGACACATTGTCTATTAGTCGACCATTGAAATGAAATGTGCTGTTCATACTATAGACTCAAATTGTGCCATTGTTGACTCTGTTATGCAGTTGCGATCAATTTGCTTCCGAGAAAAGGGAAATATCAGAGCGCTTCCACATTCACTTACGCTGTCATCTCCGGAAGGCGAAATCACAGTAGCAGGTGCATTGCAACGTCTCTGTCATTGCTTAAACACTGGGAGTGCAACGAAACCAATGAGTGATAAAACAGAAGGTTTGGTTAAGTCTTCATCTGATGATGTATTGTACAATGTGTTCAGAGGCTTGGTTAAACCACCAAAGCAGTTGTTTCTTGGACTAGGAAGGATTAGTTTGATTGGAAGTAGAAAGGTAAATGAAGTATTGAACATGATTGCTCACTCCATAAGTTATAGTTTAGCAGAGGAATTGGAAACTGAATTAGGATCTTTTGTGCAGCAAAATAGGACCACACTTGATGGCATTCTGTGTGAAAACGGTCTCAGTACGGGGTTAACATGGACAACTATGATGACAACACTGAAACCATATCTGGCGCCGACACCATTCACGATACATTCGGAATATGTCACCAAAATCTCATCACATGTGATCCAGTAACAACACACACTAAAGACAGCCACCATACTGCTGTTATTTCGGATACATCGTTTAGTGACTCAGAAGAAAAAGGTGAACATACAATACCCAGTTCTTCTAATACAGCTCAGAATCCACATGTGGGCCACAATGAACCCACAGCGTAACGTAAAAGAAATATCAACGTACATCGAGCTGAAGTTATGCCACACAAAAAGAAACATTCGCAGAGCTACTCGGACCTTTGACATAAATCTTTTTTGCTATAGTATGGATCAAATGAGTGACATATTCTTTGCCTGTTTACGCCCAAATTATTCACGGTGGTCTATCAGATACTTTCTGAACCTAACTAATATTGATAGTTCTCGCCCTGGACTCAAAACGTTCTTTGAGAATGGCACACTCAGTATTACGCATACCAACCATTCCTTCCCACGAAATCATGTTGATATAACATTAGAAGAGAAGTAAATGCTGACGCTGAGCAAGGAGATCAGATATAACAGCATTCGACCAGACCTCTGGAGCACGGATGCGCTTGATGATAACGCGGACATCTAGGACTACTGTAGTTTCTATTCTTATGCAGATGACAGGATTAAACAATCCAGCAGACCCCCAAACAGAAAGATAAGAGACTTGATTAAGATTATACCTACATTTGACTTTACCATGAACCCGTTCCATGAAAGTATTAGTGATCGTAATCTATACCATCTCTCATCAGGTTGTACCATTCCATAAGATGTGACACTCAGATCAATGAATAAAACGGATAAAGCAAAGTTTATGGCTCACTTGAAGGAGAATACGTCAAGTTCCAACAATGTCCCTACAATGTTTTACGTCCCAATCGTTGATGCAATGTTCATCATAAGATCTTTAGTTGATCACCCTAATAAATGTGAGGGTATTGCCAGGTCAATACTCAGTAATCTCTGTAAGAAGGCGAATTATTCAGTCCATTTTGTTGGCGACATCTTTTACGGTACCCCTTCAATTAAGGATCTCGAGGCTACACAGAGGGACGCCTGACGTACCGTATCTGATACATGCTCCTGATCAGGAAAGGCCAACTAACTTGTTTAATTTACTAAAGTCCTCTAAATTTAAAGATGCGATTTTGTCCTTTCTCATTAAAGAGTGGTCAAAAGATAAGTATGTTAACATTATTGGCAGGAAGACAGTATACGTTGGATATAAAAAATGACAAATTCACCATGGTTGAAGGCCATTTCACGCCATCTGAAATAAGCCAGATGAACTATAAACGCAGAGAAGCAGACACTTTGATTATGTTGCATCTCAAATTTATCACTGATACCCAGCCAGATGCAATGACAGACATTTGTTATCATTGCACTATTAAACCATTTCTAAAAGCGAGATTTGTGCTTCACTGTGACTTGATTTAGGCTTGGGGAGCAACAACACACAAACGTTAATTCCATGATTAATGCCCTTGGAGAAGATACAGTGAAAGTCCTTCATGGGCTACATACATTATACGGGTCGCAATTACACAGCAGCGTTTTTGCGCAAGGGTAAGAAAAACCGTATAAGATAATGATTACATCGAAGTCATTCATACATGCTTTTGGTGAGCTGAGGATCTCCATGCCTGTTAATGCCACTGTTGTAGATACACTGGAGTTGTACACATGTAATCCGCATGCCGAAAAGCAAATCTGTCGATGTTGTTAGGCTTGAGTTATTTAAAAAAAAGATGGGCACCAAATGTGAATGCCAATCTGCTAAAGAATAGTAAGTCTTCGAGTCAAGTTCTCTTCCGCCTTGTTGCGCGAAATTTCTACAGAAAGTTCGGAGAGCAAGCTTTGTTACGTACATGTGGAAACACGCTGTTGATCTCGTTCCAATACCATTGCCGCGAGAGGAAAATGGATATCGGTTTGCAACAGACAAATATAAGGTTCTTTGGTATGATTGCGACCAAGGTCCCGAAGATGTGGCAGTATATATGGAGGTAAATGGTGATGACGACGAAGAAGGCAATGATGATGTCTTGGTTCGTAATTATGATGCGGCTATTAGTGATGCGAGTGTTAGTGATCTGGAAGATGACTGAAATGTTATGACCATATCCTGGATCGACTAGACAACGGTGTGATATAAGTTTTATATGGTCTAGTATAATTCACCAAAATGCGAAACCAATCGAACTTGTCTATAACGGATGCTCTAACAACCGCCAAATGGTGGTTAATTAAGACAAGTGGTCGGTAAAAATTAGTCATTTAATATACTAAATTGCTTTTGTGGTCACAGGACGGCAGCTTTTAAAGATGGGTGATCTTACAAACATGCGCCTTTAAGAACCACCATCGTGTCGCCGCCCCCCCCCCTCCCCACCACACCATACAGGTGTCCGTTATAGGCAGGTTTGACAATATATTAAAGCGAGCGTACAGGTATTATGTTGAATATTTCAAGACTAATTTGACTGGAAACTGTTGTTGCTATGCACTGTAAAGGCTTTCAATCCAATTCTTTTGTAAATATTCAACACAAATTCTTCTTATGTCATAAGAACTTTCGTGTATTTGGTTAGTCAGGATAAATTGGTTGAACAAAGGCGTCTAAATGTTTGGATAAAATATCAATAAGATGTTCAATCCTCTAATTGTGTGCGCCTTGCAAACTATGTTATTATATTTTCACGCTTTTAAAACATGAGTATTCAAAGATTTAGACAAATGAATTTAGAGTTTTCGAAAAATTTGATTAAGAGTTTTAGAAGGATTTGATGAAGTCCGCTACTCGATTGCGAATACTGGTCACTGGTGAGCACATGCCTCACCTTATGCAAGCAAGAAATCCATTAGAAATCACCAACATACCTTTCGAAGTATTCTGGTTGATTAAATGTCAGCTGGCTCTTGGATTATATCTAGTGTGAACACGACTTAAGTTTGAAAAGAGTGTTAAACGCGTGAAGTGAAACATGTATGCCTAAAGAAATAACATGAACACGCTACGTATTTGTGACACAACGTTTAATCGGCCTACACACACGTAAGTAATATGTTGTAGGAATAATAATAACGACAACAAGGAACTACGCTCTTGGAACATAATAATAAGAGCAGATTTTGCTATTGCCAACTCCCACATAGCACTATATTCACACAGCAAACAGTTACAAATATAAGTATTTTTAGATCTCGTTTATATCCATATTTAACCCCTTGACCATTGGAAGGTCAGTGCCTCAATTTGAAGACAACTACAGCAATGGATGAATCCACTTTTAGCTATGCCCCGCCCATATCTAGCTAATCTCAGTACATTCTGCGAGCGTGTTAGAAAAGATTTATATAGACCTACTTTTCATCCTGAAATCCCAGATTCCCAATTTTATGGTAATTATACAGCTAACCTGTTGAATATTTTGAAACCAATTTGACGGGGGGCTGTTGCTGCCGGAGGGAGCAACAGCTCCCAGTCAAAGTAGTTTCAAAATATTCAACTGAATGTTTATTAAATAATAAAGACATAGACCTACAGTTAGTGCACGTAACGGACTATTAAGAGTGCCTGACGATCTTTGATACGCCATTCATGACGTGTATTAATCGTGACATCCGCCTACCTGTGACGTATTTGATTATGACATCATATACTTGATTAACAGACTGGATTCCTATATTGTTGGATATTCTAAAACTGACTTGACTCGAAACTGTTGCTGTCACAGACAACGACAACTTGCCGTTACATTAGTTTTAAAATATTCAATAGAATGTTTCTTGTACATTTTTTTACATTTTTGGCCATTAGGAATGAGAGGTTTCATAACTCAAATCCCAGTATCTCAATTTCAAAGAAACAATACTGATATGCGTTACATATTTTGAAAGTAATCTGCCTTGATTATCTAGAGATCTGTCTATGGCGTCCAATCAATATTAATTCCAAAATATGCAACATAACAGAATTTATATATATATATATATATATATATATATATGAAAGAGTGCCATAATGGATGAATTCAATCTGTCACTCAAGTGACGTCATACTGAATTACGTGACTTGTAGACTGACGTCACAAGCAAAATGTGTAATGAGTGACGTAGTCCGTATAGAACTTTTAAAAGTTCGTCACGTGTACGAATTGTATGTCCTTACTACCTAATAACAATTATTAAATATTTTGAAACTAATTTGACTTGGCGCGTGTACTGCTTAACAACAGCCAGTTAAATTAGTTTCAAAATATCAAACAGCTTACCTTGTTGCTGTTGTTGTTGTTGGTATAAATATACGAAACAAAACACAATGCTATAAACACGAGACACAAGGGCCTTGCCACTCAGCTGCCTAACACGTTAATCCTTAAACGCCAGCTCGGACCAGTGGTTTCCGAGATATCCACAGAAACGCACGCACGCACGTGATCGCAATAACTTCTTCCCGTTATGTGGCGAGGGTAATACAATGCTCCTGTAATGGTGCATGTACGCTTAAAGACACACCACGTGTAGTAGTGGTAGTAGTAGTAGTAGTAGTAGTAGTAGTAGTAGTAGTAGTAGTAGTAGTAGTAGTAGTAGTAGTAGCAGCAGCAGTAGCAGCAGTAGCAGTAGCAGCAGTAGCAGTAGTAGTAGTAGCAGCATATAGCAGTAGCAGCAGCAGCACTAGCAGCAGGAGCAGTAGCAATATATATGATAAAGGGAAATATGCGAATGAGAAAGGGACATGAAAATAGTCTCCAGTTCTGGGGGATTAAAAGCCGCTTTGCGATCTTAAAAGCGAGTAGTAACTTCATACAATCAATAACAATTTGACTGATAAAGTGTTGTTTATAGGAGTAACAACTTTCGGTCACATTGTTCTCAAAATAATCTATCAGACAATACATGTATCACTAGCTAAAGATTTGATGAAATATTCATTTGTGCCGCATGGTTTTGCTTAGACATGTAAGGCGCTGTCGTTAAGGTGTCCGTGTCCATTAGATGCCGGTTGAATTGGCGTCTTGGGCGGCAATGCTGTTGTGCTCATGTCCATGGTACGTTCACTTGTGACGCCAGAATCAATAGCTCGGGAGGGTAACACAGAGCTCTCGTTTATTGGATGCTGACTACGTTTGCTTGCCCGCCATTTCTTCTCCAATTTATAGACACAACACAGCTTCTGTATCTTCACCGATATTACTGATCGGATTGATCTGCAAGATACAAAATTAGTCTAGTGGGAAGACAGGGATATCGTGCACACACACACCCTCAGAAATCAACTTCTAATCAACATTTCTAGATCGAAAAGAATGCGCAGAAAACGATAAGCTATGTTAAAAAGGTATCCGGATGTCCCACCTAACCTTTTCTGACTCCTAAACTCCCCGGATGGGGCTCCTAAGAGCCCAAAAGAGGACGCGCCTACATAATCGAATGACACACTTTCTAAGGGGTTTCTGAGGTCGCTGAGTCTGAAAATGGTTTTATTTTTATGACTAGAGGTCATGGTCATGTGATAAAGGGCAAGTCAATGTCATTTTAGGTCATTTCAGCCCGAAAAATTAGAATTTAAGCCAAACTCATCTATATACTTGGATCATACATGTGCATGGCAGCAACATTGTCAACAGTGCTGGTGGAATTATGGTGCAGGAGGTCAAGCCGTGGTTCGAGAGTCCCAATGTCCTAACACTGCTTATCGTAGATGCATCGCAACAGCGTAACCAGAAACTCTCCACACCAGAAACTCTCCCACTCGTGCACTTCACAAGTGTTCACCCAATGTTTCAAGGGGTCAGAAGTGGCTCCTGAATACATTTGATCTGGGTGTGTGGGTCTGTTTGAAAGCGTTACCAATCATCTGGCGATGATCAGATTAATTCGCCAGTAATGTGGTTATGATTGGGCCCTTTCACACATCCATGAACTATATCGGGATGCTAACAGGTCACACAATCTGTGGTTCTGTGTACAGACATTCTGTTTAAGGCACAGCTGGAGACTAGTGGATCTCTCAAATGTGTCCTTGGCGGAAAGGCATATGCAAAGTCTCTCCTTTGCCTCAAAACTGTGTGTGAGGCAATGGACAGGTTATTGATGGCGCAATTCGCTGAGGAGTAGAACATCCCCACCGTCGACACCGCAAGCGAGAGTACATCGACGTAACCCTCAAGATCCCCCACTCTAATCCTCATCATACAGTATCACACCTATGGGTAGAGGGTGCACAATGACCATTTTAGTTAGCCGTCTGCCTTTTGGATGGCCTTCATTGACCACTGTCATCTCGTATTCATGCTCCTTCATTCTGTTAAGACCTACAGCATGCAGCTGTTCCACAAATGCAATGGAGAGATGGTAGCACTATGCATTCGATGGGCACAACTACTCCATGTTAGTGCAATTGGTATGCGCAAATTGAACATTTACTGAGAAAATGTATATAAAAGTATATAAAAATGTATATAAGTATGTGTTTCTTGTCGAGGTGAGTCAACTCCCCGCAATCTACAGCGACCAGGAAAATGCTGATACGAGTGTGGTGCTGTATCTCCATCATGTTGCCGCCCTCGGATGCAAGAATGCTGTCAGCACCCCTAATAGATATCTTCGTGATTCTTCTCTAGTAGGCTGACGCCATCCAGATGACTGAATAGCTGGACACGGGATCAGGGAACATCGACAACTACTCAACCTCTCTGAGTTTGCAGAGTCCCTGGGAGTAGACAATTGTACCACTCTTCTTGGATGATATGTGTTCAGCAGAGAGGACTGCACCAGTGCCTTAAAATGGAATGGAAAGTTGGGCCTCTGAAGAAGCTGGATATGAAACCCAGGTTTCACAAGGCATTCATACAACTTGGTGCCGAGGGGAACGCTAAGCCTCAGGTGCTGAAGCAGTTGGAACAGTTCACTTGCCTGATGTATGGACAGAGTTACAAGTTTTCAGTGGACGTGGTCCGTGCCAATCTACTCCACAAGGTGGTGGTGGAGGATGAAAGTCACTTCCAAGTCTAAGGTCGGCATGGCTCCCTCCATACCACTCTGCTGAAAACCTCCTTTATACCCATGTCCTGCGTGTGATCAGCCTTGTGAAAGTAAGCTGACGAATCCATTCTGGAAAGCCAAAACCATATGATGATGGGCAGGGATGAATGAAGACTGACGAAGGAGTGCTGGAACTGGTGTGGTCCTGACCCGAGGCTCTATACCACCAACCTCGTTGATTGATCTCCTGGACACTGGTGATCGCGAGGAGGAGGAGGAGGAGGAGGAGGAGGAGGAGGAGGTGGTGGTGGAGAAAGAGAAAGAAGATGACGAGGTTGACTTTGACAGTGTCATTGAAAACGATGATGAGTGATGGATCTGATAGTGAAGAACCCCTTCCCTTGGAATGTTCGAAAACGTCTTCTATTCTGTTACTATCTACTCGAATATATAATGTAATAAATGATTTTAGTGGAATTTCCGTTTTCGAAATCCCCTAGAATTGACCCATAGTAAATGACCTAAACCTCTGATCACAAGAATAACACCATTTTTCAAAAATCATTGCACTCATAAAAACCATGTAGAAACAGTATGATCCAACTATTAGAAAGTGTGTCATTCGACTGTGTTGGTGCATCCTCTTTTGGAGCCTCAGGGGCCCATCTGGGGAGTTCGGGAGCTCGAAAATGGTACATGGGACATCTTTACGACTTTTTAACATAGCTCATCGTTGTCTACGCATCTTTCTGATCTAGAAACGTTAATTAGAAGTTGATCTCCTGGGTGGGGGTGGGGGTGGGGTGGTGGTGCATAATATCCCTTTCTTCCCACTCAACTAAATAAGACGTCAACAACATAACGATAATCGACGAACCGAAACGGTGTTGTTGTTGTTGTTGTTGTTGTTGTTCGTCGTCACCGTCGTCGTCGTCACCGCCGCCACCGTCGTCGATGTCGTCACCGCCGCGCCGCCGCCGTCCTCGTCGTCGTTTGTTGATCCCAACAAATAACAATATAAGAGATTGCAGGCCTTCGCTCTCCCGTTTTGTCATACTAACTTCTTTCGGATTTTCCTGACTTTTTTATTTTTCCGGATTTTGCGGATCACGGTCAATGTTGTGAAATCCTAGTGTATTTCCACATCTGTTCGTGTGTTCAAATTTGATTCAACTCGGAACAGACGTGCCAACCTATCAATAGATCCAGTATTTATATACGATTGAGATGCGGTTATTATCCGGATCACGGCCAAAGTTTACCCATAATCTTTAACTGTGACATCATTTTTGTGGTACAGTTTAAGCCAAATCATATCAGTAGTATTTTGTAGATATAGCGCTGGGCACGCACGCAGGCTTTCACCCGAATAAAATACCCTCTTCCCAATGGTGTTATAGTTTTTACGGCCGAAGTCGCGTCCGACGAAGGGACCAGTGGGACCACATGCCTTTTCGAATCCGATGAATATTTTATGGTACAGGGACTTAGCCACATGGTCGGATGAATAGATACACCAATACGGATGGACGGTCATAGAGACAAATCAAACACGGACGCACGAATTATAGCCCCGCCCCGCCACGCACATGCAACTACACGACTATAGGATACGGTTGGACGATCGACACGCCCAGTGACACATGATAGACTCGATGGGACCAGTAGCGAGCCGTACAGCAATAAATGGACACATATATGCATAGACTATTAATCGACACGACCACAATGTAACAATCAGTTATTAGTTGGAATGGACACGTGCAGAGTATAACTCCTGTAATTCAATGTAACCATGCTATAATATGTTGTTATATGAGTGTATTATATACGTTAATTATTACAAGTTAAATTAGTTAATTATACTCCTAGGCCACATTCACGCTCATACACACCACCACCTTTACGCACACATTTGTTCATATTTAAGAGTGGACGAATGTTGACGACGGACAGTTAGTAAGAGTGAGAGTTTTAGTCCACCTAAACACCATCTTGAAATATTTAAAACCTCCTTTATACCCAGTGTTATCCAATTGTGGAATAACCTAGATATAACACTAAAATCAGCTACCTCAGTTTCGATTTTCAAAACTTATCAAAACGTGCAAGATCAATTCACCACATACTAGCCATTTGGTAAGAGACGTGAAAATATCATAACATGCAAACTAATAAATAATTGCAGCCAACTAAACAATGATCTGGACAGATATCACCTACTTGAACACCCCCAACTGCTCTTACTGTCAGCCCAGAAACCTCGATTCCCTTTATGAAATTACCCCAGATATTTCTCTGGACATTTTCTTGCAGGGAAGTAATAAATTTTCTACTGAAATGAATGAAGATTTACTATGAAACGTACATAATTTTATTAGAAAAACAAATAGGTTTTAACTAGGGGTGTGCATTTGGAGCAATACCAGTACACGTGAACACGATAGTTTTAACGAACGTGTACACGTATTTACCGCTCTGCTGCAAAAATTGAGTAAGAATATGATATGTATTATCCATTATTAAGTGTAGGGGGGTGGAATATGGTTAGGGTGAAAATAAAATAATAACTATTTGTTAACAACCACCCAACCCCCCCCCCCCCCCCCAACCCCCACCCCTTGTGTCAACCACGCCTCAAAGCACTCAAAACACCATATTAGGGTTAGCTGACACAAGATTGCTTAACTTGTTTATCGACTATTCTACAAGATTCCGATTTGACCCCTGTCTGGGACAGATCAATATCAAGCAACAGTGATTCACCCGTTGATAGTCAATATCGGCTAAGAAACATCGAAATCTGTCATTACTGAATGCCCATAAGGCATTTGCGGGCAAAAGTCAAGATAACTTTTTTAAATTTTACCACTAGAACGACAGGTTCGCTCGGTGAGTCAGCCATTGCAGCGATAAATTTACAAAAAATACTCTTCTCTCGACACGCAAATAGACTTTCAATAATGGCATATTCCTCCAGACCACTATAGAGACCGTTTTGGCCGGCTTGACCATTAATGAGTTGACCCAAGGTTTTGCGCGGTCAGTCCACTATGAGCTTAGATAAGTACCACACGCCTTATCGAAGTGATAATCTGTGTTGATAAGATCGCACTCGAACCCTCAAAAGTAATTCACCTTTGCAGAGTACCCACCCATCATATGAGGTCATAATGAACTGCGTGATGTGTACAATGACATAATCATGAATGACGTCATGAATGACGTCGATAAGTACGTCACGAACGCATATTTTAAGACGGTCTATGCGTTGTTGTACAAATTGTTTGCTTTTACTATTTAATAAATATTCTATTGAATATTTTGAAAGTAATTTGACTGGGCGCTGTTGCTGCCTATGGCAGCAACAGCACCCAGTCAAATTAGTTACAAAATATGCAACAGCTTCCCTGTATAGTTTTCAGGAAATCGATAGCTAGGGCCTTTGGGGATCGATCAATCCCAACACGGCGAGTTATGGGTGGAGCTTAGCTCGTGATGGGCGGGGCATAGCTAAAAATAGAAAGGTCCATTCACAGCTATGTGTTCTCACAATGGTTGGTGGTTTATCAAAGGAATACATGCGTACCGGCGTCGATGCTACGTACGGATAATTAGTTAATCCTGTTGACTCTCATAAATTGTTCAAGAAAATTTAAATTTTCGCATAAAAATCCACATGAGCAAACCAAGAGCTGATTGATTTTCAAAATCTAGAATAGCAATGACTGGCAGTGGTAACATTTAAAAACAAAACCTATCTCCTCTCTGGGCTGCAAATTGACCACTATAGGAGCCGTGTTTTGGCAGGCTTGAGTGTGAAAGGGTTAATTCGGAAATCAGACAGACTTGACAGATAGAGAGCTTGGCGGTAAATACGGATTATTAATTTGTCAAAAAATATATCATTTTCTCTGAGGGCTATCTTACATATTTCACATAAATATGTATATTTAAAAAAAATTTCCCGTGTACACGTTTACGAGTTTTGTAACCGTGTACACGCCACCTGAACATTATTGAAGGCGTAGTTCGGATCGACCGATCGGGTACCGGCCGTACCAGCTAAGCTGGGTACGCACCGCCCGTCCTGGGTTCGTTCCCTGAACACGCCCCCCCCCCCCCCCCTGGGTAGAGCCATAGGCGTATATTGGCCTATGAGAGAGCTCGCGTGAGTTCGTTAAAGCACATAATGCGCATGCGCGCGCTTAGATGCTATTTTTGATGGAGCACGTGATTTACGACCAAGATAGGATGACACTTTTAGTGTACCGAGATGGTACCCTGTAATCCTTTTTGATTATCTATTCCCGTTAAATCTGGCATTAATCAAGACCAGAATTCGGCGGGCTTTTTAAATCTGTAAACCATTTCAAAATCGGTTAGGAAATAGCTAAGTTATCCACGGAAAATCCTTCTTGATTATCTTCAAAACATTGCTGTGACGTCATAACCACGTGAGCGCAGAACTTCTAGAATGTTCTAGAACATTCGACTGCGCTATTATTAGCTACGCGCTGACTGGCTGTTGCTCGAACGATGATTGGTTGGAGCCTGCGCCTGTGACGTCACGAGGAGTATAAATGGAGACGCGGTCCAGAGATCGACAGCATCCTCGGCCAGGGACCGAAAAGGTTGGACCTGTACTAGCTACTATTGAGCGACAGATATTACGCATATAACTTCGGTTTCTGACGGGTTCTCTCCCGTAGCTAGCAGTGCCAACACACCGCACTAAAAACAATTTTGTAACTCCCTACTTGCGGGAGCAATTTGGAACTTTTCTAACTATCGTTCACGAATATCAATATCTACTTCGGAACACGAACTTGCGGTGAGGCCTTTACGGCCTGAATATGTGATTCTACAGATGTAGAGGCAGGATGTTCTTTGATGATGACTCGCCGGATCTGCCGGCCACACCTAAAAGTGGTATTTCAACTGTCACCGCACTAAGGTCGTGTAGGTTCTTCTAACTTTCGACCGCAGCAAGTAAACTCTACCCGGTGCGTCTTCAGAGCTGGCTGTCGTACCCAGCACCGTTACGCTTTGTTTTGTATCTTCATTTGCATCTGACAACCCCTGCTTGTGATCGAGTTGTTTACAACTTCCATTCGTGCCATCGGTGTACGGGAACTTTCTTCACAGCCGTAGTACTATCGTATCTTTTGCCGACTGCTCGTTAGACATCCTATTAGGCTTACAGTGCTGAGCGATGTACTCCCTCCATGAGTGTTCTTGCGGGAATCCTGTTTGCGGAAACCAACTTGCGGGAAACGACCTGCGGGAACTTTCCAGCTTCCTGAGAATGCATCAACGCACGTCAACTACGGAATGACGTATCAATTTCAGTGTCACGGTAGCCTAACTTAAGATTGACTACCGAGTATTCAAGTAACTATACTTCACATTTTAATTATTTCGCTATATATATACTTCTCTAATTATATTGTATCCGTAAGAACGGTCCCGATGACTAAAAGGTACCGTAACGGTCTTAGGACCGCTAGTTATAATTTCTGTATTTGTTTATAGTTATTCTCAGTTTCTGTAAGGTGTTTTACTAACCGCACCGTAGTAGGTTCGTTAACCTGTGCTAAAATATATAATTCTGATCATATTACACTGTATTGATTGTTCTGGTTAGTTTATTTATATATATATATGGCCAGTAGCCATTAGTTCATATGTTTTGTTTATTCATAGAAAATATAAGACAGCAGTGCACGTAGGAAACACTATACAGCAACACTTATATATGCAGCACTTTCTCCCGCCACCAACAATCTTTCACTGAGGTCGCTGTCCGTGCTATAACTCTGTTTAGCCCGGCATGCTACCGACTGAACCGTTTCTATTCAGCTCGATAGGATAGGTTTAATATGATTAGAGACATTTTCTTCGTTAAGAAATCTGTAGTATATTCTTCTCTTCCGGCAGTGCGATAATCTAGCCCCGCACTCCGGCCAGACTCATAACTCCAAGATTGTGTCTCTCTTCATGCTCCACTCAGCCTTGTGGCTTCTTAATTGTTTGGATGTCCCTATCCGCACCATGGGCTGATCCGACTCTGGGAAACTATTGGGGTTTCCGAGTGGTGATGGCCAGGGTGTGGGATCACACACATTTCCTCCGTATCTTCGGATACTTAGTAGTTAGCACTTTTGCCAATGTAGGAAAGCACTGCAAAAACATATCTTAATTATTATTTTATTTGCTGAACAATCCTCCCGCACCACAGTGCAAAACTGGCCAACTTGTTTATAAACCTATCGATAGGTTAAACGGTTAGTTCCATAGAACCCGGTGATGGGCGAGATGCGTATCCCCACCGAATTCCATAAGAATGTCTGGGCATGATATTTAGATCTGCCACGTAGATTCGTCTCCCTTACCCCCACCATAACGATAGGGCAATTGTCCAATAATGTTTTCGTGAAAAGTAACCTATGTCCTGTAACGTTTTATGTGGTTACGGAGCGGGATGTCCGGATTCTTATCCAGGTCGGAGATCTTACTAAGTAACATGTATGAGCGCTGTCTTCAGCATTGATGTCTTAGGGTATCTGTTCTCAATGACAGCCGTGTCTAATAGCTAGGTAGATACCAGCCATTTGCGGCTTAAAATAGTTCTTGTTTCGAAAAACTAAAAGCTAAGTAAGCGAAGCAGAAGGCCCGCAAAAATAAAGCGGCAACTACCAATTCAGCATACTAAGATTCACATAAGACGGTGACGAGGGAATCCATCGGGAATCGCTCATCCTGTCTTCACGTAAAACAGCACGCAATCCTAGAGTCATAATCTTACTAGGTATGGTCTTTTCTTCCTCAAGCATTTTTTGTTGAAATATTAGAGTGGACCCATTTTTGCCTACTACTCTTCTCCCGCTTTAAGCAGTGGCGACACCTTCCCGAGACAGAGGCCCATGTGAGGCACTTGCGTCTCGCAAGGGTTCAGCGACGACGGTCCACGCGAGGATAATACTCCTCACCCAAACTAGCACTAGGAGTAGTGCCCGCGTGAGGCACATAACCTTTCGTCCGAGATAATCTTCTTCCTTTGAGCTTAGAGGTATAATAACTTATATTAAGTTAATTAGTTGCGTCTCGTGTACGGGAGCCTCCCTTGCAGGGATACCTCTGCGGACCTACGAGTCTGTGTGGTACCTCGGGGAGCCCCATGTTTAAAAGCACATCTGGCTGTCTCTATGTCTTGTATTTTCGTATGCTCTTATTTTAGTTTTATCTAGCATATTTATAATTGTTTAGGTAAAATCATTGTATAGACTTATATTTTTAGGCCACCAAATCAAATCTTGTAAGTTCATAGATCACGAAATTGCTATGGACAGGCATACTGGTGACACAAATTCTTGAGATGAGACAGTTGTATTTAATGTTCGCGACGATGGTCGCATGGCCCCACCGGAACGATTGAGTTCCACCGGCCTTAGGAGCCGGGTTTTTTACCCGCAGGGCAGTCTTGTACAAGGTCCATCACCCTGAGACCAGATGCTAACTGGCGTCATCATTCATCGTGCACTTGCGGCGAGTCGACATGATACACCGGAACGGTGCTTAGCTCACAAAAACTTTTCAGCTCTTCGCAGTGTCGTATTCTCCCCTAAGTAGGACACGTTCTAAAATCTGTCACTCTTTTGCACCATTATACGATATGCTGCTTTCTTTCCATGTCCCCCAAAAGAGCTAATAGTGTCACAACCCGTCAAACAGTAAACTGACAGCAATATATTCTGCGGCCTTTTCTGCAGCTTATCATGTATTTTATGTACGGGTATATACCGACTGAGATTTATATGCTTTCTTTCTCTTCCTGTGAGGAAAAATATTTCCCTTGCCCTGATGGCAGGAGCGGTGATGCACAAGCAGCACGAAAACAGCAGTGTCCTGATTGCTCACAACAATGTGATCAGCTCAATTCTCTGCAGCGATTCTTGCATGGACGCAAATTCTTTTATCAGCCTCTTCATGGTTTGATTTTAAATCTTAGGCTTCTACACTTCTGCACTGCCTTGTCACCCTGCCCACCACTGACATAACGAGTTTGCTCCGCCAACATAGGGCCTGTACTTTCTATCATAAACTCTGCGTAGTACTCTGCTAAATTGGCTTTGCTCTGTCCAGTAGCAAGGAATTGCTTCCAGTTAGACAGAATATAAATTTCTCGTTGAATATGGTAAATGATTTTACCATTCACATCACCGTATTTCTGTCTGGTTTGATTTTTGATACTGGACTCTAAGTACTTATCAAATACAACATGAATCTCAATTGTGTCTTACGATCTTAACTGTCTCAGTAATATAATTCAGGAAGTGGTGTTACTAGATGACGCGGAAGGAGGTACTAGCACTTGGATGACTGCATGTCCATAAAATATGACAGCATCACACATATCTATCTGGCAATATGACAGCATCACACATATCTATCTGGCTGATCTTCTCACCAGGAACCAGTTCCTCAAGTTTGTGCATAAAGTCAGACTGTGTACCGGAGATCAAGTGGCCATCCTCTGAAAATATTTGGTGGCACCGGAGAATTTTAATATGAGAAGACACTCCTGAGCGGAACTTCTTTCTTGCGATTCACCACGAGCAGCCTCAGATACATTACCTCAGCATCCATGGATACATCTCTGTTGTGTACTTTACGGTTTTCTTCATGGTAGTCATGGATTTAGCAGGTGATCGTTGTATGGTATCGTAAAAGCTCTTCTTTGTACCTTCTTTTGGTGCAACAAGTCTTTCCTCGATGAACTTTCTGACTAGACTGGAACCTGTATCTATGCCAGTCAGCAGAGACGTTTGAACCGCAGGCGTCGCAGTTGCACCAGTGGCAAAGTTAACAAGCTCAGTAGGCGGATCTCCTATATCAAAAGGGCAAATGTAAATCTTCTTGAACATCTTGGCCATCAGGCTGACATCTCTATCCAAATGTTTCGATGCTTGAGCACCAATGTGGTAAGACGGATCGTTATCCTTGACTTCAGCACTGGGTTTTTTCAATCTGCTCTAAGTATTGTGCTGCTATAGGCCTAATTAAAAACCACCGAACGAATGCAGGTCCTCTGAGTGTCAGACCAATGATGGCCCCAGCTCCTTCCAATTCCTTATTCTCTGTTGCCTCAATCGTATAGTCGTATAATCGTATACAAAATTAAACTTTCCATGTGATATCTTAATAATGAAGTGTCCACCTCTAAAATCTTCAAGAATATCAGGTGGCAGTCTTTGAAGTTGCAATAGCACCACTGACATATATTTGGTAAAGTTGAATCGATTAGTGGCAAACAAAGGTGGTGGAAGATGATATGTCGCTGATTCATAGACATCCTATTCACCATGTCTAGTAGCACTTATGTAGATTTTCACAGGACGGGGAACCTTGAACAGAAAGTCGTCCCAGAACTGGAATGTTCGTAATATACTTCAGCCACGCTTCTGGAATTCATTTAACAATTGCTCAATCTTATCTCCGATCTCGACAACGAGCTTCATAAGTTCCTCTTTACTAGGTTTCTTATCCGTACATGCCGATAATGACATTTCGAATTCCTGCAGTAGAATATCTGCTTCGTTTGTAATGATATTGCCAGTTTTGTTACACCATTCAATGAAATTGTGGATGAGAACAGTATGTAATGCTTCATCAACTACCTTCCGTGCACAAAGTGCTCGGTTAAAGGCCTTGCCTGTTAGCATTTTTGTACACTACCTGTAGCGTAAACACCAGACTCGAGGAGCAGTTGCATCCGACCAGCATCGCCATACACGTACCCTACAGCAGAGATGAAACTCATCAAAATGTGCATACCGCCATCACAAGGAATAATAACGGCCAATTCCATACGGTTGGCCCAGGTGATCTCTAATGCTTTCATCAGAAGGCCCATGTCACAGAAGTTGTTCATTGACGCCTTCATCCACATTAACGTGGTGTATGCTGTTTGATGATCCGTTAGATTTGCCATTATTATAGGGTTGAAAGACACGACTGAGACTGCTGAATTAGTGTCTGTCTTCAGAGCTGCATGGAATAAATCCCATGGAGGAACATGATGTTCTTGCCTTTTATGCACAACCCCAGATCTTGCTAGGTTTTACACGGTTTCGATGGTCATCATTTTCTTGAAGTCAGCATTACTGTTTAATGCCTGAATTTCTTTGGGTGATACTGGTGACTCAAATTGTGGCTCAGGTCTTGATCTAGGTTTCTGATACGTCAGAAGTTTCCAACCTGGAGGAATTCCAGAATAGGCTTCGTTGGGGGACCTTCACAATTCGTGGATACAATCTGTACAGTACACCTGTTCGTTGGACAAAAATGGATGTCATAGCATGTGTAGTCAGCTTGCCGTCCGTGGTTCCTTCTTTGTAATCCCAGTTATCTGCAACTCCCACAATAGGATGTCCTCCGTCATGCCTAGAAGTAATTTCTGGTGGCTTATATGATCCTACTGATGCTGGTTCTTGAAGTAAAGAAGCGACGAAGTTCAGTATGTGATATGCAGTAGCCCATTCTGTTCATCGTCTCTACAAGATTTCTGTTCCTAAATTCATGATGCAAGAACACAGCTAAACAGACGTGATTAGGGGAAGCCACCGATGTTGCCAGTGTAATAATGTTGGCTGGTATATTCAGACAAGGGAGATTAAGATCAATTGCTGATGAGTCAGCAGCATTATCATAAAGTTCTCTGCTTGTGAGCCAGCACACTGCATTATATATAAGTGGATCAGTCCAGTCTTTTGTCTACATCACATATCTAATAAAGAGAACATAATTATGCTTAGTGTTACACATGTTGATGACAATAATAACAGATATACATGAATAGCTAAGATTATTCGTTGTGGTGTGGATGTCAGGAAACATGTTGTTGATGACAATAACACATAGGAACTGAGCACATTCGATTGGACTGGTGTTTGAACATTGGTGTCAGGCTGTTGGCATGGCATGAATATGACGGCATTAATTAAATTCGTTTTTGGCGAGTGCTGCAACACTAGTGTCTTCCTCATTGCATGACAAATTGTCATGTCATAATTAACCAATTTAATTTAATTTTGGTGTCACAAGCATGGCATGTCAACTACTCAATTTACACAACAAAAATGCTGTTAAACAAAAGAAGTAGCTCAATGATGTGGCATGCCATGCCAACATTACGATACTAGTGTTTACAAAACTAGTCCAATCGAACGTGCTCTATATCGCGCCCCTACCTTGCCGGAGGTTTACTATAGACTTCCAGTTCATACGAACCCTGGTTAAACTAAATGAATATAATGTTTTAAATGTTAAACATTATAGTAAGTAATGGTATTTACAGGACTACTTCCCCCATGATCCTATGTCACCTTTCTTGCCTCAATACTAATTGGTCGTCAGTGAGATGGGCAATAATTATTAATATTGCTAATTAGACGGATGCTGTATATCTCCTGTGGATGCTGTAAACATCCGGTAGATGCAAAAAAGTATGTGATCCCTCCGTCTGAGGCCATTGCACTGGTGCAGTGTAGTCATATAGGCCTATCCGTGGTAAGCCAGTTATCCTGTTAACACGAGCCTTGAATATATTTACAGATGCAGCTGCTACAACATGTTCTGTAAGCTTTTCCCGAACTTTACAAACCGAACAGCAAAGCAATGGACAGATCCGATCAGCCACTGTAGTTTGTGACGATATATTCAATTACCTCATGGATATCCTGACGTCACCATCATAAGGCATAATGAATGGCGTAACTAGCTCCATCATCAATATTTAAAAAGCTGTCAAGTGTAAGAAGTGTATGTTTTTGATGGGTTTACTATTTAATAAACATGTTGAATATTTTGAAAGTAATTTGATTGGGCGCTGTTGCTGCCATAGGCATATACAAGAGCTTAACTGCATAGTTACCTTAAAATTGGGATTCTGGAAATTCAGCGTTCAGAGTATATAAATCGGTCCCGACACGCGCAAAGCATCTGTGGAGCTCTTTTAGTAATGAGTATGGCAAATGGATCCATCTATTTCTCCTCACCTCTAACTTTGAGCTTGTGTAGCTTCAGCGTCTCGGCGCCATCCCGCCTCACCATCTTCGTCCTCTGACCCGTATCCGTGGTACGCGCCGACGTTGCTGGTTAGACGCAAAGGGGGATGCGGAAGGAAGAGTGTGTGCTACTAAGGGGGGTGGGGTGTACCGAGACTGGCCTCTAGGACCGGTGGAACAATCACATTCCAGTGGAGCCAGATGATCAATCTCACCAAAATTGAAGACAGACCACCATCTCGTCCCAACTATTCATCTGTCCCATATGTCTTTGCATAACCAGTTAATTTGTCAATGCCTTTTAAAATAAGGCTTTAGAGCTCAGCTAGTCGAGGGCTGGCTAATTTGAGAAAATCGGCTGAATTGACCTTTCTGCGCCGATGCGATGATCAGGCCCAAAACTTGCTCATATATATATATATATATTTACAAGGGAATTTTAAGTTGTCCTAGCGAGGAACGGCCATTACGCCATTTAGATATAGAGGTTACGAATTTGTAGGTATTTGTAGGATATTTCTTGTCATGAGGACTATGTACCTCGTGCGGGCCTCCGAGGGAATACCATTCTCTGCAGTGAAGAGTTCTCGCTTCAGCGTGGGTAATGCCTCGCGCAGGCCTCCATCTCAGGAACAACTCTACACCAAAGGCGGAAGGGGATGATCAGCCTACTGATCGTCCCAAACCGGCAATGAAAAAGATGGGATGAATTGCATGTGTGTCCTAATTATATATTGGGATGTGTACAGTATTACGTGTAGGTAGATATGACTAGATAACTTCAACATAAGTCATCTAGGCCGAATCTCTATAGGGAAGTTTTAGTAGTTGCCGTTTTATTTCGATGGGCCTTCTGATGGAGCTAGGCTACACAATTAAGTTTTAGGTCCGGACACAGAGATGTTTAGGCCACTAATGGCTTATTCCCACTTTACATTCAACAGTAGACTTTCGGGGGAGCAGCTGTCCCTAACTGCTGATAAGTCCTATATGAGATATCTGAGCTTATATAATGTTTAGAGAATTGTGTCATTTCGTGAGTTTACAACAAAAGCGCGAGAAAGGTCCCTAATGATGGAGTGTTGCTATTAAGAATCTGCTTATTGAAGGTATGTAGTGTGTGTTAAAGTGAGTGCAATATTTTCTATGAAAACTAATAACTAACTAAAGATAGAAAAATGTTCTAGATAAAAATGTTCTAGAACCGGCGCTCGCTATTACAATCTATACAGTTAAAAAGACAATTAGGTCTAAACTGACCTGGAGAACCTACTTGTAATCGGTGCAGAAAATGAACAATACAATAACTTAAATTCGCCTTTTAGTCATCAGCGAGATATACGAAAATCTAATTGGCAAAAATGCAAAAGCCTAACAAAACGGCCTGCACACTTTCCTGTTATGGTGGCTGATAATGTTCTAGCACTTATTCAGCGTTGGTGAAGTTGGAGTTTGAACGAAGAAGCTCTTTACTAGTCCTAGCACCTAATCGTCATCAGTGCTATCTATCGGCGCCTTGCTCAATGATCGGGTAGAAGCTTTTATGCTGAAGAGTTAATTACTTCCTAAGTGAGTAATTATAATTGGCGGATATGAAGAGTGGTTTCTGTTTCTAGAAAGTCTGTAAACGGTTTGGTGACCGACATGAAAGAGAAGATGAAAACACACATATACTATGGATTCAAGTGTCTAGTTGTGAAAGTTAATAGAACACGTCATACGACGAATGGCGTCGCAGCTCAGAAGCACTAGATGTGCTAGGAGGAACCAGGTTTCTGTGTGGATCGAACAAGTATTGGCAAGATATCGTCAAACGGTCTGGTAATGGCCCACAAGTTTTGTGAGTGAGGAGTGAGAGCCGGTTGGAGTCGGCTTAAAACGTATAACTTTTGGTTTTATAGGCCCTTATACAAGGGTCTTTACAAAGATTCCTGCGGCCAATCAAGGCCTATTTAGGCCAATTTCAGCCAATGAGAGCATTACCACGCTACGGGGGATATCAGGCAGGAAGCACATGGCTATGACGTCACGACAACATTTACATTTCTTCATACGCGAGCATGCGCTATGGTGTCTAATAGTACCGTATGTGCTTTGTTGACCGTTTCACTAATTCAGATTTTAGTTCACGGTTTCGTCTATTGAGATACCCATATTCTTTTCTTGCAGTGATCTCGGTATGGTATGAGTCTTTGTGTCAGCAATAATATGATAACTGGGCCTCTCTGAGCTGAGAGGCACAGCGAACCGAGGGACTCAGCTTTCCTAGTCCTAACAGCATTTCTTACTCAAAATGCGTGAGGTGTCGGAAGGCACGTGCCGATTACAGGAACTTCGAAGGGGGCTAAATGGGAGAAAAGTAGCAAAAAATTCTGAAAAGTGAAATAAATAGTCTTTTTGGTAGTGGCAAAAACGCATCTCCGATATCAGCATTGTTTAATTTCTTTATGCTGCGCAAAGCATGAGGGGCATCACCCGCTTAGAAAGGCTGCGAAAAGGGTGAATGTTCTTATTTGTATTTACATGCACTCGAAAGGCGATGCCACTACAATGCTAGTATTTGTCTTCATGTTGAGCGTGGTGTGAGCCCATTATCCGCTGATGATGGCTAAGATAGGCGATCTCCCTTTGAGTGTTCCCTAAGGCGAAAAATGAAACAGCCGCTAAAAGAGTAGGAGAAATAATAGATGTCGCTTAGGGCGATATATTGAGGAATCTGTAAAGAATGCATAACTAGATTAGTGAATACATTTAAGATTTAACATGCACATTTCAGGTACTAGAAGCATGGTGGAAAAATTCGCAGTCACAGAAAGGTCCATCGGCTGCGGGGTCTAGGTTTTGCTATTGCGGGCATTGTTGGCTTTGTACCAGCTTTAGTAGGCATATTCCCAAGGCACAGGGTCGTGTGGTGACAATGAGGAGGAAGTCTGTTTTCACAAGGAGCTCTCGTCGCGAGCGCAGCAGGAGGAAGTTGTTTGACACAAGATGGTTCTGTCCAAAGGGCAGCACCATGGAAGTTAGCTTTCACAAAAATGTTCTTCAGTCATGAGAGAAGTGTCCTTCAGAACAAGACGATATGAAGCAGCAGAAGTGGAACTCGGTCAGAGGCTAGTACCAAACAGAGGGTTTCTGAGTTCCTTCACAGCAAGTTTTGGGGGCAGCGGTGTTTTTTGATGATGTTACACTGCAGGAAAAGCCGGCAGGTTCTGCCACAGTAGAGTTGATGTCTACTTCTCTTTCGTGTCAGGAGACAGTGGGAATACAACGCTCACGAAGTTTCTTGAGTAGCACAAGAATGGTGGAAGGTTCTGAAGGCGGAAAATTTAGGCTGTTATAGCGGCCCTTCAATAAGGGTGTTTTCGCGCTGTCAACTATGTAAATGACGTCCCACTGCGAGCGGGTTAAGTCAGAAGTCCCGCTGTGCTTTCTCTGTCAGGTGTTAGAGCAGAGAAGTGGAACAAATACCATCAACAGGGGTCGTTGGCGAGGTATCAGCACAAATATCTAGATGTGTTTCGTGGTAATTTAAGTTGCAGAGAGAGAGAGAGAGATAGAGAGAGAGAGAGAGAGAGAGAGAGAGAGAGAGAGAGAGAGAGAGAGAGAGAGAGAGAGAGAGAGAGAGCGAGAGAGAGAGAGAGAGAGAGAGAGCGAGAGAGAGAGAGAAAGAGCAGCTTTTATAGTCTCTGCTCTGCATCTCATTATCATCTGATGAGTGGCTGGCTTTTTTACGATATCTCCAGCCAATCAGTGATCGTCTGTACACAGGCGCCAGTCACAACAGCGTCCACCAGGAGTCAGCCATTGAATGGCGTGGTTGTACTCCATACTATCTTTTTCTGCATACACACAAGGATTCGGGAGGTCGCTTTCTTCGTGATCGTACTCGAAGTTGTCGTCTTGAGGAAGCAGAATCTTCGGGATTTTTAATGGTATCAAACATTCCTGGAAACCTTTGTGATCATGGCCATTATTTCTAGGAAGACGTTGTGCAAAGATTATATATCCAACCTAAAAGTGTCCACTCAGTCATCAGCATCACGCGAACATGGCCATGCCCTAATCTATGAAAGAAACTCTGTCCATCATGGAGTACTCCCAGTGGCCCAGCGCATACGCAGAGGTGGCAAATCATTTCTTAGACACTCTTGCCTTCGCGCGTGCATCGAATATAGCCATCGATATGGGCAGCCATGGCATGACCCGGGGCAGCGTTTTACTGCCTCCAGGTTGACTAGTCCTTGATGATTACTGTGTTCTGCGGCTGTTAGTAGTAGAAACCTCCTACAGCTGCAATCAGTCCTTCTTCGCTTTTGCCCACTATGTCTTGTCCTCAGTCTAAATCCTTAGCTTCCACTACTACTACTACTACTACTACTACTACTACTACTACTACTTCTACTACTACTACTACTACTACTACTACTACTACTACTACTACTACTACTCCTACTACCTACGACTACTACTACTACTACTACTACTGCTACTACTACTACTACTACCCCCGACTACTACTACTACCACCCACTACTACTACTACTACTACTACTACCCACGACTACTTCTACTACTACCCACGACTACTACTACTACTACTACTACTACTACTACTACTACTACTACCCACGACTACTACTACTACTACTACTACTACTACTACTACTACCCACGACGACTACTACTACTACTACCCACGACTACTACTACTACTATTACTACTACTACTACTACTACTACTACTACTACTACTACTACTACACACGATTACTACTACTACTACTACTACCCACGACTACTACTACTACTACTACTACTACTACTACTACTACTACTACTACTACTACTACTACTACTACCCACGACTACTACTACTACTACTACTACTACCCACGACTACTACTACTACCCGCGACTACTACTACTACCCACGACTACTACTACTACCCAAACTACTACTACTACTACTAGTTGGTAGGTTACTCGGCTCCCAAACGCTAGGCGAATCGGTTCATAGAATTGACTGGCTCGAACCTCCCTCATGTCGAGAATTGAAAAATGTAAAAATTACATTCCAATATCGATTGTGCTATATCCTAGTGCCAGTGTGTCGTCAATGACAGGGTTCCTAGAACTAATGCTTGACAATAATGAAAAACTACATACATGTCAGTGCCCAGAGATATGGCAAGTCTGGAATGTACACTATCAGTAACAGTCAATTCGTGTGGTTGTGAGTCGGGTAGTTGAAAGCTGGTCCGGTGAAAGAGGATTTCTGTCCTCTGGATGGTGGGGCGGTGGGTAGGCTACTCGGCTCACAAACGCCAGGCGAATTGGTGCCATGGAATTGGCTGACTCGAACCTCGCTCATGTTGAAAATTTAAAAATTTAAAAATTACATTGCAATATCGACTGTGCTATATCCTAGTGCCAGTACGTCGTCAATGACAGGGTTCCTAGAACTAATGCTTGACAATAATAAAAACTACTACTACTACTACTACTACTACTACTACTACTACTACTACTACTACTACTACTCCTCCTCCTCCTCCTCCTCCTCCTCCTACTACTACTACTACTACTACTACTATTACTACTACTACTACTACTACTACTACTACTACTACTACTACTACTACTACTACTACTACTGTTGCTGCTGCTACGACTACTACTGCTGGTGCCGCTGTTACTGCTGCTGCTGCTGCTGCAGGTCCTACCCTTGCTTCCGTGGCTGCTGCCATTGTTGCTACTATTACCGTTATCTCTGAAGATTTTACTTTAAGCTGATATGTGTAATAGATACAGTTTTAAAATATACTTACTGAGACATGAACATGAATAAAATTGGATTCATGCAACTGTTCGCGTATGCTAGCACACTCAATCCAGTTTCTTTGGTTTCCCATCGGAAATTCTTATTGTCCGGCATGGCCCACATATAGCGGGTAGTCATACATAGCCAGGGCCCCCAGCACAACAGATACAACACGAGCAGTGTCACCATGGTAACGATCACCTAAAGAGAGAACAATTGTTCAAATAACACAATAACACAAGGCGGACATTTTTGGCAAAGGCAAAGGGATTTTCTTTCCCGTTGTCATGCCCATTTCTAGCCCAGCCCACGTTTTACGCGTATTGCATTCGATTAGAAACTTTGAAATATGAATTCCTAGAATCTAAATTTCAAGGTTAGCTGTTAAATATTTTGAATATAATTTGAATGGGAGCTGTTGCTACTAATGTCTTATGATCAACAGTTCCCTGTCAAATTAGTTTCAAAATTCTAACCAAAATGTATAGGAAATTGTAAATTCCCAAGACATACACAATTCGGTTACCTTCGTGACAGTCGCTTCAACGTTCCTAACGGAAATTCTCCATTTTGATTGCGACGTCAGCTAACATGTGACGTATTGCTACGATCAGAAATCACCATTATGCAGCGTACAGAATGCATAAGCATGGCATATTGCTTGCGCCGCATTCGTTCAAGGCATTAGCGACGTACTTCCGGTTTAGCTTTGATTGTTAAAGGAAACATCAATGTTGTTAATGGTAACGTCGTAAGCACACAATTGTGACAAAATACCAGTAAAATACACATTTCCTGCTACCGAACTTAACAAGACTATTTATATAACTGAATTGCAAGAGGGAAAATGGACTAGTAGATATCAAACTATTCATTAAACACTGCATTGATAATTTAAGGACAGCATTATAATTGTCAACTAGATCACATTTACTGAGTAAACTGTACATCTGCGTGATCTGCCATTTAAGGAGTGATATAAGGCATCTTCGAACATGTCCGGGAAGGAGAGTTTATTTCTACCAAAATTAAACTATTAACCTTGAGACCATTTAAGAGCGACATAGCCCCTAAAGTGGTGACATTGACATTGCATGGTTACATGAATTATCTTCTGATATTGCCATCGACTCAGGGACGTCGTCAGCTACCAGAGATGGGTAGGGCAATGTCTGGGAAGGTCTGAGTGCGGATTTCTTCCTTCCAAAGAAAGTGATTCCGATGTTTCCTCACTGAAAAATTGTGAAAATTAGATCATTTGAGGTGCTGTACACGTGACAAACCAATGCTAGTTCCAGAAACTTATGTTAAAATATTTAAACAAAACGTTTATTTCTTGCGTGAGAAGAAAACGAATAAATCCAATTTAAGCAGTCAAGACCACGAATTGAACACTATTCTCGATATTACTACACAAATGCCAGCCAATCGGCGTGATTATTTACCTGTAGTAAGCGGACTACGCCAGACTATTGCTCTATTCAAAGTATGTGGCCATAAAGGTAGAGCCTGTTTAGAGAGGACGTTTCTTCCTTTTTCAAAAAATGGTATGCAACATAGTATAATTGCTGGAACTATGCTGGGTTATGGTGCCATATAGGGCCTAGAAATGATTGACAGGAGTTTAATTAGAAATAAAGAGTATATTTTGGCCAGTGGGAATATCGTTGTCAGTCAATGTGCAATATTTAAAAAAAGATTAAACCTGGAATGTCTAGGTTTATAAAATAATTAATATACATTCAGACCATCAACGTCCAGTTCATTGATGCCAAAAGACGAATACGAGTAGCTTTGGTCACTGAGCTGTAACGTTGGCTTTTGCAAATTGACCACAAAATCATGAGAACGCTGCTGAGCACACAGAGTAACATTTGATCCGAATATGGCGATGATTCGATTAAGGTCCTAGGTGTATTCGCAAACAGAAGTTCAAATACTCATACTGTAAAATCTCATACATTTCCAGTGGTGCTCATCTTTACCACACAAAAGCAGATTTCTCGAAAACCATTGGATTGATTTAAAACAGAGACCATAAAAACAGACATAAATATAGTAGGGGCTATGATTTTGAAAAAATATTTCAGCTTTTCTAAATACGTTCATTTCAACTATGAAGTGATAAGTTTGAGGGGAAAAATGAGATGCCTGAACATCAATTAATATGCTATAACGTTTCTTCTAATATTACGAGTGGACGTGTATTATTAAGGGGGTGCCATTTCTGCCAAAAATGAGAACGGGTAATGTTGAAGAGAGAAATTTAGGGGAAGCCCCTAAATTGGGGACCTTGGCATTACTTGGCGCCATGGTATCATCTGATATATCCATTGCGGTGCAAACAATGTTATCAAGAATAAAAATGAGAAAAATGATCCTCAGTAATTATTATTTATTTATTTATTTATTTATTTATTCATGTATTCATTTATTCATTTTTTAAATTGTTTATTTGATTGGTTTGTTGATATGTAGGTTCGTTAATTCATTTTGTATGGGTACGCTGGTTCTTTGATTCGTTGTTTGGTTTGTTGTGTCGTTGGTTGGTTCGTTGGTTCCTTCATTCATCGGTTTTGAGGTGCATTCTTTAGTTCATTCATTCGTTCAGTCTTTCCTTCAATGGCTTATTCGTTCATTTGTTCGTTCATTGGTTAGTTGGTTCATTGTTTTGTCCATCGGTTCATTCGTTCATTTATTCTGTCATTCATTCATTCGTTAATTAGTTTCACCGTTGGTTCATTTGTTCATCTATTTGTTCGTCCATTTGTTCATCCATCCATTCGTTCATTCATCCGTTCGCTCATTCATTCGCTCATTCATTCGTTCGTTCATTCGCTCGTTTATTCGTTCATTCTTGTGTTCGTCAGTTCCTTCATTTGTTCTTTCGTTCATTCGCCAATTCATTTGTTAGATCATTCATTTGTTCGTTCGTTCGTTTATTTATTTAGTTATTTATTTGCTTGTTTGTTTGTTTTATCGTTAGTTTGTTTCTTTGTTGTTTAATACCATCGCCCAGTAAGAGGAAGATTATTGCGATCGTGTTTGTTAGTGTATCTGACTGCCTGCTTGTGTGTATGTATGTTCGTGCGTATGTGTCTGCGCGGGTGCGTGTGTGTATGTGTGCGTGGGTCCGGAGCTGTATTTCGATAACGACTGATCGGATTTCGCTCAAATTGTAACATGAAGGAACCTGTCGTGCAAGAGGATTTCCGGAATTTGTTCGTGATCCGGATAAATGAACCCGGGTGTGGATCGGATCGAATTCCGGATCTATAAATATCTCTGAAACATCTGGCCCGATTTGGCTCAAATTTTAACACAAGAAATGGTGGGGCCTTACACTAGGATCCCACAACTTTTAGTGTGGTCCAAAAAATACAGAAAGACCGGAAAATTCGAAATCTTTTCACAGTGTGACAAAACTGGCGGGGGAGGGCCTGCAATCGCTGATTACTACTCTTGTTTGTTCATTTGTATGCTTGTTCTTTGGTTCAGTGGTTCATTGGTTCTTTGGTTCATGCATTCATTCGTTTATTTTTTCCTTCATTGGCAAATTAGTTCGTTCATTGGTTTCTTGGTTATTTTATTTGTTCATTTGTTCGTTCATTCATTTATTCCTTCGTTGATTTGTTCATCCATTCACACGTTCGTTCGTTCATTCAGTCATTATTGTATTCAGCCGATTGTTAATTCGTGTACTCGTTCAATCGTTCTTTCATTTGTCTGTTCATCCATCCATCCACCCGTATATCCATCCATCCATCTATCCACCCACCCACCCACCAACCCACCCACCCACCCACCCACCCACCCACCCACTCATCCATCCATCCATCCATCCACGCACGCACGCACGCACGCACACACGTACGTACGCACGCACGCACGCACGCACGTACGCACGCACTCACGCACGTACGCACGCGCCCAGGCATGTGTTAATTCGTGTGCTCGTTCAATCGTTCTTTCATTTGTCTGTTGATCCATCCATCCATCCATCCACACATCAACCAACCCACCCACCCACACATCAATCCACCCACCCACCCATCCATTCATCCATCCATCCTTCCACCCACCCACCCACCCACCCACCCACCCATCCATCCATCCATCAATCAATCCATCCATCCATCCATCCATCCGTCCATCCACTTGATTATCACGTTCTGATATGCATACATGATAATAACAATTTATTTTCTAAAATCTGATATCTAGTTGAATGTTGAGTTATATACACACAGCTGAATCCCATTAGATGATATCGTGTGCTACGAATTGTTTGCATGAATTTAATTAACAAAAGCCATTTTACTAAACAATCTTACTATCATTACCACTTGAGTCAATGGCGCTTCAAAGCGCCTAAAATGCTACTTCTATCAATGGACCTTTCCAGTTTATCCATCCAGTATATGACATCATAATCAACCACGTGACGTGTAGGATGGCGTCATAATCAATTACAGCATGAATGAATCGATTTAGTCCATCTTAGACACTCAATAGTCCGACACGTTTGTTAGTTAATAAACATGATATTGAATATTTAACAGCTAACCTGTATGGTTTTCTGGAAATTGAGTGCAGCGATCGATTTATCCAAACATGGGCAAAGCGTGGGTGGAGCTTATCTAGAGATAGGCAGTACATAGCTAAAACTGGATTCATCCATTAATCATCTAATGCTTCCGATTTCTAAAGAAAGTTTTTCCTCAGTGAATCACCAGTTATTTGTTGGCCAACAGATTATTTTTTTGTAAATTTGCCACTGCAATGTTTCTGTTGTTTGGCGATCAGATGCCGTTCGGGCAGGATTGACCATTAAAGGGTTAACGGTTAAGAGAATACAAATTGTGTGATTAGTCAGTGTCCATTTAGAGTGCAAGAAAACAATAGTCCAGGGATACATTTTCAAAGGTTATCTTCTTTTTGACTGCCAATGGATATTTCTCAAGACCACTGCAGAGGCCATTTACTAGACCAGTAAAGTGTCAAGACGACACAGGGGGGATACGAGCCATTATCATGATTATCCATTCTTGGATATTTAGTAAACTTTTGAAAAGGAAATGCTTGAATTTAAATAAATTTAGATAGAAAATATAAATTTGCATCTGTTCAATTTCTCTTCCAATTGCCAATAGAGAATTGTGTTACTTTTGGTGGTTATATATGGAACTTATCGTCTGTGTCAATCTGTCAATTATACCCGAACATGCGCGCTTACATTTTACTGAACTCGCGTCACCGGTCGTCAGGACAACTAGTCCCATAGTAAATGCGACGAGCACTCTACGGATCTAACTCACTGTTCCACCTTCTCACTTCTCAGTCTGACTGTATACATTCAACATACCGTACATAAAGCAATTACTCATTCTGAGAAATGTCGTCTGATCTACTAGATAGGGACCACTGCTATCTTCCCATCTTGTTATCAGCTAATTAACTGATTACTGGCCAACTATTCACCATCTTACTGAAACATCACTTAGAAGATATCCCCAAGATCATATTCACACTTACCGTCCTTTAGAATACTTAATTGACCCTCAATGGATCGAACTGACCGGTCACTCCAGAATATGCCACCATAATCAATTACATCACTTGTTAGCTGACGTCACAATCATAATGACATATTTAGCTCCGTCATGAACATAGTCCGTCTGTCTGTCTGCAATGGATTATTTTGAATTGTAAATATATATAGTCAATGTTTGACCATGTGATAAGGAGGCCAGAACACACACTAGCACAGAGAGCCTTAGAATTCTCCCTACTCAGAGCCAGCAAATACAAAGCCATGAGAGGATAAATATGCTAAGCGTGCTATGAGGTGACCTCAAGAAAGCGGGAGTCTGTACACTCAAGTCAAGAATGTAGCTGAGGAAGCAAAGGTGTCGGCTGAGGACAGGACGCAGTGGGCAAAAGCAAAGAGTGACTGATTGCAGCTGTATGATATTTCTACTACTACATATATATATATGTCCTGTCCTGTCCTCAGCCGAAACATTTGCTTTATTATATATATATATATATATATATATATATATATATATATATATATATATATATATATATATGTATATATATATATATATATATATATATATATATATATATATATATATATATATATATATATATAATATATATATTTATATATATATATATACACCTGTGCAAAAGTTAAGCACCAGCAAAAACAATAGAACGTAGAAACATGATGGTACAACTAGGCTGCCATACTTTTTGTCCCCGCGTTAGCTGACATAATTCCAAGTACGAAATGCACATGCATGCATGACTTCACGCCGCTTGATGTCCGTGCGTGGCGGGAAACAGCACACGTGTTCAGTTATGTAAAAGTCCAGTTTGAGGTGTAGAATATTACATACAGATTTAGGCGACAAGATTAGGAATTTTGTGTTCATGACCGTGGTTTATTTGTACAGAGAGAATTAGCTCTTGATTGTGAACCACTATGGCAAGACGAAGGTTAAGTGATCGTGTGAAATGGCAAATCATAGGCATGCATACCACTCGTATGTCATGCAGAGAGATTGGCAGACAGCTGAACATTAACCATACTGTAATCAGTCGTTTGATTGCAAAACATGGGCAAACTAACGAGGTGAAGGACAGGCCTAGATCTGGAAGACCGAAGAAGACTACTGCCCGTGATGATCGAGCCCTAGTACGCCTTGTTAGGAGATCTCCATTCACCAACAGCAGAGTGCTCAGCCAGCAATGGGAAACGCGCAATAGAGTGTCAATGTCTACCGTCAAAAGGAGACTGTATGCTGCTGGCATGAAAGCTAGACCTCTCAGACGTCCTCTCCTCACTGCACACTACAAAGAGGAGCGTCTGAGGTGGTGCAACGAAAGAAAACACTGGAACATGAGATCCTGGAGACGGGTACACTGGTCCGATGAAAGTCGGTTCCTGCTTCATGCCACAGATGGTCGAACTCGTGTATGGAGGTCCAGACGCACGGCGTACGACCAACGTAACATCATGGAAGAAGTTCCATTTGGTGGAGGTTCCGTTATGATATGGGGGTGCATCTCATTTGATTGTAAGCTGGATCTGTTGACTGTACCTGGAACACTAAATGGACAAAGATATCAAGATTCCATACTGGATAGAGTTGTGGTCCCTCATTTTGTAAATCATGCACCTGGAACCCACCCTATATTCATGGATGACAACGCCCGACCACATCGTGCTAGAGCTGTGCATGAATACCTCCGCCAGAATGCCATCGAAACCCTACCATGGCCAGCAAGGAGCCCTGACATGAACCCTATTGAGCATATCTGGGACATTCTGGGAAACATGGTGAGAAGGAGGGATCCTCCTGTGCAGAACCTACAGGAATTAACAGACGCACTCCATCTTGAATGGCAACGAATACCACAATGGCGTATCAGTTGGTTGGTGACCAGCATGAGACGTCGTGTCCAGGCCGTCATCCAGGCACAAGGTGGATATACCCGGTATTAATAATGACAGTCTCAAACTCGTGCACAGATGTTAAACTTCGTTTTCAGACACCATTAATGACAATCTAGCCACGTGTGTCAACTGTAGGGCAATAGTTGTCAGTTGTGTCAACGTAACCATATTCAGGCCTCGTTTTCAAGTTCAAACAAAAACATACAGTGTTTCCCCACCATCATAATCAGCATTCCTCTAGTTGCATTATTACCTCTTGCACTAAGATGGATGGGTACATAAATGTTTATGCTATTGCTTTCTTCATAGCACATGAATATACCCTCGCATGTGCGTAAAAATAGGGTGGTGCTTAACTTTTGCACAGGTGTATATATATATATATATATATATATATATATATATATATATATATATATATATATATATATATATATATATATATAGCTGTAGGATATTTCTACTACTACTACAACTACTACTACTACGCACGCACGCACACACGCACACACACACACACACACACACACATATGTAGTAGTAGAAATATCCTACAGCTATATATATGTCATGCACCGCTTACCCTAAGTCTACCCTGTTTGGGTGTGCTGCCAGTTCCACGCTTGCCCTCGCCATTCACCTTTGTTTCGGTTGCTACGGAGCTGTAATGCAAACACATAATATTACTAATGCGATTCACAGTTATCAATTCTACTGCGAACAATTCCATTATTCCAATATCAATGTATATGCGCATGCAACATTACATCACAATATCGCCATTACAACTACTACTACTACTACTACTACTACTACTACTACTACTACTACTACTACTACTACTACTACTACTACTACTTTTTTGGCTAAGACGATCAAAGTCAGATGATCAAAGGCTCGTGTGGAAAGCCCTTCTACCCAAAAGTAAGTACTAATAAAACATTAAACTGGAGCGGAATTAATTAACGCACGATACACGTCAGTATTATGTAGAAATAAATTCTACAAATTAAAATATTTAGTTATAAATATTACATCAAACATGTCAATATATAGCTATCAAAGGAACAAAAACCACGTTCATACCTAAAAATTAATTTTGATCACTTAATTCAAGACACTTTGTTATTTTAGAAATTACCCTGATGTAATTCCCGTACACACATGAATCACCACTACTGTTTCTCAAATTACCCTAGTACGAATTTCTCGACTACTGTGAATACATGTTTAGACTAAATTACAATCATAAAAGTGAAGACACCAAATCAATTTACTTTGAGTGAACAATATCCAAAAGTACCCGGAACAAATATAATTTAAAATAAACCCGTGGAATATGTTTATGAATATAAACATTATTTGATTTACGAATCGTGATGTTTTAAAGGTTACAATAGAGGCTGGCGAATAATTTAAAGCCAATTTGATAGGAAGTTGTTGCTATCATACAGCAACACCACAACCAAATCTTAAAATAAACAACACAAAATCTAGCGAAAACAATTTTCCTACAGTAGATTAAATCTCATGCGGACATATGCCTATTTTTGAATTACCGGAAGGAAATGTCAATGCCATATGTCGTACACCATATACAGTACAGCTCAGAAACTTGTTACTTAGAAAGAAATATGTTGAATATTTTGAGCATAATGGACCTTTCCAGTTTTAGCTATAGCCCCCCCCCCCCCATCTCCATCTAAGCTTCATCCCCACCGCGCTCGTGCAGCAACAGCGTCCAATCAAATTAGTTTCAGAATATTCAACATATTTATTAAAAGTTAATTACATACAATTCGTACAGTTAAATGGACTATTTCGAATCATTCCACAGCCGAACTATATATACTGACCACCCTCTAGTAGTAAAACTGTCAGCAGACCAGAAAGCATTAGGGCTGCGCAACTGAAGACCGCAGCAAACTACGCCGTGAGCGCAATAACATTCTGCGCCACATTAGCGAATGCTTATAAGATCTTGCTATTCAACAAGCAGGCTTCCTAGCAGATGAAATCACTGCCACGCATGACTGTCACAAAATGTTTCGGGCAGCCCGAGCCCTGAAAGTTACTGACTACACACCACCACTCACTGTACACAACTCTGAAGGACACTTTATCGGGATTCACCAGGGTAAAGCCGATGCGATTCGTGAATACTTCAAGGTACAGTTAACTGACCACGATGATGAGCCCTTGTATCCATCCTCAGGAGACCCCAGGTCATTACTAACACCAATTAAAACAACAGAACTTGAGAAGGCACTTAAAGCCCTGAAAATGGACGTGCATCTGGACCAGATGGCATGAGCAAAGAACTATTCAAATATGCAAGTGACATTATTTCAAAACCGATCACGCACCTAACTAATTTTTTGTACAACCTTCCCATAGACGTTGTAGGCCAAGGCACCCTTATCGCAGTACCAAAAACCAAGAAGCAACCTGGCCACCACCCAATCTGCGGCCCATTGTGCTCCTCAAAAGCATACGGAAAATCTTATGAAATGTTACTCTATGCCGCACCCGAGACAAGACCTATGACTTCACCGGATCATGTCAAATTGGCTTCAAATGTGGACGCAGCTGCGCAGACATTGTATGGGTTCAACGCATGCTTGTGTCGGTAGTCATGTCCAAACACTGGGATTTCCACAAAATGGGAATTGACATGTCACGAGGCGTCGACACAATTAAGCGCTAGTTGCAATTAAGATGAGCTACGACTAGTGAGACTACTGCTTGCAGTCACCAAGTTGAGAGTACGAGTCAAGTCAGCGAAGTTTGTACAGTTCGAAACACCACAGGGATAGGATCTATCTCCGGTGCTTTTCACCTGTTACCTTGCTGCTGCATTAAAATCCGTGCAGGAAAGTTCCACAAGAACAAACCTCCAGTGTCAATACTAGTGGAGTGGCTTAGGGGAATGATCCTGACCTGCTGGAACCAAGCAACTTTTTGGCGGGGGCTGCCACATTTTACAGGTCAAGGTCACGCAGAGGCTACGGTCAAATGTCAAACTATGGGATTTTTTTACATTTTCCCAATGGAATGACCGTGACACACTGTAATAAAGCACCAAATTTGGCACAGACGTACTAGAGGACAATACAAACATTTTCAGAGTAGGCTGTCAACGTCTAAACATCAAGGTCACACAGAGCTCAGGTAAAAGGTCAAATTATGCGGTTTCTCCATATTTTCTCAATGGAATGACCGTGACACACTATAACAAAGCACCAAATTTGGCACAGATGTATTAGAGGACAATACAAACATTTTTAGAGTGGGCTGCCAAAGTCTAAATGTCAAGGTTATGCAGAGGTCAAGGTCAAAGGTGAAATAATGTGGGATTTTTTTATTTCTTCCCAGGGAATGTGTGTAACATGCTGCAAAAAGCACAGGTTTTGATACAGATGTCCCATAGTACAATGCATAACTTTTCAGATGGGTCTGCTTTTTTATTGGTCAGGGTCACGACTAGGGGCAAGGTCAAAGATCAAATTGTGTGTTGTTTTCATATTTTACATATAGTTACTATGACATGCTGTATCAAAGCCAGTTTTTTGTACTGATGTACCTTAGTCAGTGCTGTTCCTGGGTTCATTGTTCAAACGGATAATTTGAGGTCTTGGCCCCTCCCATTATAAATAAATGCGGGAAATGTTAATTTAAATGGTACATATGTATTCTGAGATTGGAAAATGTGTACAACACGGTTTAGCATAATGCAAATCTCTCTAGAGGGGTTGCCAAACTAAGGTCAATGTCAAAATGTAAAATTGTGGTGGGGTCTTATTACCAAAATAGAAACATAAACGTGCTGTCTAAACCAACAGTTTTATGTTCAATTGTGTAATTCCAATCATGGCAATTACACTGAGACTACATGCGAGGTTTCAAAGTCAGTCGATCAAAGTCAAATTGTCTCACAACTGCCATGACAAAGGCACAATGCTGTGCATGCGAGACCTGCATTCCTGCACTTGCAATTCTTTGAACAACTAGGCGTCGCCTTGCGTCCACACTTGATTAATTCTCTGCAGCTAACAGCGGCAGCTGGTAGAGTTGTCTACAATGGGCACCACCCAGTGTCTCCTTTGGTCCATCCAAAGCCTTCAGGAGTAGGTGCAGATATCTTTGGATTCAAACTTCCTCTCCAAATACCGGCTTGGTTTAGACATTGATTAACATGCTGGAGCAGTGCATTTTGAGTGGGATGAAGCTTCTCCATCATCTTCACTCGCCTTGTGAATAGCTCATGTCGAAGCTCATTCACATCAACATGTGGAGTAGTGTTGTCATACATGATACAGGTAAATCTTTCTATTATTCTGAATACTGGAGATGTAATGTCTAGTGGAACAAGTGCAGACAGTGGTGTGATGATCAATGCTTCTGTAGCAGTGAAATATGCTTTCAATGTCTTCCAAACAGATTTCCTGGCTTTACTGCTAAACTGTGATGTTATATCAGAACCAGAGAAGGCATGGACAAATGGTAGAGCACGAGCTTTGTCCTCACCAAGTTCCTGGCAGATTGAATTAACATCATAATATCGGTACTGTTTTCCGGTACCAAAGCCAACCCATAGCTGCATATCTGGATGACACTGTATAAGACCATGGAAAACTCCCACCAGAATCACAATCACATCAGTATCCACGGTTCTAATGAGGATAGAAGCTGCACCATCTTTAAGAGCATCATTCAAATGGAGGCATATTCTACTATCTGCCTCTTCGTGATCACTCTCTCCCATTGTGATATTGGAGTGATTTGACTGCACTGTCGGGCCAGAGGTAATGAATACCAGTTTGTTATGTGGATATTCATGATTCACTACATCTTCTGTCAGCAGAGCAAATAGCTCTTCCTTGCTTCTAGGATCCTAAAGGAAACCAGCAAAGCAAAGTGGTAACTTAGCATTGCGGGGCACCTTTCTCCGAACCCCTTTACCTCGCGTTTCTCTAGTTGTTGTTTTTAGGCTGTCACAGTTATAAGTGTCCCAAACTATGTCAATTCTGGAACGGTTTGTAAGTTTTCTCTCTGTCCATGGGATGAAAACTTTGTCACTATATTCACCGAAAGTAGATGCACTTTCCTGTGGCAAGGCATGTACTATGGCAGCACCATCAAATACTTTGGCATCAAAGTGAGATGGTGTTTCTGCTTGGACAGCTGGATAAATGCAATGCAAGAGCTCTGCTTTGTTGCTTGGTAGACGGAGTCTTCCATGTAGAGACAATGCTGGTGGCCATGGGTGATTTTCATGTGTGAAGAATTCATTCAGCTTTGTGCTGCGGACTTGTGCAGCGATGAATAGCTGACTGAATAGATTGCAGTCATTTTTTATTTCTTAGAATTGTTATTTTGCCTTTGAGTTCCCGCTAGTGTCGTGAGGACGCTTAAAGAGCGGAAGATGATTCTTTCTATGGCCCTATGGATTGATTCTTTCCTTTCAACAAGCACATCCTTGACATAGTTTGAATATTGCTCATTACCCAATGTCCCCCATCGTGTGCAATGCCTGTACAACTGTGCCATTCATACAATCGTGTGTGTCCAGAGTCATGAGTTCATTTGACTTATTCATAAATGGGTTACCCATTGCCAATATGGTGTTGCACATATTGTTAACCTGATTCTGGAATGTTTCTTGTGTTGAATGCCCCTGTTCATGGCTGGTGGATGGTTGATCAGTGAAGTGATACAGCTCATCAAACTCTGTGAGGATCCTGGCCTTATCAGGTCCTGCTATCATCCATCGTTTTAGAGCAGCAGGATTTTCAGTCAGGCAAATGGCACCACCGGATCCTTTCACTCTTTCATTATTTTGTTCATGTGCTTGGTCGAGAGGCATGCTCGAGAACTTTCGCTTACCCTTCGTGAACACCCAATTAGCCTCAAACTCATTTCGTATTTCCTGTGGGACCCCTCATATCTCTGATGTGAACTGGTAGCCATCTGGCATAATTGGTGTGGTCAAGCACAAAAACCCATGGTGCTAGTGCTTCAAGTACTTGTATATACAGGGCAAACTTCCTTTCTCTGTGCGATCGAACAAAAACTAGCACCAACAGTTCAAGATGCAAGACTTTATCCCAGAACTCAAAGGTTGGGCTGTTACGTATCATTTCAACATTCCAGTCCTCAAAAGGCACATCTCCTGGATTGCACATTGTGTTGAAAGTATCATGTTGTAATTTTGCAAGAGCCATGACAGTTACTTGATCCACATGCCGTGTCCTTGTGAGGTGCGCCACCTTGAGGAAGGAGTCTGCAGTTCCGGCAGTGGCAACACAGACTTCACTCAGTGCTACACACCACCCTGATCCCTCCAAGAGGTCTGCTACTACCCTCCACAATGCCATCTCTGTGTGTAGACCACCCATTACGACGATACATCTAGATTCACCTATGGTTTGTGGCCAATTCCACTGTGCATACATTGCCATAGCGTAAATTGGTTGATCACCAACCAGTACTGGTATTTGCCCAGGGTTTCGTTTTTGTATGACAAGTTTAACCATTTCCATCCCCTGTTTAACCATGGCCGTCGTAGCTGCTTTCTCATAGAACAGAGGCAACAGAACACTTACGTGAGGTGGATCTGGATTATCTGGCTGACGATCAGCATGATGAGCAGCCCATGCAATGAAGTCATCTTTCTCAAGTTTGTCTTTATCTAGCAGTGGCATGCTCTGTCCTAACCAGTGGTTCTCTTGTTCAACTGGTGTATTTAACATGTCAGGGGTGTCATCTATAACATGTGCCTCTGGAACAGTTAAAAGATTGGTGTTGCATGCTACAGCTGGAACTATGCGGTAGCTATCCTGGAGGGAAGGGTTTTTGGTGTACACTGGAGGTGGAACTGTGATGGGTGGTCTAGATATTCCAGGATTAAACTGTGTAGGGAGCTGGAACAAGCTAATACTAGTTCCATGAAAGACCCTTCAGCTGCTTGTGATGTGGGATTGTGGTCTAAATTATCAAGGGCCCCTGTTATATACACACCCTCGCGGATTTGTGCAGGACATACTAAGTCTTCCTCATTAAACCGTTGACGAACTGCATTTGTGAGCCAGTCTTCCAGTTCTAATACACGCTCATAACTCACACTGACACCAAGTTCATGAAGTTGATTCACAATTTTTTTACTTCGGGTTTGCGTGTGTACATTCAGACCTATATATAATGGCAATGAGGGCTCCTTGCGATGACGTGGCCTTTCTGCTCCCTTAGCCTTTTGCTTAGAGTTGAACCTGATTAGTTGGCTTATAGTCAAGCATGCTTGCGAGTTGCCAGCATTCTGTCTGTGATATTTGACCCATACAGCAGCATCGAAACCAGGACTTTGAGGGAATTCGACACTGAACTGTCTTGACAATCTGTAGTAAAACTACCTGAGAATTTGGGAAATTCTGTCTCAAACATTTCCTTCCGTGTGATTTTAGCGACACGTGCCATTGACAGGACATTTTTTATTATCGAAATTACGCACTTCAAGTGTTTCTTTCAGCAGCACTTGGAGACCTTCGTTAAAGACTAGAAGTGTGTTCTTGCCATCTGTTTGTTCCTGGCAGTCATTGGGATAGTGCAACATAAGCCTGTTCTTTAACCGGGTTTTGTTTATTGATTTTTGAATCCCTAATGATCTAAGCCGATTTTCATATATTTTATGCAAGTCTACTAATCTGAATATAAAAACACCGTCTTTCAAACTGTTTTCAATGAATGAAACAAGTTCAGCAAATACCCTCGACTCGGTCATTTTCTGCTCAGTAAGCGTTAATGGGACTGATTGGACTCTTTGTATACTTCTGTAGCGATTTCTAAACATATTCATACAATGCGTGTGATATTTAGCATCAATGGCAACCAAATCACCACCTGCAAATGTGGCTAACAGATCTGTGTCTTGCATTTCCGTTGCCTGTTCTCTAAGCGAGGTGTCCAGTTCTAATGTACTACACATATGAAGTACCCCTTCTGTTTGCTTACAGAAGATACTCATATCTGAGTGTTTAGACTCATCAGAGGGGGTGGTGCGTTTTGATTTTCTTTGCACGATATCATCCCCACACTGTCCAATATTTCTCTTTTTGTCATGCTCTTCTTGAGCTCGCTGCAGTTTTGAACTAGCAAATTTAAGCTCACAATTAAGGTGCCACTTTGCCTTGTTGGCATAGAGGTCATTTGCATTAACGCTTTCAGGAAAACATACATCAACAGGCATTAAATGCAACTTTCTGAAACCTACGTTTTTCATAAAGTCCACATATGATTGTAGACCTTTACCGTCTTGTCTGGATGTGGAACATTTTAATATGTCATCGTCTGTTCCACATATTATGCAATTTGTCCAGTCGATTCTGTCGGGAAGGTCTAATATATAAGGTTCAAACAGTCTATTGTATTGCTAGCGCAGAATTTAGTCACCAGCAACTAACAGGCGAAAATTCCCATCAATTTATACAACTGTATAAGACATGATAGCAGACGACAATTAGAGAATTGTAATCTAAGCAATAACGCGTTTTCATTTTAAATTGAATAACAGTTTATAAAATTACCCCCGGTCCGTGCATTATTATAAAAATCAAATGAATGCCGATGCCATTGTATGCTTATACATCTCGCAATTGATGTTTCAATTAAATTACGTCAATTTTGTTTTTTAATCCGATTCCATGGCAATCTTAAAATTGTCTGTAGATCGTTCTTATGTGGAATGACTGCATTAATGTTTTGCTATTTATTTTAATTGCTTGTTTAAAAGTTTTCACTATTAGAATTTCACAGCCGCTCTGAATTTAATTATGTTATGCTATGCTCAACACTGTGGTTTATTTTCAGACACTTGTTCTTTTCAAACTATAGATAGCTATCCATATCAATAAACACAGGTTTAAATTTTATATTGTCCCAATGTACATCTGTACCGAGTTTTAATGGTATGTTACAACATATTGCGACCATTCCATGAAAAAATCAGTAACCTCCACACAGTTTGACCTTTGACCTTGTCTGTATTGTAACCTCGACTTTCAATATTTGGCAACTACCTCTAATTATATTGTACTAAAATACCATACTATGCCAAAATGATGCTTTATTACGTCATCTCACAGCCATTCCCTGGTAAAAGATTTAAAAATTCCACCTAATTTTATGTTTGACCTTGACATCCAGCATGGCTTTGACCTTTAAAAATTGGCATCCCTCTCTAAGAGTGTTTCTTATTATCCTAAAGTACTTCTGTGCCATGATTGGTGCTTTGTTGCATAATATCACAGTCATTCCCTGGGAAAATATGAAAAACCCATAATTTGACCTTTGGCCTTGACCTCAGCGTGACCTTGACCTTTAAAATTTGGCAGCCCCCTCTCAAAAGTTCCGTATTAACCTAAATTAGATCTGTGCCAAATTTGGTGCTTTGTTCCAGCAGGTCACGATATCACTGAAATTTGGACTTAAGCCACTCCACTATACTGGGTTAGAGATGGAATATTCCGATGATGTGGACTTCATAGACGATGAAAAGAAACCCCTTGACGAACTTCTCCCAATAGCTGCAAGCAAACTAAAAATTGAGAATCCCTTTATGAATGAATCCAAAACAGAGTTCACCCACATATACCTACCTACAAAGCATGAAACTAAAGAAAATTACGATCCACTTCGTGGCGGCGAACCATGGAGGAAAAGTACAATCCTGGGCTCACCGCTTTGCAGTACTGCTGACATTGTGCACGCAGCGTCATGGGGAAGATAGCTTTCCAGTCCTTCTGGAAGCTATGGAGTCGTAGATCGAAGATGCCCTTGATTAAAAGGATACGTTTATGCAATGCAATATGCGTATCCTTGATGTTGTATAACTGTAACAGCTGGGGAGCTCCAAAGGCAGCTCTAGACAAACTCGATTCCTGCCACCTAAAACACATATGCACAATCACTGGACACCGATAGCCAGACAACATAATTTCCCATAATGCACTATGCAAGATGTGTAATACGTCGCCGCTATCTGTAAAATTCGCCCAACAAAGTTGATCCATGTTTGGCCATGTGCTAAGGATGTCAGAAGAGACACCAGCACAGACAGCCTTGGAATTCTCCCTACTGGGAGCGCCAGCAAATAGAAAGCCACGAGAAGACGTCATTGCATAAATCTATTAAGCATGCTACGAGGTTACCTTAAGAGAGCAGGACTCGGTACACCCAAGACAAGAATGGACCTGAGGAAGCTAAGGATTTAGGCTGAAGACAAGACACTGTGGACAAAGGCGAAGAAGGACTGATTGCAGCTGTAGGATGTTTCTACTACTACAGCCGCAGAATACAGTAATCATAAATACTGTCCAATATTTGTCAAGAAAATTCCAATTGTCTCGTAAAATGTCAATTTGCTGACCAAGAGTATTCTGGAAGCCAGTCATTTCGGTGATAAATTTTCAAAAATAGTATCCTCTTAGCAAAAGGGCATTTCTCAGGAACACTGCAGAGGCTGGTTATGGCCGATTTGACCATTAAAGGGTTAATAAATGCCCATTTGCAAACCAAGACAATTTTTGATGGGATGTTTCTACTATGCGGATGTAATGTTGGACAAGAATGCAGCCCGTGGCCCATGAGATGCTGGGGCATACATCGACATATTTAATCTGGTATCAGAGACATCAAATGTGATTTTAAGCCACCAACCAACAGTGCCAGAGCCTGATGAAATGATGTTTACGGACCCCAGACATTTAGGTGAAAATAAAATAGCCACCCCTGGATTTGGCCCAGCGGCATTGGATGTAAACACTTCACCCTGGGCAAGTTGTTTCAATAGCATCAAGGCATCAAAACTTCGTGTCTTAACGCAGAGCTATGTTAACCGTAAGCTGTAGCATTTGCTCCAACAATAATCGTTGTTTTAATTTGTCATTGAGACTGTTACAATTTAAACATCTCTTGATAGCTATTCAGGCGATCTATAATGCCGGTCATAAACTATCCAGATAATGTTAAGCCTTTTATCACGCCGCTAAGGAAAGATATTCAGGATTTAGTAGTCTTCTTTCTTCTTTTCGTTCGCTGATCATACCGCCAGTCCTGTAAGTGACTATCGACATGATCATCAGCGTTAAGTGCGTGGATCCATGGTTTATTAGAGTGCGCCGTGCGGCCTGGAACCTCCGTCTTCAGCACTCGAGGGTTCTGTCAGGGTTACCTCACCCTTACCTCCTTTAGTCGCTTCTTACGACACGCAGAGGATACAGGTGTATTCTAAGCCCCACCTACAGGGCAAGAATTTAGTAGTTAAATGTTGGTACATTTCTAGACCCTATGATGGCTGTCATAGGCAGCAACAACTTCCAGTCAAATTAGTTTCAAAATATTCAATGGGGTGAGCATTACATAATAAAGAATGTGATGCATTGGAGCTTACATTACATCACACACAATAGCTTGAGGAGACAAAATGGTGTCGATCACTGTTCAACATTTACTCGATATTACAAAACAGACAATTGCGATACAGATCAGAGTATGTGACAGGATGAATGATATGGAATCTATAAATCATATTCTATCGGCGCAATACAACATTTGAGATGAGATTAGCATCGCGTTAATCTACGAATAAGCATAAAAATAAAAATCTGCATATATTGGCCAATATACCTAATTAGATTTTGGATACTTACTTCTCTCTTGTTTAGCCCATTTGTCAATTTTAGCAGCGAAGTCGGCGCTTGAGAGGTCAAGAATTGTTAAATGCCGATATTTGGCAATATCAGAATCATTCCACATATGCCTATATCGTACACCTTTCTGGGTTATATATTGCACTGGAATTCCATTAGTTTCAGACCGGTAAACAAACGAGACTGTTGTGTTTGAACGGAAATATCATATTCCGCTATTCAAATAGAATCATCTATATCTTCAGATCCCTTTTCATCATCACCCGAACTTAGTTCTTCTATCTGTTGTTTAAGGGCACTGACATTATCATTTCCTGGAACGCTGTATTTTGTTTTGCTATTTGGAGGAATACTATTTGTCTCAGTTAGAGGGGTTAATGCAAAATCTATTTCAAGTTTTGTTGATTGCGACCTGAATTTAGTTTGAGCTGGATAGAAGCTCAGAGAGGCATCACCAACTTCATCATATTCATCATGTTCCATATCAATGTCACTCTGCAATGTGTTTGCACTAATACTTGATGACATAGCAACCTTATGATTGATCACCGACATGCGAATTTGAGTTAACCTTTCCGCCAATGCTTCTATTGAATCTTCACTGTGAACTGATACTGGATCGGGCAGATTGTGTACATCAGCTACACTAACATATTTATTAACTTGATCTTTCTCTGTGGATTCTGATCCTCATTTTGTTTGCACACCACTGGATTATTTGAGGCCATCTTGCATTTGCATTCGTAGTAGTCAGTACCACCACACAAGTAGACATTCGTTCTTATGGGTACATATGCTGGTCAAACTGATCGGATTACTAAAGACACGGCGCGTATTAATCTGCCCTTGGTACCATAATGGTAAATAGAATGCATTGCCAACAGACAGTGCACTTGGGCAATACAATGGGCAATGTAAATCCGCAATCCCGCATCCAAACTCGCCTCACACCATTTTTAAATGAACGGTAAACGTTACAGAACCAGCTCAATACAATAGCTATAAATATAAAGCCAGGCGATCGGATGAAAGAAATCGCGGGACCGTAAATGAGCCTGCAGTAACCAGAAGAATACACAACCAAAACAGCACCTAAACTGGGTCAATACAACATGACGAGGATGATGAAGATGCCGCCCTGAGCAATTAGGTATTTCTTAAGGTACTACTACTACTACCACTACTACTACTACTACTACTACTACTACTACTACTACTACTACCACTACTACTACTACTACTACTACTACTACTACTACTACTACTACTACTACTACTACTACTACTTGTATAGCTAAATATATTGGCCATGGGTTCGATTCCCTGTCAATGCCAAAGTACCGTAATGCCACGACTTCTTGCATAAATAAATTTAGTGGCTGTAAAATGTGTGGTCTCTGTGGTGTGCACATAAATCAGTAACTGGCTAGACTGTTACAGTAATTATGGTCAAAATTAGCTACCACAGAATTCCATGGTATATCAGAAACCCACATCGTGAAAGCCTCTCTGGCAAAGTAAAACCCTTGTCCTGCGACGTATGTGTGGTGGACGCGTTTGTTGGCTATGATGCATGGCGTTTGCGCCGGTTGCAGGTTCAACTCCCAGTCAATGCCAAAATACAGTATTGGGATGACTACTTGTTTAACTGAGTATAATGGCTGTAAAATGAGTTGTCTCTGCGATGTGCATACATGCGAGGAGGTAGTGTATGACCCTCTGTGCACATAAATCACTAACTGGCTGGCCAGTTACAGTAATTACGGTCAAAATCAGCTACCACAGAATTTCACGGTATATCAGAAACCGACATCGTGAAAGTCTCGCCGGAAAAGTAAGCCACTTGTCCTGTGGCATTGGTGTGGTGGAAGCGTTTGTGAGCTACGATGCTTGGCGTTTTCGCCAGTTGTTGGTTCGATTCACTGTCAATGCAGTGAGCAATGGCTCTCACAATCACAGCGAGAAGGAAATGCAAAAAAACCGCCGGTGTAAAACAGACTTCCAACAACAAAACTCAAAAATGAATATAAATAAATGAAACTATATACACTTATACAGAACCAGGTCAAAACTGAAGCATAATGAATAGTAGAAATCGTTCAAAATCAACAATATTAACAGAGCCAAAGGACACGTGCGTTCCTTTCGCCTAATACTACTGCTGGTGCTTCCGCTGCCGTTGCCGCCACTACCGCTACTACTACTGCTGCTGCTGCTGCTGCTGCTGCTGCTACTGCTACTACTACTACTAACTAACTAACTAACTAACTAACTAACTAACTAACTAACTGATATGCACTTACATAGATCTGTTCTGGTTGCCTTGGGTAGCCCGCGCAGTCTGGCCACTCAGAGCCTGAGACTGTGTAGCAGTACGCCACATGGTGTACATGATTGCGCCATACGTGTAGAACATGACCAGTGCCGGTAAGATATACATTGCCAACATCAGGTACATGTGATAGGCCTTTATCATCTCGAAGTTTTTGTTGAAAGCGACACATCTTGTCTGTCCTCCGTTGTCTTCGATTTGAGTCTAAAATAATGATGTAAACAGTAGGTGAGCACTGGACACAGCGCTGGCAGGCAGAGCAGTTTATACAATGCTAACGTGGCAGGCATAGTAGTAGTAGTAGTAGTAGTAGTAGTAGTAGTAGTAGTAGTAGTAGTAGTAGTAGTAGTAGTAGTAACATTAGCAGTAGCAATATCAATAGTAGCAGTAGTTGTAGTAGTAGAAGTAGTAGTAGTAGTAGTTTTTACCATTGGCATGCATTAGTTCAATGAACCCTGACATTGACGACGGATTGACACTAGGATATAGCTCATTCATCATCTGGAAGGTAATTTCTACCTTTTTAAATTTTCGACCCGAGCGTGGTTCGAACCAGTGAATTCTGCGACACCTTCTGCCTAGCGTTTGGGAGGTGAGTAACCTACCACTAGACCAGCATCCAGATGACAAACTCTTCTTTGACCGGACTAGCTTTCAACCACGTATCTCACAACGACATGGATCGACTGGAATTGATGGTGTATAACAGTTAGTCTTACATTTACATTTTTCTGAGATCCATTCTGCTATATCATTAGGCACTCGCAAGGATTTTTTATTATTGTAATTTTTATTATTGTCAAGCATTAGTTCTATGAGCCCTGTCATTGACGATGCACTGGAACTAGGACATAGCTTAATCATCATCTTGAAAGTAATTCTGCCATATGATCCATGGTTAATCTAGGGAGAACTTGTTTTGAACCTGGTTTCCATGTTCCCAGAGACCGGTGAAAAAAACCTAAGGTAGCAACGTAAATATATTCCCAAAATATTCACCAGAGCTCAGCTGTGGCAAATGGCTACAAGTTATCAACTCACCAAGAGCGGGACATCTCAGTAAATAGCGCATGACCCAATCTAGGAATTTCTGAATGACCAAAATTTAAACTGTAATGTTGAAAGATCTAGCAATATTACACGTTTAGAATATGTGTGTCTGACTCTTTTAATTAGATCCATAGATAACAGATCATGCTTCTTCATTCGTAGTATGGAATAGGGATAGCTCACAGAATAAACGAAATTCAGATTCATAATGACATTATGAATTGCATGATAATTTTTATGCTTGTTCCGAATAGTTAGCTTTAACCCTTTTAGTTTCACACTTCTTTAACATTGGTACCATCTGTCATACGATATGAATAGGATCTAGGTCATGTACTGGCAAAATAGTTAAGTGACAGTTCGTTCTTAAAATGCCCAAGCCTGTCATGTAATTCAGGGACCGGAGGAGGGATGGAGCTGGGTTGTTTAAATATCATGCTGTCAGTGTCGAAATACAGATCGGATGGCCCCCACTTCTTGTAATGTAGAATAGAGATGCCGACACGCATGCGCAGTGTACCATGGTACGAGAATAACAAGTGTGGAAGTACTAGATGAAAATGAGGACGGGAGGATCGTGTTTTATGTTACTCATGCATAGTATACATGCATTGGGATTACAGAATATAGAGAGATTTAATACAGGATGTTTTGTCCCTTTGTATATTTGAAGTATGACAAGATGCTAGTTTAGATGTCTAATAGCTGCACACTAAAACAGGATACGCATCAATACATCTGACGTTTTCGGTATCCTAACGAATTCTAGACACATAATTATACAGCCACAATTTTTTTCTCATTTTAGAAGCGCATTCAGAAAGATTTTCTTCCTACCAAACTAAACATGTTAGTTCATTTTAGGCGCAGGGATAATATACACATCATTTGTTCCATTCTAAGTATGAATTATGCGAATATATCTATCTTCATCCTCATCAACATCATCAGCAGCATAGCCACGATTCAGCATTAATCCTACCACTTCAGTATATATGCCAACAGAATCTGTGCATAAAGTATTTACGAGTGTGAGGAGAGCTCCAATCCATCTCACATTATATGTTCTCCAGATAGAGACGTAATGCTCACCAGACATTATTATTAGTATTAGGGTTACAGTGGAATGTTTGAAATTGGGATTGCTGGGACTGCCTTTATTATTTATGTTTCTTTCTATCTTGTAGTACAGACTCTATCTGTTAAATTCTCAATAGGCCCCAGGTAGTGGGATGGTGGTATGAGAGATGGCATGTCACTGTTTGACTAGTTATCACATCACAGGGTTTTTTCCAGACTAAGCGATTCATCTATTTTTAGAAACATGTCCTCCCATCAGATACCCCATTACGATGTTGATTGGTTAGTGTGCTAGGCGTATGATTTGATTGGAGGAATACTAAGTAGAGTTAATGACTGACAGGCACATTAATGTATAGCAGTATTATAACCTACAACCTACCCAAGCTTATCAGCGACACTGACACTTAAATGTCATACAAAAAGGCCCTCGGGAGCAAATAGCTAACATCGACGTCAGCTCTGATCCAAACGAAGCCCTAAGTAAAATAATGAAATGTATAGAAGCAACTAGGTATACTGACGACGCTGTAGTAGTAACACTATCGGCAGAGCAGAAAGCGTTATGGCTGTGCATCTATCCAAGTAGCTAAAGTGAAGGCCGCACCAAACCATGCAGGGAACACAATAACATTCTGTGCCACATCAGCAACGTTTAAAAGACATTGGCATTCAACAAGCAAACTCCATGGCAGATGAAATCACTGCCATGGATGACTGTCACAAAATGTTTCGGTCAGCCCACTACCAACTGTACACAACTCTGAAGGACACATTATCGGGACTGACCAGGGTGAATCCTAGGCCATTTGAGAATGATTCAAGGAACAGTTCACTGACCATGATGATGAGCCCCTCTACCTGTTCTCATGAGACCCCAGGCCATTAATAACTCCAATTAACACAACAGCAGTTCAGAAGGCACTCAAAGTGCAGAAAAATGGACGTGCATCCGGACCTGATGGCATGAGCAATGAACCATTCAAATACGCAAGTGACATTATCCCAAAACAGATCATGCGCCTAATCATTTCAGCTTTTATGCACCACCTCCGCGTCGGTGCTGTTAGATAGGGACACTTATCACGCTAACGAAGCCCATGAAGCCACCTGCCCCAGCCAATCTGCGGCCCATTGTACTCCTCAACAGCATACGGAAAATCCTATCCAATGTTATTCTATGCTACATCCGAGACAAGGTCATTGTCTTCACTGGACTATGTCAAAGTGGCTTTAAACGTAGACTCAGCTGCGCAGACATTGTATGGGCTCAATGCATGTTTGTGTCAGTAGTCATGTCCAAACACTGAGATCTCCACAAAATTGGCACTGACATGCCACGAGCCTTCGACACAATTAAACGCTCAAATATCACAGATGCACTACGCCAGTTGCACTAAAGAGGAGCTACGACTAGTCAGACTATTACTTGCAGACACCAAGCTGAGAGTACAAGTCAAGTCAGTGAAGTCTGTAGAGCTCGAGATATCCATTGGCGTCCCACAGGGAGATGGTCTATCCACTGTGCTTTTCACCTGTTACCATGCTGCTGCATTAAAATCTATGCAGGGAAATTTCACAAGACCAAGGCCCGACCAACAACCCCTCAACCCCCCCCCCACACACACACACCCCACACCCAGTGGCCATACCGTTAGAGATGCAATATGCCTACGATGCGGACGTAATAGACGAGGAAAAGAAACTCATTGACGAATTTCTCCCAATAACTGCAAGCAGACTAAAACTTGAGAATCTCTTTATCCATGAATCCAAAACAGAGTTCACTGAAGAAGGACTGACTGATTGCAGCTGTATGATGTTTCTACTACTACTACTACTACTACTACTACTACTACTGCTACTACTACTACTACTGCTACTACTACTACTACTACTACTACTACTACTACTACTACTACAACTCCTCTTACTACTACTACTACTACTACTACTACTACTACTACTACTACTACTACTACTACTACAGCAGCAGCCGCAGAATACAGTAATGATACACACGTCATACAGTAGTATAGATGGTCCGATGCCCCGAAACCTGATTGGCTGGGGTCACTGGGCATATGATTTGATTGGTCGGGTGGACGGGTGGGCGTGTGTGTGAGCGGGCGGGCGGGCAGCCGGACGAGTGAATGAGTGAGTGAGTGAGTGAGCAAGTGAGTCTGCGAGTGAGTGAGTCTGTGGGAGAGTAAATGAGTGAGTGAGTTTATGTGCGTCAGTGGGTGAATCAGACTGATATAGTGGGTAACTGACTGGGCGAGTGACTGAGTTGGTTGATAAGTGAGTAACTCGCTGGCTGACAGAGTGACTGGTCGACTGCCGACCATCAGAATGACCGACCGACCATTGGTAGACTGACTGACCGACTACTATTCATAAATGTTATCTCTCACTGTCTGATGTGTTCAGTCTGCTTCTCAGTCACTGATATAGTGTTATAAGTTTGCTAGCTGGTGTAATACGGTTATAGATTTAGGGGTGCGAAGAACACAGTTTAAACAACTTCATAAATTTCCTATAACATTAAGTTGAAGCAAATGCAATTCCGTTAAGATATTTTATATGTTTTTCTTCAATAGGATATTGGTAAACTAGAATGATTTAACAGCCAACTAGTTGTCTATATTTGTCTCCCGAAGTCCAATCTCAGCAAGTTCTCCAAAGTACAAAATCAAGTGCTCTGTATCTTCACAGGTGCTATGCAATCTACACCAATTGTTGAAATGGCCACAGGTGGTCTACCACCCGAGGACAGACGAAATGTCAAGGTGATTCTACAAGCCGAGAAGCTTAAAAGGATTGGCGACCATCCAATGAATCAATGAATGAGAGAATGCAGAAACCATCAACAAGAAGATTCAAACGTCAACGTCTCACAAGCCTTTCTATAGACCTAACACAGAGATTACCAAACCTCCAGAATATGGAACCCTCAAGAATCTGTTCTCATTACCCAGTGCCACCACACTTGACTCAAAAATGCTTTACCATCAGATACTTTATATATGGCATTTCCAACAAGGGCTCACACTCCAGTATGGAACTAAGAACCCTATCACTATCACTCCGAAAAAAAATCTCAAAAATGTCCAGGGGGGCCCGAATACCCACCCCAACCCACGAACGCATGCACACACATATGCCAGGATTTTGCTAGCTAATGGAAGAATCTGTTTCTCCCCATAACTACCCATTTTGTTCGCCTGTTGAAATAGATTTGAAACTTAACACCTTTATTCACAGATTCTAAATTTCAAGGCACATATACACGTAAGCTGTTACCTACTCACAGTCAAATTAATCCAAAAATATTCAACAGAATGTTTATGAAATTGTAAATTCCTTAAAGACATATAATTCATACACTTTCGTGGCAGACTTTTTTACTTTCATGACGGGGATGCTAATAGAAGATCCTGCCATAGTATTCGTGTCAATGTTTGGGGAACCTGTTTTGAACATGGTTTCCATGTTCACTTGGGCCACTGAAAAAGATCAGTCCGGTATGCCTCTCAAAAGGTTGGGGAATGACCAGCAATGGTCGTTTTCCAAGATGGCCGATGGTAGTATCGGTTTTCTTGCTGTAGACTAGGTAGTTATCAAACAAACCATGGCAAGCTTCAAATCAAATTGAAGCTAATTAAAATGCATTGAATGAAAATCTTCTACGATTACATTATGTTTTATCTAAGTTTGATAATGACATGAGTTTAAGTTGTGTTATTGCGTAAAACATTATATTTGGAGAAATTACTTTCGCTGGCTTGTTTTTCATTATTAAATCTACAACAAAATGTGCTTAATTTGTAATTCAAAACGCATCCCACAAAGATTGATTACAGAACCTATGGCACGATCTTCTACCATTTATTATTAGTTTACATAAGAATATCATTCTAACGCAAGCCATTCTAGAGTGACATAAATTATAGAATATGTGATTAATTTATAACCATTCACAGACGACGTCCACGTTTCTCACTTTTTGGACACTCGTAGAATAAAGCTGTTGACTCATTTAAAATTAATCTGCTTGGAACACTCTATTAGGAAGTAATGGCTTCATTTAGATTACTTTCATATATTACATCACAGTGAAGTTAGTGTATCTAGGAATAATTGTTTAAGAGGCAAAGTCAGTATGGTAACAGGTCGTTTCACCCCTGGATCTGATCACCCTTGGACTTTTCGGACCAGGCCAAATCTCCCCGTATAGTGGGTCGTTTTGCACCTATAGATTTTTGTCTATCCTTCATTCAAGAAAGGTGTGGTGGGGAGACTATTATTGATGTTTTGTAGTTTTGCGTCGGCCTGCCCTTTGATGAATTGCTTTTACTTAAGGATAAGTGCGTGTGTATTGTAAATGTATAATTTGTATACACATTTGTTTATATTGTGTGTGAGGTGATACTGATAGGTTATACAGACTCTTAGTATCTAAGATGAAACTGGCATATATGTTTTAGAGATAGTTGTAAATTTGTTCTTTAGATATTTCTGAATATACTGCTTGTTTGCTTGGCTTAACGATATTTGATTGCAATTCTATCACTGATGGAAACGTGTCTCTGTTCGGGTAAACATTTTACCATCATATGAATAATTGGTCACTGTCTAATTACTTAGTACGTCCGCTTTCTTTTCATATTGATAATGTAAGCATAATCGTACCTTTCCGGTGCCTAGAACTAATCAATGGAAACAGTTTCTATGTCCAATCTCACCATGTGAATTCAGTCTCACCATTATCTCGTGGGCCTCGATGGATAGTGTTTGATAGCCTCCAAAGCAATGTAGTTGATTTCAATTGATAGCTCGAGTGCCATCTTCCGAATGCAGTTGCGATGTTTTAACATTTTCTCATGGTACCATTGATGTTAAAATAGATAGGAATTCATCAGTGACACAGTAGTCAAAGACATACGGCAATTCGAAGTCTGGGGTGTGTGTGAGCCAAAAGAAGCATTTGCGGTCATGGAGTTGTTTTCCATAGAATCTTAGGTGTGGAACTTGGTGTACACCTGCTCCCGGGAGCGGTCCTTAGACAGTGTAATAGTCTGTGTATAGTGTCGTTAAAAACATTTCTCTCTGCATAGCAGTATTTCTTATATACGGGTAAACAAATTATTTACCATGAGTGACCACATTCTTGGAACCGTAAATCAAAATATCAGATGCAATCAACCGAGATTGGAAGGATAGAAGAATTGTATCCCTAGATCAAATTGGTCCCATGCAAATTCATCAATCAGGCAATCCATGTTTTGTACTGCTTGTTCAATTCATAGACAGACTAGATTCACTGTTTTCCATATGAAAAGCTGAATTGTCCCTATCAGAATTTGCAGCAGTTTGCAAAATATCTCGTATCTCGTTCATATTTTTTTGCATTCTTTACATGGGTAATGCATTTAGACTCTTAGGTAACTGTTTCGAGCCAGTCTTTATTCTGGATCCGTTTTTCATTGTACACGCAATCAACAAATCCAATTGAATATGGGAATATGGATTCTCTGTCATTGATTGGGGAAACATGTCAGACATGAACACCTCAAGTTCAGCAGGGATTAAATACATATCTAGCCAAATCTCAGCTAACCAACGTCCATATCTGTCATTATCATACGCAGTTAGCCATGGTAGCATTAAATGGAGACTTTGAATCCATTCCAATCATTGGTTCACAGACTGAATATCCAATTTAAGGTGATCTCAATCATGTACATAATGCTGAACCAGAATGTTGCACGCAAAAAGGGAAAAGTAAAAGAAAATGATTGTGCTGCATATACATTGCAGGTTTATTTTGATAAGCAGCATGGTTAGCCCTGCCGCAAAATAATAGCACAGTCATGTTTTAATGATGTACGTGCTTTGACATAACTTAAACTGCACATTGCATTATCAGATATAGATAAAACGTAATGGATGGTGACTTTTTATCACAGTGCTTTAAAAAGCTTCAATTTCATAACAAGCATGCCATGGTTTATTTGATAATTACCTAGTCCACAGTAAGGAAATGAATATTACCATAGACTATCTTGCAAAATGCCATCTGGTGGCTGTTCACAAAACTTTGGATAGCTATACACCAACTAATTTCTTTTCAGTGGTACTTGTGGACATGAAAACAATGTTCACAACAAGTTTTCCAAAAATTGACTAAGGATCCTATGGCAGGGTCTTCTACTAACAAATGACGTGTTTGTTTCTGGACAGTGAATCTCTATGTTTCGGACTCAAACTTTCAGATTCGATTCTCGATATTGGTAATTTTATCACAATATTTGCCATTTCGAGCATATATTCCACTGAAATCTAACAATTGTACGAATTGTATGTCTTTTATGAAGTTAGTAAAGATTATGTTGAATATTTTGAAACTAATTTGACTGGATGTTGTTGCTGTCAATGCCATTGGCAGCAAAAATATCCAACAGCTTACCTGTGTAGTTACCTTGAAATTGGGATTATGGTAATTCAGGATTCAACGGATATAAATTGATTTCAGCGTGCATAAAATGAGGTCGGAGCTTTAATAAAAATGGGCGGGGCATAGCTAGAAATGGGCGGGGCATAACTAGAAATGGGCGGGGCATAGCTAGAAATGGGCGGGGCATAGCTAGAAATGGGTGGGGAATAGCTAGAAATGGACCTCTCTATTAATCGATACAGTACTCTTGCACATTATTTTGTTAGCAAAGATAATATCTTCCTTTACCCAAATGATACCTAGATTTCATGTTATTTCTCACAACTGACATGAATCGGTCTGTCGGCAAATGCACATTTCCAGAGTATCCACCCATCATATGACGTCATAATCAACTACGTGATGTGTAGAATGACATCATAATGAATGACGTCATGAATGATGTCGATAACGATAACGATGTCACGAACGCATATTTGAAGACGTTGTTGTACAAATTGTATGGCTTTAATATTTAATAAATATTCTGTTGAATATTTGGAAACTAATTTGACTGGGCGCTGTTGCTGCAATAGGCAGCAACAGCACCCAGTCAAATTAGTTACACTATATTCAACAGCTTCCCTGTATAGTTTTCAGGAAATTGATAGTTAGGTCATTCGGGGCTCGATCAATCCCAACACGGCGAGGTGTGGGTGATGCTTAGCTAGAGATGGGCGGGGCATAGCTAAAACCGGAAAGGTCCATTGTGTTGTATCTTAACCCAGCTTCATAGCTCGAAAATATACCTCCTACGGCTTGTATGCACCATAATACAGGAGAAATCTGTATAAGTCAATATGTTACTATGCCTGTCTATTTGTCTGGCAAATCTTTAACCTTTTAGACAAAGCCTCCCACATCACTACTACAGTGTAAGCGTCGTGTCAATTTCTTCATAAGTCAGGGGCATTTACTTACATTGATTAGCAGGGCAGGAATTCCCAATATGAAAGCCACTATCCAACTGGAGATAATGAGAATATTTGCCCGTCTGTTCGTACACTTGAATCTAGCGTTCATAGGGTGACATATAGCGTAATACCTGCATAAAATACACATGATTTCTTAGTAGTAAGTAAGAATAGAACTAACACAGTTTGAGTCTGATCTATGCACTTCTTCCATCCATCCACCCTCCAAATGTTCTTCACACGTCTCCTGTGTCACTCTTCAAGTGGTGTAATTTTCGAAATAATTACTCAGCAATAATATGCGTGCGTGCGTGGGTGCGTGCATGAGTGAGTGATCGTACGTGTGTGAGCGTATGTGAATGTGTGCGCGCATGTGTGCTTGTGCGCGTGCATGTTTGCGTACACGTGTGTTTGAGTGAGTGTGAGCGTGAGTGAGTGTGTGTGCGTGTCCGGGGCGCGATATATATATATATATATATATATATATATGGAGAGAGAGAGAGAGAGAGAGAGAGAGAGAGAGAGAGAGAGAGAGAGAGAGAGAGAGAGAGAGAGAGAACGAGTTGAAAATTATCAATTTGCACGAGCATTAGCGAGTGAAAAATTGATACTTTTCAACGAGGTTCATAATAGTGATATGAAAAGTGACCGAGTTTGAGATTTCATTTATCATATAAACTGTAATTTTGAAATATTTGCCAATAGTTGCTGATGTGACTTTTATCTGATTTCTCATTGTTGATTTTCGTGAAATCGATACCGCCGCTATGACGAACCACTACTTGATAACAGATACTGAATACGCAGCAAAATATAAACAAACACAAAATCTGGCGATGTCAGCCATAAACCACACTTTTCTTCTAAGACTATCGCAGAGCCACGGCCATCAATCGTTACTTCGCTGCCGACTGATAAACTGTCAAACGATGACATTTTGCGATGACGTTTCATGTATGACAAATCGTAGTAACACACGCACGCACCCACCCACCCACCCACCTTTATGGGAAAAGAACATGCCAAATTTGTTTGAATTCCGTCCAACGGTTGAGAGGGGTGGGGGGGTAGGGAGGGCGATGTGGGGAGGGCGATGTGGGGGGGGGTGGGGAGAGCGTGACGGAGAGCAAGAGAGAAATTTTGGCCCACGTTTCTATTTGTTACCCATTTATCAATAATCTCCAAGCCAACAAAAGAGGAACCAGGGGCGTGTTCGTGAATGGGTCGCAACCCACACCCGGATCAAACCACGTTGGAGAGCATGACGGCACAATCAATTATGACGTCATAATGATGACGTCATAATGATGACGTCATAATGATGACGTCATAATGATGACGTCATAATGATGACGTCATATTGACTCCAGAGAAGGACGGCCCCAGGTCGACAAGATAATCATCTACCCCTAGGGAAATTTATCAACAACTATTCGTCCTTTCTCCTTGTTTCCACGAAAGAAGCGAAAGTGAAACAATGAGTGAGGCCAGGTCGACAGGAAAATCACCTACCAAAAAATGACATTGTAAAACAAAATGTTGCACAAGAGGAATGAGGAGTGAGACCAGGGGCGTGTTCGTGAAATAATATAGATAACAGTTTGTTAAAATCAGTGCCGGAGAGTGGCAATACGAAAACCGGGATCACATTGTATTGTGATCACTATGGTTAACAACGCTAATTAAATGATTCTCTTGATGAGAAAGCTGGAGGGCACACACAAAATACTGTTCAAAATATAACTTTAAAAAAATACATTAAAGAACATATTATTTAATACGTCCCTTCCCACGCACGCCAGGCCTGGAATCGCTACAGAGCATGTTTTGTAGATCCACAGGCTACCCCAAGTGAAGTCCACTGTTTTGGAACAATTGCAGTATGACTGTGATGGGATGGTATACGTATGCCTGTTCAGTCTAATTCAAATGATCTTTCTTTGAAGTAGATATCTAGTTTGCTCTTGAATAATTCAAGTGTTGTTGCTTCAACTATTGTAGCTGGCAGTGAATTCCATTGTGGTACCACTTTGTTAGCGAAAAAGTGCTTGCGAATATCTTTGTTGCTGCACTTTATGTTGAGTTTGAACCTATGTCCTCTGGTCTGTGTAATACTGGATGGCTCGAAAAAGTAGTCCCTATCAATATTATATAGATCCCTGATGAGCTGGAATGTTTCAATTAAATCTCCCCGAAATAGTCTATATTTCAGTGACATTAGATTTAGTGCTTCAAGTCGTTCCATGTAGCTATACTCTCTGATTTGCGGGACGAGTTTTGTTGCTCAGCGTTGAACTCTTTCTAATAGCTGTGATTGCCTTTTCAATTTTGGTGACCATGCCGAGTTGCAGTATTTGAGAATAGGTCTTACTAGAGCTTTGTACAAGAGCGTGAAAGTAGATGGGTCAATGTTGGTAAATGTTCTCTTGATTAGTCCTAATGTGCTGTTCGCCTTGAATATTCCCTATTTGTATATCAAATGAAAGGTTTCTGTCAATATGCACTCCCAAGTCTTTTTCTACCTCTGCCGTTGATACAGGATGCACATCAGACATATCTGTCATATAGTATTTGGTTTAAGGGTTGTTTCTGCCAAAATGTATGACATGCATTTTACCTGTGTTGAAAGATAGTTGCCATATCGTTGACCACTTACATACTTTGTCTATATTGTCCTGAATCTTACTGGTAGCTGGGTTGCCATATATCTTTGTGTCGTCTGCAAATATTTTTCAGTGGCAATGTAGTCCGTCAGGTAGGTCATTTATATATATATCAAAAAAAATCATAGGTCCTAGGACCCTTCCTTGTGGCATGGCGCTGGTCACCTCAATCCAGTCTGATGTTGTTTCATTGAGCCTCACTCTCTGGCTTCTGTTACATAGGTAGTTTCCTATCCATCTTACTAAGCTGTCGCCAATACCAAAGCTTCTCAGTTTTGTTTGGAGTCGTTTGTGTGGTACAGTGTCGAATGCTTTTGAGAAGTCTAAATATTCTGCATCGACAGGTTTATTTGAGTCAAGTTTGGCTGTTATATCTTCGAGGTATTCTATTCGTTGGGTTTTACATGATCTATTATGCCTGAACCCATGTTGACATTTGGTAAATAGATTGGCGGTTTCCAGAAAATGTACAATGCTGTCTCTTATAAAAGAATCTAGGACCTTACATAAGGTAGAGATGAGACTGATTGGCCTGTAGTTGCTTGGGCCGTTTTTTGTAAACTTTTTTGTGTATGCAGCATACATTTGCCATTTTCCAGATGTCAGGTAGTATGCATTCTTCCAGAGACTTGCTAAATATTATGCATAGTGGTGTACTAATTTCTTTAGCCGCTTCCTTTAATAATCTCAATGGTATTTCATCCAGGCCATTGCTTTTATTGGGGTTGAGTCCTTATTTTCGATGGCACTAGGTGTTATTGTTATGTGTTTTAGTACAATACCATTGCTTCTGCGGCTAATGTTTGGTGTAGAATGAAGATCTACTGAAGTGAACATACTTGAGAAGAATTTGTTAAGAATGTTTGCTTTTTCTTTATCATCTGTAGTCATAGTGCCGTTAGCTGGGTTACGTAGCTTGCTAATTGATTCACGTAGAACGGGTTTACTCTTGACATAGTTCCATAAAGCTTTGGGATTTCTCTTGCTTTCACTTGCTACTTTACGTTCAAATGTCTGTTTTGATTTGCTGATGCATGCTGTCGCTTTATTTCTAGCAATTTTGTAAAGGGCGTAATCTGTGGTTTTCTTTGTTTCACTGTATCTTTTGTATGCCTGATTTTTGCTATTTAGTGATTCTGTTGTAGTACGGTCAAGCCAGAGGTGCTTTTTCTTATTGCATTTTTTTAAAGAAGGGATATACTGCTCTTTCATTGTGATCAGTGTTTTGTGTAGGAGGTTCCAAGCTTCTGACGCATTAAGTTCATGCAGATGATTCCAGTCAGTCGTTCCTAAATCTTTTCTCATTTCCGTATACTGTCCTTTATTCAACAGTAGCTTTGGCGTAGTTATTTGTTTGCTTGTGCTTAAGATGTCAGGATGTAGTGATATTTGTAGAACATCATACTCACTTTTTCCTAATGGAGGTAGGTGGGTTATTTTGTGGATGATGTTTTGGTTGTTTGTTAAAACTAGATACAAAATATTTGAAGTCTGATTTATTCTATGTCGTGTCGCATTAGTAACTATAGTTGCTGTAGAAAAATATCGCTGCTAGTTTTAAGAAAAGCATCTTCGTCTTCATTTGAAAAAACTCCAGTGCACCAGTTAATCGATGGGATGTTGAAATCCCCTAGTATAAGACTATGGTCTGCATTTGATGTATCAACTTTGTTTAGTAGATTTATGAGTTTGTTATTGTTTGGGCCGTCTGTAGATACAACCAACAAGAATTTTTTCCTTTTGTTGTCTCGTCCATGTACTCCACACCGATTCCTGAAAGCTGTCATCATTTAGGGTTTCACAGTTTTTAGCCTTTAATGATACATGGGTATAGATGATGACTCCTCTTGATGGATTACTATTCAGCGAGAGATGGTACTCATCAATCTATAATTCACTAATATTTATGGTTGTTTTTTTTGGTAAGCGCTTCTGTTATTAGTATGATAGCACGGCGAATCTTGTGTACTAGCGCTTCAAGCTCAGCTTTTTAAAAATTAATTATACTATCTGCATTTGTGCATATACATGTATTCGTTACTGTTTTAGAACTTCTATCATTGTTTATTTGCACAGGTTTTGGTATCTGTCATGTGTTGGTGTCTGTGTTCTCACCAGTTAGTGTTTTTACATGTTTTTTTATACCTTACATGTTTGAGTTTTGGTTTTTTCATGCCTTCCATTGTCCAAGGTTGTGTGGGTTATTATGTTTTCATTGCAACTCATAGTGTATTTGGATGCCTCATTGTTGGGTATCTTTACAGTTTCTTCGCTTAGTACTGAGTATCGGCTTGAGAGATGTGTTGGCATTGTGTGATGCTTGAACTGGTTCGTAGCTGGGTTCATCTTCTCCATGGTGTGGCTTGGGCATGAGCCAAGCTCATTGGGTTCGTAGTTTCATATCCCTCTTACTAAGTACAGTATATAAAATATATATACATACCCAGGGTATATACTACAGGTATAATACAGGTTACAGGGTGTATTTTAAATACAACAAATCTAGTACAGTATATAAGATATACATACACACCCGGGGTATATACTACAGGTATAATACAGGTAGCTATGAGGCAGGGAGATCTGACATGCATACCGTGCCGATATCTGCCTGCTCACAATCCGAAAATACATCCCAATCCATCAAGTTGGTAACGTATAGACGCCACCAGCTCCACATTGTATACCGAGGCTGGTCTGTATTCTGTAGCTCGCGGGATAGTGTCGGGCCATTCCGGTGTATCATGTCAACTCGCCGTGCCGCAAGTGCATGACGAACGATGACGCTGGTTAGCATCCGGTCTTGGGGTGATGGATCCTGTACGAGACTGCGCTACGGGTAACAAAAACTGGCTCCTAAGGCCGGTGGAACTCACCCTCGTTCTGGTGGGGCCATGGGACCATTGTCGCGAACATTAAATACAACTGTCCTATCCCAAGAATTGTGTCACCAGTATGCCTGTCCATAGCAATATCGTGATCTATGGACTTACAAGATTTGATTTGGTGACCTAAAAATACAAGTCTATGCAATGATTTTACCTAAACAGACTATCAAGTATGCTAGATAAAACTGAATAAGAGCATACGAAAATACAAGACATAGAGACAGCCAGATGAACTTTTAAACATGGGGCTCCCGGAGGTACCACACAGACTCCTAGGTCCGCAGAGGTATCCCCGCAAGGGAGGCTCCCGTACACGAGACTTAACTAATTAACTTAATCTTAGTTATTATTCCTCTAAGCTGAAAGGAAGAAGATTATCTCGGACGAAAAGTCATGTGCCTCACGCGGGCACTAAATCTAGTGCTAATTTGGATGAGGAGTATTATCCTCGCATGGACCGTCGTCGCTGAATCCTTGTGAGAGGCAAGTGCCTCGCACGGGCATCCGTCTCAGGAATGTGTCGCCACTGCTTAAAGTGGGAGAAGAGTAGTAGGCAAAAATGGGCCCACTCTAATATTTCAAGCAAAAATGCTTGAAAAAGAAAAGACCATACCTAGTGAGATTATGACTATAGGGATGCGTGCGGTTTTACGTGAAGATGGGACGAACGATTCCCGAAGGATTCCCACGTCACCGTCTTATGCGATTCTTAGTATGCTGAATTAGTAGTCGCCACTTTATTTATGCGGGCCTTCAGCTTTGCTTATCTATCCTTTAATTTTTAGAGACAAGAACTATTTTAGGCCGCAAATGGCTGGTATCTACCTAGCTATTAGACACGGCTGTCATTGAGAACGGATGCCCTAAGACATCAATACTGAATACAGAAACAATATAATTAGAAAAGTACATTTAGCGGAATAATTAAAATGTTAAGTATAGTTACTTGAATGCTCGGTAGCCATGTTTAAGTTAGACTATCGTGTTACTGAAATTGATACATCATCCTTTAGTTGACGTGAGTTGATGCATTCTCTGGAAGCTGGAAAGTTCCCGCAGGTTAGTTCCTGCAAACATGATTCCCGCAAGAAGCTCATGGCGGGAGTACATCGCTCAGGACTGTAAGCGCAATGAAATGTCTAACGAGTAGTCAGCAAGAGATACAATAACATTACTGCTGTGAAGAAAGTTCCCATACACCGATGGCATGGATGGAAGTTGACAACAACCTGATCACAAGCGGGGGTTGTTAGATGCAAATGAAGATACAAAAAAAGCTTAACGGTGCTGGGAACGTCAGCCAGCTCTGAAGATGCACCGGGCAAAGTTTACTTGCTGCAGTCGAAAGTTAGAAGAACCTGCACGACATCAGTGCGGGGACGGTTGAAATACCCCTTTTTGGCATGGCCGGCAGATCCGGTGAGTCATCCACCAAAGAACATCGCTGTCTCTATATCCGCAAGTTCGTGTTCCGAAGTAGATCTTAATACTCGTGAACGATAATTAGAAAGTTCCAAATTGCTCCCGCAAGTAGGGCGTTACAAAATGGTTTTAGTGCGGTGGGTTGGGTAACTGCTAGATACGGGAGAAAAACCGACAGAAAGCGAAGTTATATGCGTAATATCTGTCGTGCTGGTAGTAGCTGGTACAAGTCCAACCAATTCGGCCCCTGGCCGCGGATGCTCTCGATCTCTGGATCGGCTCTCCTTTTATACTCCCGGTGACGTCACAGTCACAGGCTCCAACCAATCATCATTCGAGCAACAGCCAGTCAGCGCGTAGCTGATAATAACGCTGTTGAACGTTCTAGAACATTCTAGAAGTTCCTCGTCCACGTGGTTATGACGTCACGGCAATATTTTGAAGATAATCAAGACGGGTTTTCCGTGGATAATTCAGCCATTTCTTAACCGATTTTGAAATGGTTTACAGATTTAAAAAGGCCCGTCGAATTCTGGTCTTGATTAATGCCAGATTCAGCAGGAACAGGTAATCAAAAAGGATTACAGGGTACCATCTCGGTACACTAAAAGCGTCATACTATCTTGGTCGTAAACTACGTGCTCCATCAAAAATAGCGTCTAAGCGTGCGCATGCGCACTATGCGCTTTAACGAACTTAGTTGTTTTACAACGCGATCTCTCCCGTAGGCCCATACACGCTTATGGCTCTACCCAGGTGGGGGGGGGGGCGTGTTCGGGGAACGAATCCAGGACAGGCGGCGCGTACCCAGCTCAGCTGGTATGGCCGGTACCCGACCGGTTGATCCGAACTACAATTCCAATCTACTCATCATCCATATCACAGATAGATCTTGCTCTGGTCGTACTTCATGTCCTGATCCTTCCACCACCTATCCAATCTATTATCAAAGCACTGGAGATTGGCCGCATTAATGACCTCGTGTGGAAGTCCATTCCATATGTCTGTCACTCGATTAACAAAGGACTATTTCCTAATATCCAATCTTGAACAGTTTTTGTCGATTTTATAGTTATGTCCTCTGGTATCAGCCATGTTGTCCGCCCGTTGAACGTGAAGATTTGATGTGTAACCCGTTTATCATAGATGCCCTGAAAGATTGTGTATGTTTCTATAATATCCCCTCTCTTCCGCCTGTATTTTAATTGTTGGTAGCTGCAGTATCTTTGGCCCCTGTGTGTAGTCAACTTCCTTTAATGAAGGCACACACCTCGTCGCTCTACATTCAACATTTTCCAGTGTGTCAACATCGCATTTCTTGAGCGACAGATTGGATCCATCCATTGTGATGCATTTACTTCTGCTATGCGGTGGAAGGGGCATGTTTTTTGTATTAGAATGTTTCTGCTGAGCTATGGGTGTGTGATACGCTATGATTTATGTCCGACGATTGTCGGTGGTGTTTGTTCATATCCCTGTAAATCCGGCGATTTTAGTTCCTTTCCAGCTCTTGTATGCACCCTGCCAGCGATTTGCTGCAGTACGGTTATTCACTGAAACTAGCTAGCGTCTGTCAATGGTCCGCCTTAATAAACCTAAAGCATTATATATTTCTGTTGAGAGCAATCATTCCTCTACATGTAGGCATCGATAATTAAGCGATGCAATTAATAATATGAATTTAAGCGTCGCCTATCCAACCCGCGTGTCACCGTTGGTTTCACACCTTGTGTATATTACATATAGTAGGTATATATACATGTATTAGGGGGATATGCGGTAGTGATATGCATGACGAAAATTCAAAGGACTGTGCGGAGGGTAATTCGCTCATAATCCCTGATGAAAATGCAGATTAGGCCCCTACTGGGCAATATGGCCCGGTATTGGCCGAGTAGCGGTCGATTAACACGCATTATTATACACCTACGGGTGCCGATCCAATGAAACGCATCCAATTGTACCACCTGACCATCTAATAATTTTCCCATACTGGACTATGGAAACCCGTATTGGACGGTAAAATCAGTATTGGACGCCACTTAAATGCCGTATTGGACGTTAAAGAACGATAACTCTTTCTACAGTGAATTCTTCATACGGCGTTGTTGCAAGACGTAACTTCTATTGCTTTGATAAAGTTCGTCCGCTACAAGTACAAGCTTTCGTTTTTAATAGTTACAAGATGCGTTTTGAAGGAGATACCGATGAATTGGTTGATCAGCAAGTGTCAGAAAATACAAAACAGGAAACAGAAAATGAGGTTCGTTTGTTCAGACGCTGGCCTTTACCTCAAGAAGAATGGATATCTAGTCTACGTTTTCTCATGAAAATGTTTCTCATGACATTGAAATTAAAGCAAATTTCTTTTGATTTTTTTGTATTTATTTGCTTATAATTGTAATAGGCGCATAATAAATAGGTCATTTTACATTGTTGAGTCCAATATGGATTGTTATTGTACTCGTCCACGTTGTGTTGAAAAATCCGATTTCAACACAACGTGGACTCGTACAATAACAATCCATATTGGGCTCAACAATGTAAAATAACCTAATATCCCCCAATATGCTTCTATCTCTCCGCACCCATGGAGATGTTCAACGCTCATTTCTGATTTTGTCATTACTGCTTTCGCCGTTGCAGTTGCTATTATCTCATTGTCGTTGTCTTCGAAATTGAGGAATCCAGTTTCTCAGTCAAGCATATGACGGCAAGTCCGACAAGTTGACGAATTGTATGTCTTTAGTATTTAATAAGCATTCTGTTGAATACTTTGAAACTAATTTTATTGGGAGCACCCAGGTAAAATAGTTTCAAAATATTTAACAGCTTACCTGTATGGTTTTCTGGAATTTCCGGAGACAGAGAATAGGAAGATCTATTTATCCCAACACGGACAAAGCGTGGGTGGAGCTTAGCTAGAGATGGGCGGGAAATAGCTAAAACAGGAGTCCTCCATTGTTGTTGTCTTTATCATCTTTCATTCAAATTTTCATTAGTGGGCATGTTATTGTTAATATCGTTAACATTGGCTTTTCCAGTGTGAACATTCTAACTCACCTTTCAAACGAGATGACCGTCAAAGTACAAATAGACACTCCGATCAACACATCTCTTAGATAGAGTGTGAATTTACACATAACCAGTGTGAGTAGATGATAACGCCTTAGGTATTGCACTATCTGTCAAAATAATATTTCTTTAAAAATCAATAGACCTTTCCACTTTATCCATCCATCATATGACGTCATAATTAACTACGTGACGTGTAGAATGACATCATAATCAATGACGTCATTATGGCATCATCAATGACGTAGTTAAGCACGTCACGAACGCATAAACTGAAGAAGGGCTATGCGTTGTTGTACGAATTGCATGTCCTTACTCTCTAATAAACAAATTAGTTTCAAAACATTTAACAGATTATCTGTATAGTTTTCTGGAAATTTGTTAGTCAGATAGATCAGGGATCGATCGATCCCAACACGATCCTAACACGAGCGAGGTGTTGGTGGAGCTTAGCTAGAGGTGGGCGGGGCTTAGCAAAAACTGGAAAGGTCCATTCTATCTAGCATAGGAATACGGATTAATGACACCGAACATACTTTCAACCCGAGCAGCTACAAATAGCAGACACACATATCATACATGGTTATTATGTACAGATTACCAACAATGGACCTTTACAGTTTTAGATTTGCCCTGCCCATCACTAGCTAAGAACCACCCATACCTCGTTCGTGTTGGGATCTATCGATCCGTGAACTCCCTAACTATCAATTTCCAGAAAGCTATACAGGTAAGCTGTTAAATATTTTGAAACTAATTTGACTGGGTGCTGTTGCCGCCCAAGGCAGCAACAGCACCCAGTCAAATTAGTTTCAATATATTCAACAAAATGTTTATTAAATACAATTCGTACAACGTGTCGGACTACTGAGCGTTAAAAACGGACTATTTCGAATCATTCATGCCATCATGATAATGATGATTATTACGTCAGCAAACACGTCACTTAGTTCATCATGACGTCATATGACGATGACGTCATATGACGTCAGATGATCGATGGCTAAACTGGAAAGCTGTAACTCATGCTGGCAACTACCAATCAAACGGATTTCGCCGAGGGTCCTGCCGATAGGAACAAACCAGCATCATAACAAGGACATATTTTGCCCATGCCAGACTGGGCTGCTGCGCAGGGCCGATAAACAAATGTGGGATTTCGCAAAAGAATAATAAAATATAACAATAATCGTCCACCCCAAGAACCCCCACCACACCGCCATACGTATCTACAGAGCCGGAGTAACCCGGTTTGTGGCACAGTGCTTATTGATCGTGGGGCCCTTTATCGTGTGGGTTAATGAGGGAATGATTACTACTGTTTCTGTTGCTGCTGCTGTTACTGCTACTGTTGTTGCTGTTGCTGCTGCTACTTCTGCTGCTGCTATTTGTGTTACGGCTACTACTGCTTGCGCGTGCCAGGATCGATATATATATATATCGATCCTGGCACGCGCAAGCAGCAGTGGCAGTAACAGAAGTAGCAGCAGCAGAGGTAACAGCAACAACAGCAGCAGTAACAGCAGCAGCAGCAGCAGCAGCAGAAACAGTAGTAATGACACACACATATAGATATATATATATATATATATATATATATATATATATATATATATATATATATATATATATATATACACCTGTGCAAAAGTTAAGCACCAGCAAAAACAATAGAACGTAGAAACATGATGGTACAACTAGGCTGCCATACTTTTTGTCCCCGCGTTAGCTGACATAATTCCAAGTACGAAATGCACATGCATGCGTGGCGGGAAACAGCACACGTGTTCAGTTATGTAAAAGTCCAGTTTGAGGTGTAGAACATTACATACAGATTTAGGCGACAAGATTAGGAATTTTGTGTTCATGACCGTGGTTTATTTGTACAGAGAGAATTAGCTCTTAATTGTGAACCGCTATGGCAAGACGAAGGTTAAGTGATCGTGTGAAATGGCAAATCATAGGCATGCATACCACTGGTATGTCATGCAGAGAGATTGGCAGACAGCTGAACATTAACCATACTGTAATCAGTCGTTTGATTGCAAAACATGGGCAAACTAACGAGGTGAAGGACAGGCCTAGATCTGGAAGACCGAAGAAGACTACTAGTACGCCTTGTTAGGAGATATCCATTCACCAACAGCAGAGTGCTCAGCCAGCAATGGGAAACGCGCAATAGAGTGTCAATGTCTACCGTCAAAAGGAGACTGTATGCTGCTGGCATGAAAGCTAGGAGACCTGTCAGACGTCCTCTCCTCACTGCAGACCACAAAGAGGAGCGTCTGAGGTGGTGCAACGAAAGAAGACACTGGAACATGAAATCCTGGAGACGGGTACACTGGTCCGATGAAAGTCGGTTCCTGCTTCATGCCACAGATGGTCGAACTCGTGTATGGAGGTCCAGACGCACGGCGTACGACCAACGTAACATCATGGAAGAAGTTCCATTTGGTGGAGGTTCCGTTATGATATGGGGGTGCATCTCATTTGATTGTAAGCTGGATCTGTTGACTGTACCTGGAACACTAAATGGACAAAGATATCAAGATTCCATACTGGATAGAGTTGTGGTCCCTCATTTTGTAAATCATGCACCTGGAACCCACCCTATATTCATGGATGACAACGCCCGACCACATCGTGCTAGAGCTGTGCATGAATACCTCCGCCAGAATGCCATCGAAACCCTACCATGGCCAGCAAGGAGCCCTGACATGAACCCTATTGAGCATATCTGGGACATTCTGGGAAACATGGTGAGAAGGAGGGATCCTCCTGTGCAGAACCTACAGGAATTAACAGACGCACTCCATCTTGAATGGCAACGAATACCACAATGGCGTATCAGTCGGTTGGTGACCAGCATGAGAAGTCGTGTCCCGGCCATCATCCAGGCACAAGGTGGATATACCCGGTATTAATAATGACAGTCTCAAACTCATGCACAGATGTTAAACTTCGTTTTCAGACACCATTAATGACAATCTAGCCACGTGTGTCAACTGTAGGGCAATAGTTGTCAGTTGTGTCAACGTAACCATATTCAGGCCTCGTTTTCAAGTTCAAACAAAAACATACAGTGTTTCCCCACCATCATAATCAGCATTCCTCTAGTTGCATTATTACCTCTTGCACTAAGATGGATGGGTACATAAATGTTTATGCTATTGCTTTCTTCATAGCACATGAATATACCCTCGCATGTGCGTTAAAATAGGGTGGTGCTTAACCTTTGCACAGGTGTATATATATATATACTTTGAAACCTGAATTCCCAGAATTCCAATTTCCAGGTAACTATACAGGTAAGCTGCTGGATATTTTGCATTTAGCTCCCAGTAAAATTAGTTTCAAAATATATGTATTAAATCGCAAATTCATCAAAGACATGAATTCGTATACATGATAGACGTTTCCTTCTTCAAGATGGAGTTATAATACGTCATAATGATTGTGACGACAGTCTGCGTGCTACGTAATTGATCATAACGTCATAAATTTAAGCGATCGGATTCCTCCATTACATTCGAAATATTCAAATCCCTTTAAAATTGAGATCATGGCATTTTAAGTGTTAACACGTTACGATTGGAACTGCTTAGTACGTTAAATATACCTTGATCGGCGTGACAATTGTGCAAACGAGCAGATCACTGACAGCCAGGGATAGCACAAACCGATTCACGACTGTCGTGTCTTTGAGGATGCGCAACACCGCAGCTATTACGGTCAGGTTACCTGATTAGAGAAACAACAATAACAATCACAAATAGTAGTATGATATGTAGTCCAGCTGGATGATTTCATTATCTTACTTTGTCAACGGAGAGGTACAATGTGTCTTTCGTCATAATCAATGGACCTTTCCAGTTTATCCATCCGTCATATGACGTCATAATCAACTGCGTGACGCGTAGGATGACGTCATAATCAATTACAGCATGCATGCCTCGGTTTAGTCCGTCTTAACCACGCAATCGTCCGACACGTTGTACGAATTGTATGTCTTTACTATATAATAAACATTCTGTCCAATATTTTGAAACTAGTTTAACGGGCCACTGTTGCTGCCATAGGCATGCAGTCAAATTAGTTTCAAAATATCCAACAGCCTACCTGTATAGTTCTCTGGAAATTGATAGTCAGTGAGTTCAGGGATCGATCGAGCCCAGTACGAGCGAGGTGTTGGCGGAGCTTAGCTAGAGATAGGCGGAGCGTAGCTAAAACTGGAAATGTCCATTAAGCCACATGTAGACGGACGTCACAATCAAAGCTTGTAAGGAATGGCGTATCTAGCGCCGTCGTGAACATTGAATAGCCCATGAAGTGTACGAAGTCAACAGACAGTTGAATATATTGAAACCAATTTGATTGACGCTGTTGCTGTCACAGGCGGCAACAGCCCGTAGTCAAATTAGTTTCGTACTATCGAGCAGCTTACCTGTATAGTTACAGTAATATAGGGATTCTGGAAATTTTTGGTTCGATTGATAACAACCTGAGCAAAGCGTAGGCGGAACTTAGTGAGAAATGGTCGGGCATAGCTAGAAATAGATCCCTCTGTTAAGGTGTGCTGATTTTAAAAAGAAGTTATTTACCATTTTTGGGCACTGCTTCAGCAGTCATTTTGGATTACAAAATGGATGCCATTTTTTTAGGGGGGGGGGGGGGCTTCCTTCCACTTCTACCACTACTTCTGACACTTAATGACGCCTATCAGCAGCGTGATGCTTGTGCCATGGTCAGAGTTCATTTTTAGCATATAAAATAAAAACATCCTTAGAATGTTTAGAAAGGTAGTAGGGACGATAGTCATGGAGGCGTCAAGACTCTCGATTGGCGCCGTCGCTGATGATAGGGCGTACCAGGCTCTGTGTGTCGAGAAAAGCGGTGTGGTGCGATTAGCCGGTCATTCACATCAACGTATTCCATGTTGTTAGCGATTTTAAATAACATTATGAGTCTGAGATTTCTTCGTCTATGTTGCAATGGTGTCCCTGTTAGGTGTGTTTTCATGGTATTTGTGATGTCCCTGCTCTTGTAATCGTTTGTTACATATCACACTGCACGCACGTGGACCAACTCCGGTCTGTGGGAATCTATGTTGTTGCAGGGATCGCAGGCTGAGCTAACGAATTCAGTTATTGGTCGTGCGAGTCATTTGTAGACATTTCTCTTGACAGCTGTGGACGCGATGTTTAGGTTTCTTTTCAGGAATTCAACTTGAGTACTATTTGCTTTACAGCAGATCTGATTGATGTGGCCATTCCATCTCAGTTCAGCGGCTATCGTGGCATCAAGGTACTTGGCTGACTTAAACTCTAGGTGAAATTTCTAATAGCATACATAGGCTGGGCCATGCCAAGAAGTGGTGTTTACGCTGAATTGAGAAACTTAATAGCATCCCTTATCACACACATTGCATGTTTGCCGATGGGCAAGACGCTGTTTTATCTGGAAGGCCTGATAGCACGCCAGTTACTGCCCTGGCCTTGGTGTCGTCTTCATCCATGATAATAGAATTGAACCCAGCCCATGTTACTATACCTCTAGCATCAAAATTTGCATTTTCGTTGAGGATGAGGTGAGATATGTGAGCTCTCCGAGCGTCATCTTTCAGGATCGCACCACTGCCATTGTCCTTAGCAGGTCTGATTGGAGTATCTGTCTTCTTCAGAATGGCATCAGAATTTGCATGGAGCTCTACAGACAGCACACTAGAGTCAACATTGCCGATCTCCACACCCAGATTTTCAATAGAAATGCGATTCGTTAAGGTAATTAGAGTACCATGGAATTCGGCTGTTCAAAAATGTGATTGTTTGTGCTAGTCAATGTTATCCATGTTGACAGTGATGATCGAACTTTTCCCAAGTTAATAGGAATCTCAACACCACCAGTCTGGATCTGCTCACTCGCTGCAATTGCAAATGCTTTGCTCACTTCCCTCTGTCTATTATAAGCGATAGACAGGTCCATCATTTTAAATACAGTGATTGGATGCCTGAACTTCCATCAACATATATCTTGACTCCAAAATTCAGGGGTTGGGGTTGCAGCGAGGGGTGGGGGCGGGGGCTCTCATTTTTTGCTATGCCGCATTACTTGTTTCCCAACTCTAATTCACCTAGCAACTTTGCAAACCATTAATTGAGACAGCGCATATGCAGTTTTAGATCTTTGGTGATTGAAATTTATTTCTTCCAAATTTTGTCATACAGGACCTTACAACAATACACTCGTGAATATGAGCACAGCTTTAGGAGCATTTTATTTCAAACAGTCAAGTTGAAAGTGTTCATCAAATTATCATATAGTCAAATTAGCTTGTGAAAGAACAGTGTCGTTTAGACGATTATATGGGTATCTTCCTCGCTATTTAATACTGATTTTCTAGCTCTGCCTTGATTGTCTCCCCAGCAGTTCCTATGGAGCATATCATTGTTGAGTCAACATTGCTCCGGCCTCCACTTGACTCCACCAGCTTAACCTTATTGAGCACCGGCACTATGTGGAGCGAATGGACCTTTCCAGTGTAATGACGTGATATGACGGCATAATCAACTAAGCTGCGTGTAAGATGACGCCAAAATCATTACGTCATAAATGTTTCTATACGGACCGTCTTTAACTCTTAAAAGTCCGACACGTTGTAAGAATTGAATGTCTCTACTATTTCATAAAAATGTTGTTGAATATTTTGAAACCAATTTGACTGGGCGCTGTTGCTATTCAACAACTTACCTGTATAGGTTTCTGGAATTTTGATACTCAGAGAGTTCAAAGATCGATCGATCCCAACACGTGCGAGGTGTGGGTGGAGCTTAGCTAGAGACGGGCGGGGCATAGCTAAAAATGGAAAGGCCCAGTGGATCCACAGGCTTGCCGAGATCGCTCATCTTTATACAGTACAGATCCTTCAGCTCGTTAAAAGGAGATATAGTCCGGGAGCCAATTTTCAAAAGGGGTCTAGAAGAATGGTTTTGTAGCACCAGTATTCAGAAGGTTTGTCTCTATATTATGCTAGACCGATGTCTTGGGTATATTCTGAGCCGTGTTGTACAAGAAAATTGTGGTATCACTAACCCGTGAGAAGCCCATTTACAATAGGTGTAAGGTCAGACAATTTTCACAATGGTAAATTTTTCACAAACTTAAGCGCATGTTATATCAATACAATATTAACCAAAATGGAAAGGAGTGATCGTATATCGCAGATTTATACATAATCCACCTCGTTTAAGACACCCGTATGTTGCTTTGTACATATTGGGGCACTTAGGTCTTCTTGTGACTAGCAATACCTTAGCTACAACAATGCCCATGTTTTCTACATTTTTCATAATTAAACTTTTAACTGACATGCAGTGCATGTCTACACAAGCTGGCAGGACATATTTATCACGTGAGCAAATGAGAGAATGTTACTCATCCGTGTCAGAGTCATCTTCGACAATTGTATGCTGAACATTGTCACACATTTCACCTCCCATACAAAGGCATGCTTCAGTGCAGAGTAGATTGTTAGCCTTGCATTGACAGAGATCTGTTCTTTTGCAGGCAGACTTTTGACATCTACATGATGTGAGTTCAATTAATCCAAATGGAGCAGGATCCTTCGACATTAGAACAGGCTTGAGTAGACCATCCACTATACTCCAGCCATGTCCATTTGGAGATGGAAGATTCTGAACAGCTTGCAATGAACGTCTCCAAACAAGAGCTTGAAAATTGGCCCTTTCGGTGTGATGCTTTAGACTATTCGATGTAGGTGGAAGATTTTCATTTCTTTGTCTCTTTTGACAAAAGAGCCAATAACGGGTTTCATCAGCTGTCTTTCCCACATCCCTGGTGGTATACAACTCACAGACAAATTTCTCACATAGAATTGCAGTATTCGGTGATAAGTCAACATGTTCGCCGAGTTGGGCTAAGCTAAGCTGATGACATTCAGATGACCTTAAGAGATTGAATGATTTTCTCTTAGCGACTCCAAATAATGCACTAGTGCTATCACAACCTGTAAGAGAATGAAACCCAGGCAAAGACAGACAGATAGCTGGGCCCAGTACTTGAGCAACTGTATGTATTGGTATGTATCGCAATTTGTCCTTTGTGCCGGTACGGAACCATAGTTCAGAACAGTGAAGCGAACGATACGTATATATACTAAGTACTGCCACGTCTGTATCAGGAGACTGTATAACAACACGCATGTGGTCTTTTGAAGCGTGTAGCGCATGCAACATCATACGCGTATCTGCTTCCTCGTGATCTGATCGAAGTTCTTCCAAATACGACGAATTGTTCGCTGAAATGACAACAACATCCATTCCATCGTTAAAGCCACCAGCAAGAATGACACAATTGTCGGCAGATAGCATATTTGGACCAGTATCACGCCACCGCTTGCTGAGAAATGCAACCAGGTTACTTTTGTTGCTTGGATTGCTGATGTACTTGGCCCATTGCTTTGGAACGGGAGTATTTTCTCCAGCAATCTTTACTTCCAATGCTGTTGATGACCCACGTTTTAGCCGCTCTTCCGCTTTGAGAGATTCCAGTCTATCATATCTGTCAAAAACTATATCTACTCTGTTGCAGTCTTCTTGATTCAGTGGAACTATAAAGATGTGCCAGTATTTATCAGCCAATTCTCCAAATGTAGACGTACCTCCAGTTTTAACCATTTGCACAATTGCCATGCTATCTACTACATAAGCTGTTGCGCCTGTCTTGTCAACAGGTGGAAGCCGTCCATCAACATTTACTTCCTTTTCTAGTTCACTTAACAAAACACTTTTCACATTCTTTCTTAGAGTCCCATCCGTATGTGACAATGATAGTGGAACAGCAGACAGTTCATACGTCATCACTAGTTTTAAATCAACATCTCTGGACCCTGCGGCAATAATTAATCGACCAAATAGTTCGCGGTCAGATCTCACATTGTGAATTTTTTCATCATTTGTTTTGAGTTTTTTCTTCTGTGCTAGGCTGGCAAATGTTTTAAGTTTTAAGTGTGGCAACGTGTCCCAAAAGCTTCTCGTGTTAGTGTCCAGCCGCTCCTGAACAAAATTGTCCATAATCTCCTTACCAATGTCACAGGCGGAAACAAGTCTCTTGGCGATTTCACTAGGCAATACCACGCCAGTTGCAATGTTTACAAGCGGAAGACACTCGCTGTCGTCGTTTTCCGCAATATTAAATGGATTGGTCATTATATCTGATGAGAACATCGAAAGTATCTTCTGCACATCGGTTTCATCCCTGTTCATTCGATTAGTCCCCATTTCCTTATGTACTCCAAACATGTGACTATCTTGTAACCCACACATTTGCTTTGTGACCGTTGTTATGGCTGCCCTCTCGTGGCTAGTTAAAAACCACCTCTCCAGAGCTCCTGGCTTTTGTGTTATTCCAATAATACCACCTCGCTTTTTGGAATCCAAATTAATCGATTGCTCTAAGGCCATATCTGTCCACACTTGATTGAATGGATGGTGTGAGCGACTTACGGAATGATTTCCATTCAAGAATTGTTCATGTACATGGGGATGTGTACTTGGAAGCATCTTCATGTCCGCAAGATATATTGGCAGCCATCTTGCATAATTGGTTCTGTCCATGCTGTAGAAATATGGCGCCAAAGCAGCAGTAGCAGATAGGTGTGCCTGCCAATCTCCAGTTCTCTCAGCTCTTATGAATCCAAGCAGCAGCTCTACCATATGAATATATGAGTTCCAAAATGCGAACAGGTGTGATTTCGAGCTTGACTCAACTTTAAAGGATTTGAACAGCTGTTGCAATTTATTCACGTACATACACACCTCTTTGAAATTTTCTTGCAGTGCGTCTAAGTCGTCAATGCTGCTTCGGCACATCTTAATTTTCTCATCCAGACTCTCCAAATCTGTTGGAGTAATGTGGTCTTCATGTTGTCCATTTTGTTGAACCCATTTGGAAAAAGACTGCCATTGTAATCGCAGCAGCGCTTCCGGAACCAATTTGTGAGCCCTCACTCCTCGATTATATGACTTCCCTTTGAGTAGAGCACCGATTACCACCACATCCATCTGTCTCATTCCAGCCACAATTACCTGGGTGCTTTGTCAACAGTGGTACAGCTGGATATACAGATTCTATGATGGAGTTAGTATACATACATAAAATATAACCTTCACATTTCACCCTCGCCTTTGGTATATGCATGAAAAATGTATGTTGGATATATGTTAGGTTGATATCCGTCTAAATATCATATATGGTGAATCTAATACGATATTACTTTGAGTTATGACACGATCATGCTTATATCGTTGTGCACTGTGGATACAGCCAAAGCCTAGACCCCCTATGCAAAGAAATCAGGATAACTAATTAGTGCTACCACAATTTGTTTGTACAACAGGGCTTAAAATGTGTGGGACATGTCCCCCAAGCCACAGCAAGTGTCAGACCTTCCGAATACTGGGTGTGCTACGTCACGATTCTGGCCTAGCTTTAGCTCCTGGACTAATAGAAGCTTTTTGACTACAATATATGACGCTAACGGCGTCATGGTAAGGGAATTAAGAGTACTACTAGATCTACTCTCATATTTTGAAGCGAAATCAACCTGATCAATAGATCTAGCAGCATTTCCTAGAGAGACGTAACAATGACAGTGATAAATGCCTCTACATTATGCGCATCTAATGTAGAAGTTTGGCAAGGTTTGGTATCTAACACATCACACCCTTCGGCAGCGCGTTCAAGCTATCAAGATCTCTGAGATGTTTTCTTAGGTATGCAGTAGAGCGCGTCTCTAAGTTGACAGAACGTATGCCCAATCCCATTGTACATATATGTTACAATAAAAAAAACCGGGCACGGGTATTTTTCTCTTTCTGGCACCAACAGCATAGGATCCAGTTAATGGAATCTGTGTTTGGTGGATCCAGGCGGAGGTTACTGTACGGCAGAAGAGGATGCCGTTTACGAGTCAATAAGAAGAATAACATAGCTAGACAACTGACTAGTGTAATTGGATAAAGAATTCTTTAGTTCGTCAGTAGAGCTGTTTCCCTTCTAAATAGGTTTTATTAAACCTTCACTCCATAATTCTTGAATATGGCCGGTGTCTAGAGAATTATTGAAGGAGTGAGGTAGATGGGCGGCATTATAGTCTCTGTAGATTTAATATATTCACTAAGTATCCCACCCGCGCCCGCTGCTTTGTGGTTTTGAGTGACTCCATTCCTATTCTAATTTCACACATTCTGCATATTCTAATGATCTATTAGATTTTCTTTTGGCAGGCCTAAGTTCGTTAGGAGCTGCAGTATCACTAACTACGTTAGCTTGAGAAGTCTTATTATGTAGTGCAATATGATCGACGCTATATGTCAAGTGTATGGCTGAGCGGATGTTCGAAAGCAAGGGTGAAAGGTCCCTCACGTTAAACTTGCTCACATTATCTAATATTTCAAATGACGAAATTGCGTAGTCAAGTACGCTGCTATTTTTGCATCCTGTCGTTCTATATGCACAGGCTGTTGTATTTGCATATATCCATAAGTTTACGGCCGTATGTGTTAGCTCTGTTTTTATCTTGAGTTCTGCCTGCAGATAAATATTTCGCCACGGGCGCATATAGGCCTATATTCATTATTATTTTCTAGTTGGCAGGTATACCCAAGTTGTTCATCAGTTTTTTGCATTAAAATCACCTATACGCACCACAAGATCTGTACTTTTCATCATTGTCGTAAAATCCCTCTCAATAACACCAAAAGCTTCAGCAGAGGAAAAAATGGGAAGTTTCAGGTGGAATATACACTACTGCTGCTAGTATTAAATCATCTAGGGTATGCGTGATGTTTCTATTTATGCTTGTCCAAATAACGAAGTCATTGTCTGATTTTATCACATTAACATATTTAGCTGTGTTATAGTGTACATTAACTGCAATGCCACCCAATTTCCCTGTAGCATTAGATCTAGTTTTGGACATAATGGACCTTTCCAGCTTATCCATTCATCATATAACGTCACAATGAACTACGTGGCGTGTAGGATGACGTCATAATGAATGACCTCATAAATGACGTAGATAAGTACGTCGCGGACGCTTAATTGAGGACGGACCAAGCGTTTTTGTACGAATTGGATGTCTTTACTATTTAATAAACACGCTGTTGAATATTTTGAAACTAATTTGACTGGGCGCTGTTGCTTCCATAGGCTCTTGAATATTTTGAAACTAATTTAACTGGGCGCTGTTGCTGCCATATTTAACTGGGCGCTGTTGCTGCCATACTTTGAAACTGCTTTGACCGGGCGCTGTTGCGGCTACAGGAAGCAACAGCACCCAGTCAAATGAGTTTCAAAATATTCAACAGTTTACCTGCATAGTTTTCTGGAAATTGATAGTCAGGTAGTACAGCGAGCGATGTGTGTGTGGAGCTTAGCTAGATATAGCCGGAGCATAGCTAAAATTGGAAAGGCCCTGTATAATATTATTGCCATGTTCCGCTTGTTTTGCTACAGACAATTATCATTGGTTTCATTTTGATACATTCCATTGAGGTCGGGTCCCCATAACACTTCACAATTCAGCAATCTAAAAATAGAGGCGTGGCTTCTTCGAGAATACACCTCTAATGTAATGACCGGCCACCTTATTGCGTCATCGTAACGACTACACTGTTACACAGACTCCACTTCGAAGACCAGACAGATCTGATCTCCATAGCAGACTGTAAAAGGAACACGATGGATCGTGTTGAGTTTGGTATAATCTTAACCTCTGTATCAGTAGCTTGATACAGACATTCAAATCGACTCGATCCATCCAGCGGTTCGTGTGAAATCAGCATCTACGCAACGTGAGCAAATTCCTGACCTCATTGTGTGTGCGACATATTTGAACAGATTTGAATTTGACGACGAATTCAGAGGGATTATTTTTCTGTTAACTACTTGTCATACAGAGTACTATGGGATTTATATTTACGTGATGTAATATTGTCTGGTATGAAGAGAGTAGCGCTCGTGCCCTTTTAAGTTTCAATTCTTTCTACTACCATATTCTGGTGGAAATCACTACGCCAATGGCTGCTCAATACATTCGAGATACTTTTCCCGATCTCGTATCGAAGGGGACCTCGCGAGATACGAATGCACACTTCAGGTCAGTAACTTCTTGTCTTTCATGCACTCCACCTTCTTGAGTGTGTGCAGGAGGGCGTAATCTTCGAACTGTTTAATTTCGTGCTCTAGGTATAATTGAGAGACTAAAGTGTGCTATATACTATTACTTATGACTATTTGCTGTTTATTAATGTAATGATTTGTACCCAATATGTATGTGAGCAAACGCAAGAATGATTTTGGAATAAAATTTTCTTTAATTTCTATCATTGAGTTAGTAATTAATTTCCGCCAATAGTGCCTGTTGACAGTATTGGCAAGAAATTTAAAAACACTGATAATCAATAAATATAATCTTATTGCCAATTATCCCTAAGGCCTCGTTCACGTTTATTTCTTAAATTTTATTTTATTTAAATCAACGATAATTTGAAATAGGACTCTGAATGATGTAGCGCGGACCGACCGGACAGGTACTGCTGAGAGCTGGGTACGGGACGGCCACTCCGGATTCGTTCCAAGCAACCCTCCCCCCCCTGAGTAGGATAGTACGCGTACAAAGGCCTATGAGAGAGGTTTTCGTTAAAATCGGTTGTCCGATAAAGCGCGTGGTGCGCATGCGCGCGCGTCGGAGCTTCCCTGACAACACGTCATGAGATTGGAAGTGCGTGCATGCCAATAATATACCGAGTAGGTACTCGTAATTCGTAAAACCATTTAATTATTCCGTTCTCGTTGTTCTTGGTACCAATCAGGAGCAGAATAAAACGAGCTTTCTAGAACTGTTAACTGTTTCAAAATCGGCCCTTTAATGGCTGAGTTATCTACGGAAGACCCCTTAAAGTATCTTCAAAATATTGCTTTTGACGTCGTAATCGTGTGTATGCATAAACAGATCTAGAATGTTCTAGAATGTGGTAAATACGTCGCTAATCTAGCTCCACGCTGATTGACTACTGCTCGGCCGCTGATTGGTTGAGGCTACTTCCGCTGACGTCACGAGTAGTATAAAAGGGGTGAAAAACCAAGAATCACGAGCATCGCCGGGGTGGAAGTCGGCCCGCGCAGGACCTCTGGACCATCAGGAGGACGGATACAACTGCTGACCTACCAGTGATTCTCACTTCTAAAGGTGTCTTACGGATCCTAGCACATCCACGGTGGTAGGACGTCCTCGGCTTCCACCAGTTTGTTGATACTCCCGGATGGCCGTCCGGGAGTATCAAAAAACTGGTGCAAAACTAAAATTAAAGTTAGACCTTCCGCATCCAGACTTTCCTAAATACCTCTGTGGAAAGGGCCATGGGGCCCCAGGATGTAATTCTACGGAATGTAGAGCTACGGTGACCCTTGGTGGATGACTCGCCGGATCCGCCAACCACGCTGAAAAGTGAACTTCAACCTCCGCACTGCATGTCGTGTGTGTGTTTTTTACTACAGTCTGGTGGGACTCTGCTAGGTGCGTCGCAGGAGGTGTGCCAAGTTATGTAACTGCCTAACATTATATACAGCCATCTTTGTTAATGGGCACACCTTAACTTTATTATTTCCGTCGCCGGACGGATAACCTTCTCACTATCGTATAAATTATATACTGGTTACTGGGACTATCTAATAGACATCTTTTCACTGCTCTGTTTCAGGAGTCAGCTTGCGGAGCCAACCTGCGGAAACCACCTGAGGAAATCGCCTGCGGAAATCTCTCCAGCTCCAGAGAACGTGTTAACTAGCGCCATGAATATGTTAGCGCCTCAATTTCAGTGACATAGTAGCCTGTTCCGTACCGATGACTATTAGGTACTCAAGTAACTATACCATTGTACATAAAATTATTATTATTTCTGTATTTGGTACTGATGACTAATAGGTACCTTCCCGGTCTTAGGACCGCCATTTGTAATTTCTATATTACTGTGAATATTGTCTTCGTTTACAGTGGTGCTTCAACTAGCCGCACCGTCTAGGTTTATCAGTCTATGATACTTAGCTGCTTAATTTAATCACAATCTACTTATTGCATTGGGTAGTTGTATATGGTCGATAGCCATCCAGTTAATATGTTTTGTTTGATTGTAGAACACTTTGGCCCACAGTAAGCTAGGAGATACTATACAGCAACATTTATATCTGCATCACGTACTCCCGACATCATCAATTTTACACTGATGTCGCTGACCGTGCTCTAATTGTTTGAGCCTGGCATGTTACCGCCTAAATCTTACTATTCAGCTCGAAAGGGTAGGTTAAGGTGGTTAGGGACAATTTCTTCGTTTAGAGACATATAGTGTATGCCTCTTTTCCGGCTGTTGCGGTAATGTAGCCCCGCACTCCGGTAAGGTTGTGCCAAATTGGCCAATTACCTATAAGGCCTCACATATATTAAGTTATTGTCTCTTTCCACGATCCACCAGCGGTATGGCTTTATAATTGTTTGGATTCCCTATCAGCACGTTGATCTGATCCGACCCTGGGATACTATCAGAGGTTTCCGAGCGGTGATGGTTAAAGTGCTGATTTCTACACACACACACCCTATCTTCGGATACTTGTTAGCTAGATACCACTGGCAATGAGGGAAGCACTGCGCAAACATATAGTTATAATTATGAGATAGTTAGTTTATTCACAGGCCCACAGTGCACATTTGGGTAGATTGGAATTTAACCGTAACGACAGGTCAACTGTTAGATCCGTAACACACGGTGGCGGACGAAATGCGGATCTCCATCCAAATCATTGGAGTGTCTGGATGAAGCATTGGAGCTCGTCGTGCTCTCACGTGAAGGATGCTCACGATGGATATCCATCTCTCTAACCCCCCCCCACCACCCCCACCCACACCCCCACTATAAAGACATGTTAGTGATCAAACTTGCTTGTGTGAAATGTAGCCATTGTCCAGGTGATGTTTTATGTGGTTGCCGGGCAAGGTAGCCGGATTTTCATCAAATGTACGTATGCTGTCCTTGGAGGTAGATGCTATTTTAAAGCGACCTACGGGAAGCTGAGCGTCTGCGCCCATTGGACAACTGTATCTAAAAATAGGTAGGAGTCCCTGCCACTTGCGACCAAAACTAGTTTCCGTTTCTAACAACTAAATGGTAGGTTAGCCTATAGCAGAAGGCCCGCATAAATAAAACGGCATCTACCAATACAGTATCTTTGGAAACTACATAAGACGGTGACCTGGGAATTCTTCGGAAATCGTTCGTCCCGTCTTTACGTAACCCAGCGTGCAATACCTTAACAGTAGCGTCACTAGGATTTTCAGCACTTAGTATTTTCTGTTGAACAAAAGAGTGGCCCTTTTTACCAGCTCTTTTCCTCTGCTTCGGCATTGAAGGCTTTTTCCTGTGATGGAGGCCCGCATGAGGCACTTTCCTCTGCAACAACAATATTTACTTTGTGTGTGTTAGAGGTACATTAGCTTATATTAAGCTACTTAGTGACTTCGTTGCAGATTCTTCTCTTGCGGGGATACCTCTGCGGATTCAAGAACCTGTGTGGTACCTCTGGCGACACCACGTAGAAAGGACATCAGCTAGCTCTATATTGTGTATTATTGTGCTCATTCTACTGTCAAGCGATTCACCTTGTTTGTATAGTATTTATTGACATTTCTACTGTTTAATTATAAATTATTCCATAACTCTAAATTAGTATAGATAGGCATACCGGTGATACTAATAGTTGGGATGAGACTGTGTGGTTCAATCTTGTCGGCAATGGTTGCACAGCCCAACTGGAACATCATTGTTCCACCGGCTCTAGAAGTCGATCTTTGTATTTCTCGGAGACGTCATACGGGATCCGCAACCCCGAGATCCGCAGCTAACCAGCCATCCTGGTCATTGTGCACTTGCGGTGCGATGGGCGGAAGTCTATTAGCGGACCAGTACGTACCCCCGCGAGCTACAATGATACTTGTAGCGAGAATCGTTGGTGGAACGAAAATAAAGATCCTAAAGTCTGGAATCGGAGATACGATAAGCTAGCACACCCATTTCTAGGTGATACCAACCCCACTACACACACCAATCGAAACAGCCGAGAGATCAACGTGCATCTGAAAACTACAGCATCAGTCATGAACTCTTTAAGTATGCAGGTGATAGCATCTCCAAACCAATCACATCCATAACAAACTCCGCCTTCATGCAACACCTCCCCATCCACGCCGTTGACAAATGTACCATTATCGTGCTTCCCAAACCCAGGAATGCACCTGGACGATAATCAGTCATGTTGCCCATAATGTTCCACGATAGAAACCGGAAGACCGTGTCTCGCGTGATACTGTGCCGCATCCGAGAAAAAATTGCCAGTTTCACTGGAGCCTATCAGAGCAGCATTAAACGAAGACGCAGTTGCGCAGAAATTGTATGATGATGATGATGATGATGATTACTGTATTCTGCGGCTGTAGTAGTAGAAGCATCCTACAGCTGCAATCAGTTTTTGCTCACTGCGTCTTGTCTTCAGCCGAAATCCTTAGCTTTCTCAGGTTCCTTCTTGATTTGAGTGTACCAAGTCCTACTTTCTTGAGGTCACCTCGTAGCACGCTTAGGCGATTTATGCAATGACGTCCTCTACTGGAGCTTATTTGCTGGTTCCCAGTAGGGAGAATTCCAAGGCTCTCCGTGCTGGCGTGTCTTTTGGCATCCTTAGCACATGGGCCATCTTTGCTCGCGACTTTTACAGACTGCGGCGATGTATTACACAAAGTCAAGGCCGAGTTTATCCATGTATAAATATCAGTGACAGGCGAAATGGAATGGAGGAAGAGCAAAGTCATTGGTTCACTGTAGTGCAACTCCTCGATGAACATCACTGCTTGTTGCGTCATGGGAAACATTGCATTCCAGTCCTTTTGGAAACTGTGGAGCCGTGGATCACCGGTCCATTGGTCAAATACATACGGTTGTATGACGCAACATGTGTGCTACTGATGCTGCACAGCTGTAACAGCTGGGCAGGTCTGAATGCAGTTCTGGATACGATTGATGCATTTCACCGCAGACACATCGGTACTATGCCCTAACATTTCTGGCCGGACAGTATTATCTCCAATGACACGCTATACACCATACGTAATGCAGTCCCACTGGCAGTGAAGATGGCCCAACAACGATGCCATGTTTCGCGAATGCCACAAGATACTCCTGCACAGAAAGCCGTGACATTTAATGCACCCGGTGACAACATCTACAACTGTCGTAAAGGAAGCCATTGCACAAACCTGCTAAGCCGAACTGCGTATGCTAACGACGAAGATGAACGTGAGGAAGCAACAGACTCTCGCTGAGAACGCGAAATAGTGGCCAACGACGAAGGACTGATTGCAGCTGTATGAGGTTTCCAAACAATGGCAGCCACAGTAAACATAATAGTATCATTATTGGAGAATGGAATAAGGCGCCACGATACAAGCGTCGATACTCACAGCATCATGGATCAGGTTCAACAGAAATCCGTTAAAACGTCTCAAAACGCCCACAAACTGAGCGGAGCTTAGTTAGAATTAAGAGGAGCGTAGGCAGATATATAACTACATATCTACAATTAATGTCTGTATTTAAAATGATCCCCATTGTCTCGTTTCAAAACTAGTGTAAATAAATAAATAAATAACTTAATAACATTAATAACGAAAGAAAAAAGAGAAAATGTGAGAGAAGGAAAGAAGCAAACAAAAAGAGAAACAAACAAACAAGACAGAAGCATAAACAAAAGGTAGGCAAACAAATGGACGAGCAAACGAACGAATGAACAAACGAATAAACGAACGAAGATAGACAGAAAGAAAGAAAGAACCAAACAAACAAACAGAGAAACCAACAAACAAACAAATAAACAAACAAACAAACAAACAATTAAATAAACAAATAAACAAACAATCAAATAAATAAATAAACAAACAATCAAATAAATAAAATAAATAAATAAATAAATAAATAAATAAATAAATAAATAAATAAATAAATAAATAAATAAATAAATAAATAAATAAATAAATAAATAAATAAATAAATAAATAAATGAAGGCGGATGATCTTTTATTAACATATAAATATAGAAGTAAGATCAGACGCAGATTAAAGCAAGATTGGAAGTGGTCTCTGATTGCTGATAAAACTAATAGGTTTGTTCTTAGATGGGCTGTGGCGATGACCTATTTTTTTAAACATATTTTATTGTATCATGTGTACAAAGGGATTGGGTACACAAGTTCTAACAACTTATTTCCGCCTTCTCCCAACTCAATAATTACATGGCAGCAAAAATCTAAAGTATTATGCTAAATAATATAACCATTTTTTCATATATCGAATTAACTTATATAAACATATATTACAAGAAAGCGAGAGAGAGAGAGAGAGAGAGAGAGAGAGAGAGAGAGAGAGAGAGAGAGAGAGAGAGAGAGAGAGAGAGAGAGCGAGAGAGAGAGAGAGAGCGAGCGAGCGAGCGAGCTCGTGCAAATTGATAATTTTCAACTCGTTTTCTCTCTCTCTCTCTCTCTCTCCCCATATATATATATATATATATATATATATATATATATATATATATATATATATATATATATATATATAGAGAGAGAGAGAGAGAGAGAGAGAGAGAGAGAGAGAGAGAGAGAGAGAGAGAGAGAGAGAGAGAGAGAGAGAGAGAGAGAGAGAGAGAGAGAGGAGAGAGAGAGAGATGAGTTTAAGCAAACATTAATACTTAGCATAACATTAATTATATCATACACTATTTTAGAAAAATCAATCACTGAAAATGAATCCTGACATTATATCTCCTTTAAATTATTCATTGAGAAAAGATTGCAAGTGCAGGTTAAAAAATTATTTACTTCATAGCATCATAGACATTATCCAATATATAACAGTGCAATTCTCATTGAAGAAGAAAAATAAATAAATGAAAAAGAAAAATAATAATTCTGGCAGATGATAGATTAAGCATTCCTCTTGTGTCAATTTATCACTTTAATCGTCAAGTCGACCAACGACTGCATCTATACATGCATTAATGCACTATGTCAAGTACAAGATAAAAAATTACGTATACATATTTAATGTTAGTGTCATGCCTGTACCTTGCTCAAATGATTTTGATAATGGATCCGGTGTAGGGAAGGAGGAGCCGGGGGAAAAAATAAACAAAAAACGAACAAGGTTGATGGGTGAGGTAGGGAGGGACGGCCAGACAGAGATATTGAGGGCGGATGGCGGGACGGAGAGAGGAGGGAGTGAGGGAAGGAGGGGTGGAGTGAGCGAATGCGGGGGGGGGGGGGGTATGAGAAGGAAGAGGACGAAAAATAGGATCGGATGGACATTCGGACAGAGAGCTAGATGGATGGATGGGTCGGTGGGTTTTGGGTGGTGATGATGGAATGGGGTGGAGACGATGGATGGATGGATGGATGAATGAATGGATGGGTGTGTCGGTTGGTGGGTGCCTGGGTGGGTGGGTGGGTTGGCGGGCGGGCGACTGGGTGGATGCGCGTGTGTGTGGGATTGTATGGATGGATGTATGTGTGGGTGGGTGGGTGGGTAGGTACGTGGGTCAGTGGGTCGATGAACGAATGGATGGATAGATAATGATTGATAGAAATGAAGGACCGGCGGAAGGGATGAATGAAAGGAACAAAAGGCGATGGAAGGGACAAAGGGGCGAATAGGGGTGGACTGAAGGGGCAGAAAGGATGAAAGAGACGAGTGGGGATAAGAGAGACGAGACGGACGAGATTTGCCAGAAAATGGGGTGGACTGGACTAGAGGGATGGAAGGAAGGAGGGGGGGGGGGGAAGAGACGAATCAAAGAAACGAGGAATAGGGTGATGAGTGATGGAGGGGAGGGATGGTGGACCGACATACGGATCGGCGGATGGAGGGGCGGTTGGGCAGGTATGCGGCCAGGCAGGCATCCAAACAGGCAGCTACGCAGGCAAGCACGCACCGCACGCACGCACGCACGCACGCACGCACGCACGCACGCACGCACGCACGCACACACAAAACTGGGGGTTTTCATCACAGTCTGGGGGAGAATAATTTTCACAATATATAAATCAATACATATCTATTACCTGTTGTTCCAACGATAATGATGATGAACAATGCAACGAAAGGAACCCACCAGATTGAATCACTTTTACTAGCCAGGAATCTACTAAGTGGAACTTGCATGACCGGCTTGTATCGGCGAATGTACGTGCAATATCCTTTACAGTAGCACACTCTCAATAACTGCAGTTTCCTGGACACTACTAATAAGTAGTGGTAGCTGTTCGCACTATTAATCTCTAGAGCCTTACAAGATGCCTCGTCTTTCCTGAAATTGGAACAATAGGAATCAATTTCTACCTATGCCACATCCACCCATTGCTAAGCTCCACCCACCAGTTATGCATGCTGTAATTGACTTGAAATTTGAAACCTGAATTCCCAGAATTTAACCCTTTCACGACGAAGCCGGCCAAAACCGGTCTCTGTTGTGGTCCTGGATAAGGTCCGTTTACAGGCCAATAGAAAACTAGTTTTGAAAATTTACCGCAGGAATGACTGGCTCGGGTGGGTGGGTGGGGGGTGGGGGGGGGGTTTGACAAGATATAAAACTGAGGCAGCAACTTCTTCCAGTCAAATTAATTTCAAAGTATTTAAGTTGTGTACGGTTGCCTTAAAAATGTGGGAATTAATCACTGAAAGGGTTAATTAAATTTTCTTAAAGTTTGACACAATATAAAACTTATTCTATTCAATATTTTAAAATTAATTGGACTGGCAGTCGTCGCCGTCTCGGGCAGCAACTGCTTCCAGTAAAATTAATTTCAAAATATTTAATAGAATAAGTGTCAAACTTTAAGAGCCGTGAAAATTTGTCTATTTTCCATTTAGTATTAGCTATTGGTATGACCGGGCATTACACAATGGATATGGAAATTATAAAATTTAGTATGGAAAAAGAATGGAAATTTAATCTGCTCAAGGTGTATGAACCCTGTTCCGTGAACAGAATTCCACAATTTCATGAAATGGAGGAATCCAGTTTTAGCTATGCCCCGCCCACCTATAGTTAAGCTCCACCCACCCGTTGCCCGTGTTGGGATAGATCGATTCCTGCACTCTCCTAATCTCAATTCCCAGATAGCTATGCAGGTAAGCAAAAGCCCTTAGTAAAATTAGTTTGAAAAAATGTTCAACAATATGTTTATTAAATAGTATTTAGACATACAATTCGTACAACTTGACGACTATTAAGCGATTATGACGGACTAAATCACGCCATTCTTGACATAATTGATTAGGACGTCAGCCTACATGTGACGTAGTTGATTATGACGTCATATGATTGACTAAGAAACTGGATTCATCAATTGATAATAATATGTTCATACGTGTTTTCTCTTTATAATAGATGGATCCGATACGTCACTCACTTATCTGACGTCATAATGAAATAGTCACTCGTTCGTCGAACTCACAATCAAAATGAGTCACTCACTTCAAAATGCTGTCACGAAACTCTATGAATTACAATGTGAATTTACAATTTAATAAACATTTAGGTGAATATTTTGAAACTAACTTGACTGGGAGCTGTTGCTGCCATAAGCAGCAACTCCCAGTCAAATTGGTTTCGAAATATTCAACCACATACTTGTCTACCAATAGGTACCTTGAAACTTGGATTCTGGGAATTCAAGCTTCAAAGTTTCAGATCGATTAAAAATTGGTCGGGTCATAGTTAGAAATTGATCCCCCTATTTTGTGCAGAGAACACTTCGGACAAAAAACACATCTCAGTTTCGAACCTGAAATGTTAAAGTAAACTCACATTATCTTATAATAACCATTCAGGTGGTTAAATTTTGCATACATAGTCCATCCATGCCATTTTTTAGCTTTTCATCGTACTGACAACGAAAGATATCCAGGCTTTGGTAGCTAAATGTTGATATATTTCTACAGCGCATGATGGCTGCCATGATGTACTTTTCAATCAATCAGAAAAAACCTAACGTTTAAAACGCTAAGAAGTGGCATCTATAGTTTGGCAATGTGGCATAAAAGTAATCATACAGGTAATCTGTTGAATATATAATGACACTAATTTGACTGTAAGTCGTTCCTGCCATAGACAGCAAAAACTTACAGTCAGATTAGTTTCGAAATAGTCAACAAGATGATTATTATATAATAAGGAATGTAATGACATCACACCATATCATTTGAGGAGACAAAAGGTCGGCGATCACCCTTCAACACCTTCGTGATATTACAAAACAGATAATTGGGATACAGTTAAGGGAATGTGACGGGATATTTTGAAACGAATTTAACTGTGGGCTGGTGCTGCAAAAATAGCGGTATGAAACAGCTTACGCTTGTGATTGTCTTGAAATAGATATGATGACATTTCAAGGTTAAAACTGGTTAAATGTCCATGACTGTTCCAGGACTTATGATAATTATTTACAAACCCATGTCACATATCATTATTACAAATTCACTGTTATAAACCTCTTCAGTACCAGCCACCCCACCCCACCCCTTCATCATATACATCTTAAAAGTATGTCCAGGTCTTCGTTCTAAATTCTCAGATTCCATAGCTTTCCTGTATTTCTATGGCACGTGCGAACCAGATGTTAATTTCTGATATGACTGCAATCCATGGATCTGGTTTGTTAATCAAAAACCATCCAACTGACATCATTTCAACCAAAGGAACGTTAAGATGGCACAATCGAAGACATCAACCTAATGTAGAAACGCCATACAAGACAAGAGGGTAGAGTCACCTACAACCTATCCAAGTTCAGCGACACTGACACTCAGATTTCATACAAAAAGGACATTGGAGAGCAAGTAGCTAACATCGACGTCAGCTCCGATCCAAACGAAGCCCTAACCAAAATACTGAAATCTATGGAATCATCAGCTACCAGCACCATAGGTGTTCTTATAAACAACCGAACCAGGTATACTGACGGTTCTTTTCTTAGTAATTATGATTTATTGAATGAATCGCAGTCAGTATTCAGGACAAAAAATTCATGCGAGGATGCATTACTTAAGTTAGTAGAAAAAAATGGCGATTTGCTATAGATAATGTCGAGTTTGTAGGAGCTATTTTAATGGATTTCAAAAAAGCATTTGACCTAGTTAATCATAGTATATTATCAGAAAAGCTAGGTATTTATAAATTGATTCATTAAAGGTAAAGTGGTTTTATTCCTATTTAGAAATCAGATATCAATATGTGTCCATTTCTGATAAGGTCTCTGGTCATTTACTGTATAGGAGTACCGCAAGGCTCAGTGTTGGGACCTCTGTTATTTATATTATATGTGAATGATCTGCATATGGGTGTAGATAGTAACGTTGACATATAATGTGTTCACACGACTATGCATTGTAATTTTGAAGGTTTTCCAACGTTAAAAGAGCAACTAACAACTGATATGGCTGTAGTATCTGCAGCCCATTGTGCTCCTCAACAGCATATGAAAAATCCTATCCAATGTTACTCTATCCCGCATCAGAGACAAGATAGATGACTTCACCGGATCATGGCAAAGTGGCTTCAAATGTGGACGCAGCTGCGCAGACATTGTATGGGCCCAGCGCATGCTCGTGTTGCTAGTCATGTCCAAACACTGGGATTTCCACGAAATGGGCATTGACATGTCACGAGCCACGAGCCTTTGACATAAGTAAACGCTCAAAGATCCTAGAGATATTGCACCTGGACAGTTGTAATGAATATGGGTTACTAGTCTTCTACTTGCAGACACCAAGATGAGAGTACGAGTCAAGTCAGTGAAGTCTGTAGAGTTAGAGGCATTAATCGGCTCCCGATTACCTGTTACGTTGCTGCTGCATTGAAATCCGTGCGGGAAGGTTCCACAAGACCAACCCCCCACCCCCAGTATCAATACTGTGTATATGTACACAATGCCAAGTCCGGCGTTGTTGTCGAGTGCCATCGGTGCGAGTAGAAGGTAGGCTGACCTGTGGGATCATTGACAAGTAAAAGGTGCTTTTTATCTTGCCATGATTCAATGTCTTCTCCTCGTTTATCAAGTGTTCTGTATCCCCAGCTCTGGGACTGGCTATTAAAGTCTCCCGCAATGGGGAAGTTGCAGTCCGGGACCTGGAATGTGTAAAGGGAGAGGTTCTTGTCATTATGGCAGTAATAATTGACAATGTCAATCACAGAGTTGCTGGTTGTTACCTTGATCTTGATCTATTCTGCCTCTTCCATAAAGGTTTTGATCTGGCTGAGGTTCACGCTGTTTCGGACCAAGGTGATCACCCCGCCTTTCTTTCTTCCTCTTCGATCACACCGGAAAATCTGGTAACCTCTGATCTTAAATGTCTTTAATTCACAGAAACCTCAGTGGAGTGGTCGGATCGCAGTTAGGAGGAAGCGACCACCGCCCAGTCCTCCTCTCTCTTTCTGGAAGTATTTCGACAAGTTCACCTCAACATCCAAGGTGGAACTACAAAAAGGCAAATTGGAGTCTGTTTGGCATTCGTTCCAATGAGCTTACCCAAAATATAGCAGTAGAAGGGAGAAACATCAACACTGTGGTCAAGGGATTTAATTCAAGTATCCTCAAGGCTGTCAACGAAGCGATTCCTCGAGGGTTCAGGAAAAACTACCGCCCCTACTGGACAACAGAACTGCAAGCAGCACATGATAAACTAGACACGGTCAGAGAAGATGCAGAGGGTAATCCCTGTCATGAAAACCACTTCACGCTACAACAAACTAAAGCCAGGTGTCTAAAGACCAAGCTGGAGGCGAAAAGAAGAAGCTGGAGGGAAAAGACGGCAGGTTTTAATTTAGAGAGAGACACCACAAAGCTATGGAGACTGACTAAAGCACTGAATGATGAGGGTGTCGGGGGAGAGAAGATTACTCTTGAAGAAGATGGACAAACACTGACAGGAAAGATGGCTGCAGATGCCTTTGCGAAGGCATATGCAAAAGAAAGCAACATTTCCATACCACGAATGCGTCAAAAAGAGGTTAGAAAAGAGCAAAAGGAAAGAACAGACACAAACACTCACGATGCAATGAAAGTTGACATTAGTTTAGCAGAACTGAAGAAGGCTATTCGCCAATTGAAGAAGAAATCTCGCGGGCCAGATGGCATTACGAATGAAATGATCCAACACCTTGGTAATGCATCTCTTCGCAAGTTGCTAGACATCTTTAATCTCAGTTGGACCAATGGAGAGGTTCCTCAGTGCTGGAAGGAAGCCAGAATGACTCCTATTCTGAAAAAAGGGAAGAACAAGACGAAAGTGCTGAGCTACCGTCCTATCAGTCTTACAAGCTGCATATGCAAGACCATGGAGCACATCATCAACCAGCGGGCGCAGTGGTACCTGGAGTCGGAGAACATTATAGAGTCAGAGCAGGCCGGCTTCAGAAGATACAGGAGCACAGAAGATCAAACAACACATCTTGCACAGGTCATAGATGACACTTTTCAAGCCAAGAATGTGATGCTAGCTGCCTTTATCGATCTGCAGAGGGCATTTGACAAGGTGTGGAAGGATGGCCTCCTCATGAAGCTTCGGCGCACAGACATCGGTGGCAACATGTTCCGATGGACCAAGTCATACCTATTCAATCGCAGAGCTAGGGTGCTGGTGGATGGACAATTTGGACAGAATGCATTGCTGAGACAAGGGGTCAACAAGGCGGAGTATTATCACCAACTCTGTTCATACCCTTCATTAATGACATTGTAGCATAGCTGCCCAATGGGATCCGAGCAGCCCTCTATGCAGGTGACCTCGTACTCTGGTGAACCGAGGAGTACACAACGACTGCCACGTACAAAATGCAGCTCGCCTTGGACAGAATTACAGCTTGGGCCAATTGCTGGTGTATTACAATCAACAAAGAAAAATCATCAGCCATGCTATTCTCACTATCCACCAAAAACAAGATTGGCAATCTGACACTGGGCGGTACTCCACTCGAGTACGAGGACCAGCAGACATACCTGGGAGTCACATATGACAGAAGATTAACATGGAAGGAGCACATCCAGAACGAAGAGGCAAAGGCCAGAAGAAAGCTAAACATCATGAGGAAGCTGGCAGGAACAAAGTGGGGTGCCAATGAAAGAATCCTCAAGACCATCTACCTAGGTGCCGTACGACCACACCCTGAGTATGGATCCAGCTCATGGATGACAGCAGCTAAATCTCATCAACAGAACCTCGACAGAGTACAAAACCAGGCACTGCGCATCATCACTGGTGGAATGAGATCAACACCAATAGAAACAATGGAGCAGAAAGCAGGCATCCCCCACTTAGCAAAGGAAGGGAATGCAAAGCACTGATCCAAGCTGCAAAGTTCAAATCGTTCAACAACCACCCGATGAAGATCAGGCAAGCACAGCTGTCATCAGGGTGACTTAAAAGATCCAGTTTTGTGAAAGAGACAAAAGCACTTCAAAGGAAACACCAAGAAATGTTGGCAGCACAAATAGAAGACTCAAACCACACCCTTGATCCTCCACCCTGGGAAAACAAACTAGAGAGCATAGCTATTCACACCACAGTACCTCATCTGACAACCAAAGATGAACACAGTGATGTGAGCAAGAAGGCCCTGACCCTAGCCATTCTGGAAGAAATGTACCCTCAGGAGACATGGATAAGGATCTACACAGATGGATCAGCCAAAGATGCAATTAGGAGCGGAGGTGCTGGACTGCACATACAGTATCCAAACGGACAACATGAGTCAGCTGCAATACCGACAGGCAAACACTGCACAAACTACAGAGCTGAAGTCGAAGCACTGGTTCGTGCAGCTAATACCATCAGCAGAACGGCAGACCCTATTGCACAGATTGTCTTTTTATCTGATGCCCGCTCCGTCCTTGAGGCTATCACCAAAGGTAAGCTGCCACAACTTGAAGAAGCACTACAAACCATCAAATGCTTTCGGATAGCACTGCAGTGCTCCCCTCACACTGTGGAGTCCAAGGAAATGAGGAAGCAGACATGAAGGCAAAGCTGGGTGCAGAAGAGAATCAGACAGAAAACATGGTTACCCATACAGAGATGAAGACTATCATCAAGTCACTCTATAGAACACCTCAATCAGAAGATGCCTACCATCATCTCTCGAGGCCAGAGTAAGTGACCATTTTCGTCTCAGAACTGGACACAACAGACTAAACCAACACATGTACAGGCGGTTCCACCTTACGACATCGCCCGCTTGTCCTTGTGGAGAAGCAGAACAGACCACAGAGTACATACTTCAATGTTGCATAACGTATCAGCTGCTGAGAGAAGAGATCTGGCCTTTGTCAACCTCTTTTCTTGAAAAGCTGTATGGGCCTGTGGAAGAACTGCAGAAAACCACAGATTTCATCTTGAGAACGGCTCTCCAAGTGTGATACCAGCGACCGAAAAGAAGACGTAGAATACTGTGTATGCCGCTAGAGATGGAATATGGCGACGATGTGGACTTCATAGACAAGGAAAGGAAACGCCTTGACGAACTTCTCCCAATAGCTGCAAGCAAACTAAAAATTGAGAATCACTTTATGAAATAATCCAAAACAGAGTTCACCCACATATACTTATCTACAAAGCAGGAAACTAAAGAAAATGACAATCCACTTCGTGGCAGCGAACCGTGGAGGAAAGGTACACTCCTGAGCTCACTGTTTTGCATTAATGCCGACATTGATGCACGCTGCATCATGGGGAACATAGCTTTCCAATCATTCTGGAAGCTATGGATTCGTAGAAAAAAATCCCCTTGATAAAAAGACTACGTTTATACATTGCAACCTGCATATCCTTGATGCTGTATAATTGTAATAGCTGGGTAGCTCCATAAGCAGTTCTAGACAAACTCGATGCCTGCCACCGCAAACACCTACGCACTATCACTGGACACCCATACTCTACCAGATGTGCAAAACGTCGCCGCTGTCTGTAAAAGACGTCCAGCAAAGATGACCCTGGCCCATGCATGGCAACATGCTAAGGATGCCAGAACACACACCAGCACATAGAGCCTTGGATCGAACCCAGAATTCCCAGATTCTCAATATCAGGGTAATTATACAGGTAAGCTGTTGCCTATGGCAGCAATAGCACCCAATCAAATTAGTTTTAAAATATTGAACAGACAGTTTATTAAATAGCAAAGAACATACAATTCGTAGTTCGTACACTTGACGGACTATTCAATGATCATCACGGAGATGGCCACGTTATTCACGACTCATTTTGATTGTGACGTCAACCTACATGTGACTAAATTGATTATGACGTCTATACTTGAGCAATATATCGGAAACCATAGATTTGGATATAGATCTAGATGGCTCATGCACATACATTCATATGGGGATAGTTGTCGCGACCTCCGGACACGTGAGTTCAGTAAATCGCAATTGCGCATGACCGGGTATTCACTGACTGGCTGAGGCAGACGATCAGCTGCATATACAACCTTAGAAATGACTAAATTATCTTTTTGGTAATTAGAAGAGACTACCACTGCGTAAAAGGTTTAGTAACAAAAACATATTATTTTGGAGACTATACATCCGGTGAGAATATAATTAACTCTGACATGCCGCTTTTGAGAGGGTCATGAGTTATCAAGCAATTATAATATATACAAAATATATGATCGAATCTATCAACGGAGGATTCCAGTTTATCCACAAATCATCTGACGACATAATCAATTACGTGACGTGTAGCTTGACATCATAATCAATTACGTCATGAATGGCGTAGATAATTTCGTCACGAACGCTTAATTCGTGACGGACTAGGCGTGGCTGTAGGCCTACGAAGTGTATGTCTTTACTATGTAGATACATGCTCCCAGTCAAATTAGTTTCAAAATATTCTACAGATTGTCTGTATAGTTTTCTGGAAATTGAGATTCAGAGAGACAGTGGATCGATCGATCCCAACACGGGCAACCGTGGGCGGAGCTTAATGATAATGATAGCTAAAACTTAATAAAAAAAATACCATTTGTTAGCGGATGTCACAATCAAATGATGTTTAGGGCTTGTTCTCACTAGAGGCTTAATCCGGAATAACGCCATACTTAAGTATTGCGTTACTCCGGATTACGCCTCAACTGGAAACACAGCCTTTGACTGTACAAACATCGTCATTAATGGGTTTGTCTAAGGAAGTTGAAACTATTAAAGGCACACATTCGGAACAGAAACTAAAAAAATAAAAATTTTATTGTTTCCAGGCTTAAATTGACTACCCCAATGTACATTGTACGTTTATGAAACGATAAATTTTAGCATAGGATTGTTTCATTCCGCATAAATTAAGATATAATTTTTAGTTGCATGTTTAAATTTGGGATAAGTCCCAGAAAACGAAGCTTACTGGCGGGATATCCTGCCGATATTTTACGTATGGGCCTGGTATCGGCCCACCCTCTGCCCAGTAAGCTGCGTTATCAGGGGTGTCTGTAATTCAATTTCACAACTTGTATTTATATTAATTTAGACAAATGGAAATCATCATATGTTAAGTTTTACTTCGTTTCATTCCATTGAGGTACATAAGTCAAGCCTCTAAATGTGTACAACTTTAACAATTCACCGTTCCAGAGTATCCATCATCATCTGACGTCATATGACGTCATAATCAACTAAGTGGCGTGTAGGATGACATCATAATCATTACGTCATAAATGATTCTATTAGGTCAGTCTTAACCCTTAATATCCCGACACGTTGTAAGAATTGTATGTCTCTACAATTTAATAAACATGTTGTTGAATATTTTGAACTAATTTGACCATAGGAGCAACAGCACCCGGTCAAATTAGTTTCAAAATAGCTTACCTGCATAGTCTTCTGAAAATTGATCGTCAGGTAGTTCAGGCATCAATCGATCCCAACACGAGAGAGTTGTGGGTGGAGCTTAGCTAGCGGTGGGTGGGTCTTAGCAAAAACTGGAACGGTCCATTAGCGGCTATTGAAGTAGGATACATTATCACAGATTTGTTAGAAATTCAGCATTATTCTTACCAGTCACGTGACATTTTTAGTGTTTATATTGACATGGTTCTCAAACAGAAACATGAGGCAAACGGTTTACTCTTAGGATGCGTTACTGAAAAGCAACGTTGAGATTATGTTGATGTATACTTCTGTATAACCGCAGTTAATTTCGCCACCTCCTCTTGTGCCAGAAGAACATGGTAGACTTGGTTACTTTTCAAATTAAGTACCAACTGATTTCACCATAACTAACTTTGCAACTACTGGACATAAATGTTATTCACATCGTATGAGAGATGGATCCCTTAGTAAAGAAAATTAAAAGGGTTAAAATTAAACTCTGAAAACAATCATATACATTATGAATGATTACTCTAGGCAATTGTTGATCCAAACGTAATCCACATGGATAATAGATGATTCCAGTTTATCCTTCAATCATATGATGTCATAATCACGTATGTGACATGCAGGCTGACGTCATAATCAATTACTCTCAGTTCATCAGGAACGCTTAATTGATGTCCGACTAAGTGCTGTTGTACGAATTGTATGTATTTACTATCTAATAAACATTCCGTTGCATATTTTGAAACTAATTTCACAGCAACAGCAGCCAGTCAAATTAGTTTCAAAATATTTAAAGTTTTATCTGTATAGTTTTCTGGAAATTGATATAGTCAGGGAGTTCAGGGATCGATCGATTCCAACACGGACGAAGCGTTGGTGGAGCTTAGCTAGAGATAGGCGGGGCCTAGCTAAAACTGGATTCCTCCATTATCCTGGAAGCATAGTTAGAACCCGTCACCGTGATCTGTTATCAAAGAACGGAACTTTCCATTTTTAGCTATGCCCCGCCCATCACTAGCTACGCTCCACCTACACCTCACCGTGTTGGGATTGATCGATCCCCAAATGCCCTAGCTATCAATTTCCTGAAAACTATACAGGGAAGCTGTTGAATATTTTGTAACTAAGTTGACTGGGTGCTGTTGCTGCCTATGGCAGCAACAGCGCCCAGTCAAATTAGTTTCAAAATATTCAACAGAATATTTATTAAATAGTAAAAGCAAACAATTTGTACAACAACAACGCATAGACCGTCTTCAAATATGCGTTCGTGACGTACTTATCGCCGTCATTCATGACGTCATTCATTATGATGTCATTGTACACATCACGTAGTTCATTATGACGTCATATGATGAGTGGGTACTCTGGAAAGGTGAACTTTGTCAAAATATTCCGCTGGAATTATACAAAGCGTGTGATAATGCCAGACTTCACAACATTACCATTCTGCCATTCAACCATACTATAGATCTGCAAGTATCAAGTTAATCCAGCAAAAATCATATTCCTACGTAATTGAACGTTCGAAATATCCATTTCCCAGTTACCGAGTAGAATATCTCTCAGAATTTCCTGGGAATACGATCAGTGTTCATGACACAGCAGTCATCTACCAGTAAATATTCAAAATAACTTACTTGGAAAATGATAATGAGAATATGTAGTACAGCAATATGCTTAAAAAATATTTCCTTATGTAGCTTAAGCACTGAAAAGGAGTACAGAAACGGTGAAGTACAGAGGCAATAGTCAAAACGAAAGAGACAGACAGGTGAACGGGCGGGGGATGGGGTGGGGTGGGGGGGCATTTGGCACGCACCAAATAATAATGATAATATGAATATGATTGACCGACAGAATACAACCGCTTTACACGAAAAATTACCTATATTAGTGGTAAAGTGCATCATTCTTCTGAGCTATAAATACCTCGAGTTCTGCTACACGAAATTGTGAGCCACCACATAAACGAATGCGATTGGATGAGAGAATACATAGTTTACATGAAAAATTACATAATTTCAATGTGCCTTGAGATTATACACAAAAAACGTTGATTGTCTGAAAGATAGTGTGGGGAAGCTCTTCCAAACACAGACATCAAAGCGTTGCATGATAAAAGGATTTGTTAAGATTATACTCGAAAACTACTGGTTTGACTGAGATAATAGACGATTACCCAGGAAAATGGGGATGGTCTGGCGCATAGCGTTGCCCGAGTGGTAAAGAAGGACTGGTTAATATTATACACAAGTACACATATTGATGCAAGGCATTAATGGCAAATAGCGTAGCCGGAGATTATTATAATTCAAGTTGAGCCTCAGATTAATTTTTATATATAATATACAATTTGCAGTAGTACAACAGGTTGTCCACCAAAGACAGTGACTATATCTATACCTTGGATCCCAGCATAGAACAAAAAACAAATGATACATGTAAAATTGGCACATGCACAATATGATATAGGAAGACATGGGCTTCACGTTAAAGTAGATGTACTATAAAGATATAGCCATTAGACATGTGATAAATTGACAATATATTTGCAGGACAGAGGGAAATTTGTTTATCTTGTTATATTAACATTCAATAGTACATAGGTTCTTACTATCATTTACAGTTTCTTACCTGTCCTATATAGTGCTGATGGTGGTTGCGATTGTAATAATGATAGTTTATTGGTAGTGTCATATCTTTAAGATGGTTGTAATGGTATCGGCCTTGGATAGGATTAGCTATGGGCTATTGGAAGAAGCAGATTATATTTTGGGGCAGTCCATCCATCTTTCCACCCATCTTGTTGACCATATGCGTACATTCTGAGGGGTTTTGTTTGATAATTCAGATCATATCTGGAGCTAAATTATAGGATATATAGACAGATTTTCAGATTATTGCAAGAAATATTTGTTGATAGAATCGTGCAATATCTAGTGAGTTCTAGATGATATTATGTTCAACAGCCTGGTTACAAACCGAGTACAGAGATTCTGATACTGAATATATAGTAAATTATTAGCATTTGAAAACTGTAAGTTGTGACTAAATTGTGTTTTTCGAAATTACTCCATAGTAGAATTTGTTAAAATGCTATACTTTATTAGCGCATTCATATATATCTATGTAAACATATGGGTGAGATTCTGGAGCCGAGCCTATTACAAGCGATATGACAGGACATATTGACATCTATCCGATTGTGGCTAATGTGAACCAACTATCTTACAATGGGGACATATTGCGAATAAGTAACTACATGGACATACTTGGTAATTATGATATTATTTGATGGTAGAATCGTGCAATATTCCATACAGCAATAGTACACAATAGTACATATTGAGTTCTGCATGGGTAGATGTTCAAAAACTGGTTACAAACAGAGGACATAGAGATCGGTACGTAAATTATTGGCATCTGACAACTTCTGGTCGCTACTAAGTTGTGTATTATAAAAATCTTTTAATCGATATTTTATTAGCATATTTATATATCTATCTGGCATTTTGGGGCCAAACTTATTACAGACAGTAGGCTACCCAAAACTATGGATCTGCCAAAACTTGTGCAAATTTTTGCCATGGAATTCTGTACTACGAAATTACTTTATGGTAGCCATTTTTAAGCTGGATACTTCATTAGTGTATTCATATACCGATCTGACTATATGTATGAATTTCGAACCAAATATGGGCCGAACTGGTTGCAGACAGCATGGTGCTGAAAATCACTGATCTGCCAAAATTTATGCCAATTTTCAGTGTGGAATTGCGGACTATGGAATTATTTCATTGTAGAATTTGTTTTAATTATGAATATAGCCAGCAATGATATGATATCATATTGTTTACATGTGAAATTAATTTAGGCTAAATTATACTTTTTAAACTCACGTTTTTGTGGGTGAAAATTTGGGGCTGAGCATAACCTACAGACAATAGGGCATTGAAAACTGTGAATTGTTTAAAATTTCAGCCAATTTTCGGTATGAAATCGTGTACAACGAATTAAATTACTTCATGGTAAACATTTTTTATAAACTCACTACTTCATTAGCATATTCAGATACATATCTAGACATATGGGTGGAATTCTTGGGCCGAACACATTGCAGGCATTACTAACTTAGCACACACATACCTTTTCTGTTTATTTATGTATCTAACCACCCGCTACAATGTTATTGACAGCCGGTTCGACTGGAAATTTGTAACATCAGTTTTCTATACATAGTGCTAAATAATTTCATTGCATGGATCTTTTCCCAGTGAAGGATTAAGGACAATAAATTACTAATGAAAATTTTTAGCGAATTTTGTCTAATTTTTCACGCTCTTCAATATTGTTATACATGTTTTACTGTTAAAATTTACCACACACATAGACACTAATAAAATGCATCCATGACATTAAAATCTTTGCCCCGACGCCCTACGAGACTTAACAATAGAAATTTATACACTCGAATGTTCAGCCTATATGCTATAATACATAAAGGAAAAATGAAACAGACACAGTACCTGGTATTGCCGTCACAATATATTAAATCTTTACTGTCTAAATTTGGTGAAGAATTTAAGAATATTTAGATATTGAATGTCCATTTGCAGGCCAGATCTGGAATCTCGAGATAGTCATTCCAGTGGTAAATTACCAAAAACTGGCCCCTCATAGCATGCAATTTGACATTTCTCAAACTCACTGTAGGGGCCGGTCTGACCAGCTATGCCATGAGGTGGTTAAAATACAATAAGAGTTGATGATAGGCTTATGTTCATAGCCGTCGTCATTGTGATTTATATACTTTCAACAATGACTACCCAGAATCCCATTTCCAAGGTAACTATAGAGGTGAGCTGTTAAAACTAATTTGACTAGATGATGTCCGCTGCTTATTGCAGCAGCACAGTTAAATTAGTTTCGAAATAGTCAACATAATGTTTATTAAATAGTAAAGACATACAATTCGCACAGCTTATGGACTTTTCAACGTTCCTGATAGCCATAGCTACATCATTCATTACGTGTTTTGACTGTAAAGTCAGCCTACACGTGACATAATGAGTTATGACATCAACACTTGAGTGAAAGGTTGGATAACTTATAGCCTCTTTCCATAATCTATCATGGCAACCACATGTAAGCAAAATATGCAGCAAAATAGCTTCCCTTATTTATATGTTGAAGAAAAACAAACAATACATGAATATCGATGAGCGTAATTTATTCTACAAATCATATATACTGTCTCATGTAGATTATTGCTGCTTAGTGTATTATGTAGGCAATACGGCATTGATAGGTAAACTAGAAAAATTACAGAAACGCGCAGCAAGGATTATCTTGGACGTCCCACACAGAACTCCGTCTAAACCGTTATATGACACGTTAAAATGGACAACCATAGGTGAAAGAATGACCATGAAAACAAACATCATGACATACAAAGCCCTTAACAATCTTACACCTAGCTATATTACGGATATGTTTACACCCATAGATGAAGCCCACAAACGAAACTTACGATCTAAAACTTATGGTCACTTAAGACCTCCTAAAATCCGAACAGATTATGGCAAGAACAGCTACATATATATGCCATCCCAAATGTGGAATACACTACCAACAAGCATTACACAGTCACCATCTCTTGCGTCCTTCAAAAATAACATCTATGCTCATTTAAAAGCGAATTGATCAAGAAAAGTGCCTTTGTAAGAACAGGGGTGTATGTGTAAATATCCTCGTATGTAAGTTCTCTGCGCGCGTATATATCATGCATGTATATAGGCCTCTGTTTGAGTAGGCACGTACGTAGGCCTACTATGTTTATTGGAAACGTATGACTACTGATTTTTTTACTCTCCAAGACGCATTTTCAAGAGTAAGAGTTGCCCATGCGTCTTTAATTCATTAGACACTAAATAATCTGAAAGAATAAGAACCAAAGATGAAAACCCTAATGTAAATTTGCCGATCAATAGAGTGCGATTTTTAAGATTTTACCGCTGAAATTAATGGCTAGACTAGAGAGTGTCAGTCATTTCAGTGGTGAGATTGCAAAAGTCGCACTCGCGTGGTCTGCCAATGGACATATTTCAAGATTAGGAAGCATAATGGTAATATTTGCCCAAAGAATCGATCTTAACAATTTGACTGATTTCCTCATAGAAAATGTTATCTTGCAGAGCATTAGTGTGTAATTTATGAGATCTTACCGCTGCAATGATTGGCTCGATTGCCGAGCCAGTCATTCCGTCGGTAAAATCTCTGAAATGGCATACTCATGGTCTGCAAATAGACATATTTCAGAGTAGCGACATGTGCTTTATATGCCGCTTTAAGAAGCATAATGTAAATATCACATACCTTCACGAACTGATTTTAATAATTTATTCTCCACTGTTGCTTTTGTTGTACAAATTGTAATTAGCTGTTTATCCTGTACATAGTTTAATTAAATTAAATAGATGCCTTTCTAGGTAGGTTTAGAACATAGAAGGTAAATAGCTCCACAAAGAATTGATGTTTAAATATCTGTAATCTAGATCCACTGATAATAAAAATAGACATATTTCAAGATTAGGAAGCATAATGGTAATTTTTGCCCAAAGAATCGATCTATATATTATTTGACTGATTTCCTTATAGAAAATGTTATCTTGCAGAGCAAGTGTGTAATTTCTCAGATCTTACCACTGCAATGACTGGCTCGATTGCCGAGCCAGTCATTCCATTGATAAAATCTCTGAAATGGCATACTCATGGTCTGCAAATAGACATATTTCAGAGTAGCGACATGTGCTTTTATATGCCGCTTTAAGAAGCATAATGTAAATATCACATACCTTCACGAACTGATTTTAATAATTTATTCTCCACTGTTGCTTTTGTTGTACAAATTGTAATTAGCTGTTTATCCTGTACATAGTTTAATTAAATTAAATAGATGCCTTTCTAGGTAGGTTTAGAACATAGAAGGTAAATAGCTCCACAAAGAATTGATGTTTAAATATCTGTAATCTAGATCCGCTGATAATAAAAATAGACATATTTCAAGATTAGGAAGCATAATGGTAATTTTTGCCCAAAGAATCGATCTATATATTATTTGACTGATTTCCTTATAGAAAATGTTATCTTGCAGAGCAAAAGTGTGTAATTTCTCAGATCTTACCACTGCAATGACTGGCTCGATTGCCGAGCCAGTCATTCCATTGATAAAATCTCTGAAATGGCATACTCAGGGTCTGCAAATAGACATATTTCAGAGTAGCGACATGTGCTTTTATATGCCGCTTTAAGAAGCATAATGTAAATATCACATACCTTCACGAACTGATTTTAATAATTTATTCTCCACTGTTCCTTTTGTTGTACAAATTGTAATTAGCTGTTTATCCTGTACATAGTTTAATTAAATTAAATAGTGTACATAGTGTAAATATAACTGTTCCGAGAGGGCCTCGGGTAGATCAGGCCACTGACGATGTACCCTCTTTAAATAAAGTTTATTTATTTATTTATTTTATTTATTTTTATAGGAGAATCGGTGCATTGCGATTGGGTCTACATGCATCCGGCAAGGCAAAGCTAACTATCTGAATGCTCTTGCTAAAATATGTGGTCACTTATTACAAGTGGTCCATGTTGGGTGGACCACACATTGCTAAGTGGTATTGGTCGTTTAATGATCAAATTTGTTCATGATAATTTCAAAGGTGGGATCCATTTCTAGCTAAGCTCTGTCCATTGATTCGGCGTGTTGGAATCAATTTATATACTTTGATTCACGACTTCCCAGAATCCCACTTTCAAGGTTATGTGTTGAATATCCTGAAACTAATTTGATCGGGTGCTTTTGCTGCCTATGGCCGTAACAGTTCCCCATCACATTAATCTTTTTTAAATTCAACAGAATGTTGATTGAAAAGTAAAAACGTAAAATTTGTACACTTGACGGTCTATTCAATATTCACGATGGAGCTAGAGACGTCATTCACTATATATAAGCATTTTGACTATGAAGCCTGTGAAGCTTTTATAGGATGCCGTTGATAATGGTAAAGACATACAACGCCCAGGAAAATTAGTTTCAAATCTTCAACAGAATGTTGATTAAATAGTAAGGTCATACAATTCGTACTATGCCCAGTCAAATTAGTATCAAAATATTCGACAGAATGTTGAATATTGTCTGTATGTCCACATGTTGGATTTGTCAATAAAGAATGTTTGCTTGCTTGCTTGGTTGGTAGGTAGAGGTATACTTAGTTTTTTAATGCACTGGCAACGCGATGACTTTAATTTATGTGCTAACCCCGCCTACGGAGTACACCCGTTGGTTTACTTTGTTGATCATCATATCCCCGGTCGGGGATCGAACCGCCATCCTGCAATTCTGCATAGCATCAGCAACCCAGACATCTTAGTTTAGCGAACCAGCTTTAACATGTCGGATATACTGATACACTGGCGAATTCATATGAGACTATCTTTTGGATGCACACCGTGTGGCGTATGCTATGCCCTCACTCGGTCTCCATCGCGACACTGGCAGCAGTTGATTGATTGATTGATTGATTGATTGATTGATTGATTGATTGATTGATTGATTGATTGAATCTCGGGGATTAAATCGTAAAGACATAAAATTCGTACACTTGATAGATTATTCAATGTTCCTGATGAAACTATTTACATCATTCATCACGTATTTTGATTGTGACGTCATCCTACATATGACGTAAATAATTATGATATCATATGCTTGGGTGACAGATCAGATCCATCCATTATCATAGATATCCTATGCCCATTTGCAGCCCAAGAGACTGTTGTTTTTTACACATTGCCATTGGAATGATAGGCTCAGTTATCAAGCTAGTCATTCCAGTGGTAAATTTTCAAAAATGTCTACTTGTTAGATGTAGATGGTAGTTTCTCAAGATTACCATAGAAGCCATTATGGCCAGTTTGATCGGGATGAGTGTTGAAGTGGAAATTAAGAGATGTACGTGGAAACAGTGGGACAGATCACAATACCATTTTATTTCTGATGCAAATGTACAGTCAGATATTAGCCCAGGCCACCAGCGGTAGGTACGACTAGGCCCAATAGTGAGGGTAAGCGTTTAATGCGCACGAGAGATCTAGACAATCCTAAATCTACGATTCCAATCTAAATAGAGGCGAGCTACCTCGCTCTCGTTAAATATATTATATATATATATATATATATATATATATATATATATATATATATATATATATATCGCTCTCGTTAGCGATCAGCAACAGTGCCCAGTCAAATTAGTTTCAAAGTATTCAACAGAATATGTATTAAATAGTCATGCATAGACATGCAATTCTTACAACAACTCATAGTCCGTCTTCAATGGACCTTTTCAATCTTATCCTTCAATGGCCAACTAAGTGATGTGCATGCTGACATCATAATCATTACATCATAAATGATTCTATTTGGCCAGTCTTTAACTCTTAATCGTCCAACACGTTGTAAGAATTGTATGTCTGCTATTTAATAAACATGCTGTTCAATATTTTGAACCAAATTTAACTGGACGCTGTTGCTTTCGTAAGCAGTAACAGCACCAGTCAAATTAGTTTCAAAATATTTAACAGCTTACCTGTATAGTTTTCTGGAAATCGATAGTCAGGTATTTCAGGGATCGATAGATCCCAACATGAGCGAGGTGTGGGTGGAGCTTAGCTAGAGGTGGGCGGGGCCCAGCTGAAACTGGAAAGGTCCATTATGCGTTCGTGGCGTACTTGTCTAAGTCATTCATGCCGTCATAATGACGGCATTGATTATGTCATTCTTACACGTCACGTAGTTGATTACGACGTCATGTGATGGGAGGATAATGTGGAAGGTCCATTCTAGACACAACCAAGTGAATGCGTAGCGCTGAGCGCCCACAGAAAGAGATGATAGGCCTATACGCACGTCCATCGTAGTCGTCATGATATATATACATGCTTTGAACCATGATTTCCCAGAATCCCCCTTTCGCAGTAACCATGGAGGTGAGCTGTTGAATATTTTGGAACCAATTTGACTGGGCGCTGCTGCTTATTAAATAGTAAAGCTCTTCAAATCGTACAGCGGAAGGACTTTTCAATGTTCATGTTGGACATTTCTACTCCAGTCATTACGTATTTGGACTGTGGCGTCACCCTACCAGTGGTGGGGGTGGGGGGGGGGGGGTACTAATTGATTATAACGGCTCTTGCTAAAATATGTGCTCATTTATTGCAAGTGATTCGACTGCTTAGGCTACGTTATACAGCTCATAAATAAGTTAACATACTTACAAAACATAAACAGAAATGCTGTGTAGGTTTGCAAACACGTTAATTTATTCTTTAGATGTTCTATACCATCGAGTCGACGGTTTTACAGTACAACTCATAGATGTAAATATGTCACTATATTTGCAAAGAAAAACACAGAAATTCTACCTTGTTTCGAAAACGTGTTAATTTATTTTTGAGGTCTTCTAATGCCAAAACGGTGTCAGGTTTCGCGGAAACTGGGTGATAAAAAAAAAACCCTCTCTTTAACCATCATCTTGCTGATTTCAAAGGCTAGGCCTAGTTGTTTCACGGTCAGTACAAGAAAGATTTGTTTAGATTATGTAAACAATAATGCTGAAAATTGTCTACATGTGTGCAGCAACAGTTTACGGCAGCAGGTTCCAAAATGAATAGAAGTTATCATATAGTTATTATATGTACATAAATGTTAGGAATTTCAGCGATGTATGCGTTAGGTTTTAATGCATTCCTGTAATTCTTACCGCCTCTCCGTATTACCGTATTTCCCCTATTTATTTTTACCGTAGTTTTGTAGTTCCGTATTTTGCATGCTATTTAAGCAGAATCTCTATTCCAACTAACAAAAAAGAATTTACTGACTTTTGGAGGCTATATACATAGCTGATCGTCTGCGTCAGATATCAGTCAGTCAGTGAAGATCCAGCGGTCGAGACATCAATCCCATTCCCCTAGTGTGAGCGTATGCGTATGAACGATCTAGCCAATATTATATATATCCTAAATCTATGGTTCCATCTAAAAATTGAGGCGATGTCTATCTATCTTTCTAGTTAGCTGTTGGAGACCAGAATCTCTTACGCAAAATGGCTGCGCCTATACGCATTTCTAGACACAACCCGAATATAATCGTAGCCGTGAGCGGCCACGCAATAAAACACGTGCTTGGCTAAGATTATGCACGAAATCCTGTATACTATGATTGGCGGATACAGTTCCGGACGCATTATATGGATAACCGTACTTCCTAAAAACGTAGAATCACCTCTGGATGAAAAATTACATAATTACCGTGACACGAAAAATAACCTCGTTTCCTCCACTCGCGATCTGATTGATAGGAACATCGGGAAGTCGGTCGCCCCCAACCGAATTTCTTGACCAATCAGATCTCGAGCTGAGGAAACTAGGCCATATTTCGTCCAGCGGTGGTACTATACTACTAACTCATTCTTTATTATGTAAAAATTGTCGTATGCGGCGTGTGTTGCTGCATATTGTAGCAACAGCTTCAAGCCAGGTTATTTTTATAATCGATGGCACCTTATGGAAAAAGTTAAATATGTCATTCATAGAATAATGTGTGACCTGTTATATCAACTGAATAGCTAGTATTAAATTAGGTTAGTTTGCCTTTAATGACATCTATCACAATCTTAATTCGATTCAAATTAATTTCCAACGAGGGTGTATAATAGCTAGAAATGGACCCCTCGTGAAGACGTATGCCTATAATATGTAGTTAATTATATTTAATAAAGTTAGACAATATGCAATGAAACCACGATGGATGAATACACCTTTAGCTATGCCCAGGCCCATCTCTAACTAAGCTCCACTCACGTGTGCGTGCGTTGTGATCGATTGATATACATTGAATTCTGAATTCTCAGAATCTCATTTTCAAGGTAATTATAGAGGTAAGCTGTTGAATATTTCGAAAATAATTTGAATGGGGGTTGCCTATGGCAGCAACAGCACCGAGTCAAATTAGTTTCAAAATATTCAACAGAATGTTTATTAAATAGTAAAGCCATACAATTGGTACAACTAACAGCCTAAGTTCATGACGGCGTATTTCGGTCAATTATGTTTTTGACGTCAAACCATATGTTTACGTAGTTGATTATGACATCAATGCTTTAGGAACAGATGTCATTCGTCCATTCGTATCAGAATCTCACCAAGATTCCGTTTTCATACGAAAATGCTAAAATAGGCATGTTTGACTCGTAGATATCATATTCACCTCTCTGCTGCTCGTACGATCACTACTACTGCTACTGCTGCTACTGCTACTGCTACAGCTACTGCTGCTACTGCTACTACTGCTACTACTGATACCACTACTACTAATACTCCTGCTACTACTACTGCTACTGCTGCTACTACTGCTGCTACTGCTGCTACTACTGCTGCTACTACTGCTGCTACTACTACTACTACTACTACTACTACTACTACTGCTACTACTGCTACTGCTGCTACTACTACTACTACTACTACTACTACTACTACTACTACTACTACTACTACTACTACTACTACTACTACTACTACTACTACTACTACTACTACTATTGCTGCTGACGCTGCTGTTACTGCTACTGCCAATGTTACTGTTATTCTTACTGCTACTGACACTACCCCTGCCACTGTTATGAAGACGACGCTCAGCACCACCAGCAGCATCACTACTACCGTCGCTGCCGGCGCCGACGCTACCAATACCACGACCACCACCATCAACAACAACAACAACAACAACAACAACAACAACAACAACAACATCATCAACAACCACCACCACCACCAACACCACCACCACCACAACCACAACCACGACGACGACGACGACGACGACGACGACGACGACAACGACGAGCATGATGCACATTACAACTACAGTGAATCATTACATCGGGTCCCATTATCTTCTAAACCATGGAGCATTGCGTTTGTAAATGTTTGCGGACTTAAACGCAAGTTAGAAAACCCGGAAATGAAAGGTTTTATAAACAACTATGATCTAATCTGTGTAACTGAAACAAACTTAAATGAGCATGACGTGATAAGCATTCCAAATTACAAAGTATACCTGAAGAATAGAAAAAATGCCACTAAAAGTTCTGGAGGGTTAGCAGTTTCGGTAAGAGAAAATATAGCAGGCTTTGTAGAAGATGTCATAACGCCAAGTCCATATGTTAAATGGATTACGATATCTGAAAATCTTACTAATCTGCCAAGTAAAATTGCAATCGGAAACATGTATATATATATATATATATATATATATATATATATATATATATATATATATATATATATATATATATATATATATATATATATGTATATATATATATATATATATATATATATATATATATATATATATATATATATATATATATATATATATATATATATATATATATATATATATATATATATATATATATATATATATATATATATATATATATATATATATATATGTATATATATATATATGTATATATATATATATATATATATATATATATATATATATATATATATATATATATATATATATATATATATATATATATATATCACCGACAAACTCAAGGTACTCAATCAAGTTTGGACGCCTTTGATGAACTAGAGCAAGAACTTCTATCCTTTGAAAATAATACTGAATATATTCTATTATTAGACGACATGAATGCAAAAACCGGACAACTAGACGATAGACTGGAAATGGATCATGATCTATTAGACAAATGTCACGTCGATACGAGTGATATATTAGCTGCGTCACGCAATGCCCCCTATAGTGAAATTAGACGATCAAATAGCGATATTAGTAGATCGAATGCATACGGCAAAAAAAAGATTGACATTTGTAAATCAAATAATCTCCTTATATATAATGGTAGAATAGGAAATGATGAATTATTAGCAAAACTGACTTGCAAGAACGGCTCCACTGTCGATTAGCCTGAAAAGCGTTAACCAAACAGTAGGAAATATAAATGAACTGTTCAGAACAACAGCTATAAAAACATTTGAAGAAAAAAACCGAAATTGTGTCATGTCTAAATTTAAAAGTTCCAAAATACAGCGACCCTGGTACACACCTGACTGTAAAAAGGCGCGAGAAAGGTACCATAGAGCTAGGTATACAAACCATCTAGTAAAAACAGAAAGCTCCAGAAATGATATGATAGAAACCAGCAAAACTTATAAAAAATATATTATAAAAATACTATGAATATGGCAATACTGAGATACAAAGTAAAAACAAAACATAAGATTATGAATTTAAGTCGTAGGGACCCAAAAGCATTTTGGAAAATTATCCAGCAAAATGACCTCAAGTCCGACAAATGTCCTGTTAGCATCGATGATATGTTTAAGTACTTTTAAGAAATAAACGAAAAGGAAGCAATACCAGGAATATATAGTAATAGCCAAGACACTCATCCTGAAAACAGCACTTTAAATAGAAAATTCACCGATGAAGAAATTCTTAAGGCTATTAGAAATCTAAAAAGCGGTAAGGCCCCAGCGGCCGATGATGTGCTAAATGAGTATATTAAAACAACACAGCAGGCGATGATTCCAACTTACTGCAAACTATTTAATGATGTCTTAGATAGTGACTATGTACCAGAGGTCTGGACAGAGGGTGTGATCATACCCATCTATAAAGATAAAGGGAGTAGAGCTGAGCCAAAAAATTATAGACCAATAACGCTCGTTAGCTGTTTAGGAAAGCTGTTTAGCTAAGGCATTTGATACAATCTGGAGGGAGGCACTGTGGGACAAACTGTTAGAAAATAAAATAAACAGTAAAATACTAAATGTAATTAAAAATATGTATGTAAACATTAAGTCTAAAATTCTGCTAAATAATATGATGTCTGACACATTAGTGTGTAATTGGGGTGTGCGACATGGAGAAAATCTGTCACCAATTTCAGTCTTTATATAAAGGATCTCACCGACTATCTAGACAGCAAACATTGCACAGGAATAGAAATAAAAAATAACGCCATTTTAAAATTAAAACCGCTGGTTCTACTTTATGCTGATGACACAACCATTATTGCAGAGAAAATGCAGGACTTACAAAATATGCTCGCCGAGTACTGCTAATACTGTAATCAATGAAACCTAAAAATAAATGCCGAAAAAACTAAAATCGTTGTATTTGGCGTCACCATGCGTCTTATAAGATCGCTTAGTTTTAACATGCAAAATAACCAAATAAAAATTGTAAATATATATATAAATACTTAGGTATATATTTCATCGGAAACGCTAAATTTACAGATGCAATTGAACATCTTAGAGACCATTGTAGAAAGGCGATGTACTGCCTACTTCGGCGCATCACCAGTTTAGATCTGACAATAGACTGTAAACTCCAATTGTTCGATACTACAATATCACCAACAGCAAAATATGCCAGTGAGACATGGGGCTTTGAAAATACCAAAATATTAGAAGGTATCCATTTAGAATTTCTGAAATTTATATTGAAAGTTAAAAAAAAACCCACCCCATTATGCATGGTATATGGCGAACTGGGAAGATACCCCCATGCAGATAAGATTCCAATGTAAAATGATAAAGTTTTGGGCATCACTTGTAATGGGAAATCGTAATATACAATAGATGGAGCACCAGACACATGGGTTAAAAGTATAGAGTCAGTGCTTAATACTACAGGGTTTGGGAACATTTGGATCGAACAACAAATAATAGGAGATAGAACAAACACTATAAAACTGATTAAACAGCGACTTGTTGACCAATATATACAAAAGTGGATTGGACTACTAGAAAACTCATTTAAAGGCAGGTCATATAAAATATTCAAGGTAGAACTTAATATTGAACCATATCTTTTAAAACTAAATGACAACAACAGGACTGCCAATCGGAACCGGAAGCTGGACAAATACCCCCATGGTAGATAGGAAATGCATATTATGTGATCAGGATGATATTGGTGATGAATTCCACTAGATATTTATTTGTGACTACTTCGCGGAAATCCGGAAATCAACAATTCCCAAATACTACTATCTGCGGCCAAATTATTTCAAATTTAAACAATTACTTGGAACAAATAAACTAAGCTTGCTACAGAAATTATGTTCTTTTATTCGGAGAATCATAATAATCTGCAACATGATAAATGCTTGTCCACCACAATATGATGCAAATATCATGTAACCCACATACTTGTAAAAGTCTTGGTGTAAATAAATTGAATTGAATTGACATCTACGGTATTGGACCATGAGACACCGCCTTGCCGAAACGTTCGCATACACGCATGAGATTTGATTGGCTATTTGACATGGTCAGCTCAAGCGTACAATTTCATTCCATTTTTGCGGCCGGCTCGGATGTTGACCAGAAAGAGAAGCTGGCCATTTTATTTTTTATAATTTAGAACATAATGGGTCTATTTAATTTTCAGGGCGGCCAGCTTGTCATGATATCTTTCTCTAGAGAATAAGTTTGGACGAGCGCGAGAGCGCTGCGGTTCGCCCTTTTCGGACTTAGTAAGCAAGCGCATGATTTGTCCCTTCGAGCGTTTGTATATATATGAGCATGTAGGCATGCATACAAATAATCAATTTTAATATTATTATAATACTATGCAACTAAATCATATGGTTATTCAGACTAATTGGGTCGACTTGAAGAGGGTCGAAATTGTACGAAAGCAAACAACAGATTATTTATTTGATGACTATTGAACAAAGAAAATCCGGATTTTTGACAGGATGTCTGAAAATCCGAACGCCTGTAAAGAATCCGCATTTTCCGGATAAATCTAGATAGACGGTCGTCCCGATTTTCTTCTGTCCTGACATATTCTTTCCCAAAACCACGACGTTCTGAGAGCCTGCACTAAGCCTGTGTTCCAAATTACATTTATATTTATTAACCATTTGAACACTGAATACCCAGAATTGCTATTTTAAAACGATCATAAAGGTAAGCTGTTGAGTAATTTTACAGGAACCTGTTTCTGTCAGGAACCTGTTTCAGCTCTCAGACAACTTAATATTTATAAATTCGTCAATGATTTTTGTGTTTTTGTCATTTCAGGTTCAAAGGTTAATATAACGTATGCTGATCTATATAAAGACGGTCAGTAGATATCTGTAATTAGTACTACTACCTGTATCCATCGGTGATAGCCAGTATTGGCCGAGCGGTTGTCGTAATTGAAGGGGTGCTGGACGTCCCTGACGTAATATTGTCCTGTCCACCCTCATCGTACGGCGATTCCGTGCTGGTCATCCCTGAGGTAGTCTCTGGCAAGAAAGACGAAATAGACATCCCATATTGATCATAGTAGGGATCATTATTCAGGTTCTAGGGCAATCTCAGTGACTATATTTATTAGGCCTTGTTCTCATTGGAGAGTTAATCGGGAATAATGACATACCTCAGTATTGCGCCACGCCGGTTAAGTCTCCAGTGAGAACGTGGCCTTAGACACATTTAAGCCTTCAGTCTTTGAACCACATTGTTCCTAAGCAACAGCAGACTAGACAATGACAGTTAATTTTATTATATCAGTGATATACATGGTGTAAACTGATTTAAAGTGCATTAAGCATATCAAGGTCAATTTTCTAGAAATTTTCTCATATTTGAAAACATGTGGTTGGGGGTTTACTCGGACAGTTGGGTCGAGCAACTTTGTTACATGTTACCCTGCAGAAAATAATAATATATAAGAAAATAGCTATTGTTTTCTACCTGTGGTGGTTGACAGAAAAACAATCCAGGGAAGCTTTTATGACGTTTTTATGATATCGCGGATAATCGTGGCCGTGCTTAACCGCATGCGTGCATTTAATGCTCAAAATATCATGTCAAGATTGAAGGCATCATCAATATTTCCATTGGACAGACAGAAAGGTGATGACGTGTTGGCAGCATACGTCTATGTCACAGATAGTCCAGTACCTACACCTCATATCACGAAAAGAATGTCACACAAATGTAGCTGGTTCTTCCAATGTAGAAATCCATTTTTGCTATTTCCCGCCCATCTTTAGCTATGCTCCAACCATAATTCGCCCGTGTTCGGATCGATAGATGCCTTAACTCCCTGGCTATAAATTGCAAAAAATTATACACATAAGCTGTTGAATATTTTGAATCTAATTTGTTTCAAGATACTCAACAGCATGTTTATTAAATAGTAAGGACATAGAATTCGCACAACAACTCGTAGTCCGTCATCAATTACGCGTTAGTGACGAACTTAGATGCATCATCCATGGCATATTTGATTAGGACGGTATCCTACACGTCACGTAGTTGAATATGGCGTTATATAATTGATGGATAAACTGCAATCCTCCATTCTCCATCGGAGCCTGTACAGGCTCGGCATCTATACCATACCAGTTAACAGGAGATACATGTAAGTGCATTTCCAAAATCAGCTGCGAGGAAATCCTCCACTGGTGGATGAAAGCGGGAAAGGACCGCATTTTTCACAAACAAGCCTACCAAAAACCATCTGGAAAAGGAACTGGTATTATTAAAAGCCAAATAAAGAAAAAGGACACTCAAAGCCCAATCTGAAGTCTATCATTTAGGTGCAAAGAGAGCACTATGGCTAATGCCGAATCAACATCCAGATCCAGTCACCAGTGGTTCTGATGTTGGAGTGATGATGAAGAACCAGTCAAGAATAATACCAGTGATGAAGATTTACATGATTTAGATGACTTCACAGACAATCTTTGCCAAGAAAATTTGAAAAGAAGGACGGTATGTTTTGGTCAAATTTGACAGAAAGTCATTTGTGGCTTATTGGTGTTCTTAAGGAGGATGTGACTGAAGATGACACAGTTATCATAAAGCACATGGAAATACAGCCAACTGTGTATGGAAGGTCTGCGTATATCTTTCCAGATGAAGAGGATCAGGATGAGTAAGATCTCAAAGATCATGATGGTCTTGCCAAAACCTATTCCCAGCTGAGGAGCAAAGCATTCTGCTAACAGACACATCTTCAATGGAGTGAATTTGAGTCCGTATAAGAAAAAATAGAAACAAGGTAAAGAACCATCTTCATCGAATTCTTTTTCTGCTGAGTGCTGCTAGTTAGCTCATTGGGCTATTAATTTTATTTTTTCATCATATAATTCTGTGTTGGTGCTAGAATCAATGCTCTAAATCATAAAATCGAACTTTCCAGTTTATCCATCCTTCATTTGACGTCATAAGCAACTACATGGCATGCAGGATGATTTACTATTTAATACACATGTTGTCGAATATTTTGAAACTAATTTGACTGAGCTCTGTCAGCAACAACACCCTGTCAAATTAGTTTCAAAATATTCAACAGCTTACCTGCATAGTTTTCGGGAAATTGAGAGTTCAGGGATCGACCGATGCCAACATGGGCAAAGAGAGGGTGGCGCTCAACTAGGAATGGGCAGGGCATAGCTAAAACTGTATTCCTCCCTTGAACCAGTATTTGTTGCAAAGAGAGTTTCGTAATCTGCTCAGATAAAAACAGAATTTAAAGGTAGTAAGTCTTATGACGAGCATTTGTTAATTTAACGGGCGTTCGCGCATATATGTGCTTTATTAGGTCCTGATGACGAACATTTATGTACTACATCTTGTCAAATTATATAGTTTCTGTTAGTCTTAAAATGTACCACCTTTTAATCCTGTTTTTAATTGTTTGCAAACTAACATGGCCACCACTTAACTCCTTTTCAAAATGTTCAATGTAATTTAACATTGAAACTACTTTTCATTTTCATTTGACACCTTGTGCATTTGTTTGAACTGGTCAGTAACCCTACTCATCCTATTGTATCCCCCACCCCAATGACCCCAATGCACACCACGAACAGTCACAATAGAGTCCGACCTTGGTGTAGATTGGGACAGCTGACAGCGTGCTTTAGAATATTCATACTTCTGCTTTGTGTGAAACTGAGGTTTTTTTGTTTTATCAATGAAGTTTATCACTAATAAATGTAGCTAAGAATTTGAGAGGTACTTCTAGTTTTCATTATATTCCATACATCAGCGAGATTTTATATTGTGTCCCAATGGTCTCCAGTCTTCCCTATAGCTCTGAAATAACTGCAAACATTTCTAAAACATAATAAAACCTAGTGGTGAATATTTGGAACTTAATTGAGGAATCCAGTGTTAGCAATACCCCGCCCATCTCTAGATAAGATCCGCCCACGCTTTGCGTGTGTTGGGATCAATCGATCCATACACTCTCTGAATCTCAGTTGCCGGAAAACTATACATGTGGTCTGATGCATATTTTGAAACTAATTTGACTGGGTTCTGTTGCTGCCAATGGGCAGTGACAGCAACCGCGCCAGGGGAATTCGTTTGAAAATATTCAACAGCATGTTTATTAAATAGTAAAGACATACAAATCGTACAGCAACGCTTAGTCCGTCATCAATTAACCGTTCGTGACGAACTTAGCTACGTGATTCATGACGTTATTGATTATGACGTCATCATATGTACACATCATGTAGTTGATTATGACGTCACATGATTGATGGATAAACTGGAATCCTCCAATGTATTGTTGCTAATCATCAGAACATTTCTTACTTTGTGTTCAAATTGGTTCTAACTAACATATTTCTGGTAATGTTTTGGAAATATGTTAACTTATTTATGAACTGACAGAATTCACCTTTCCAGAGAATCCACCCATCATATGACGTCATAATCAACTACGTGATATGTAAAATGACATCATAATGAATGACGTCATGAATGACGTCGATAAGTACGTCACGAACGCATATTTGAAGATGGTCTATGTGTTGTTGTACAAATTAATAAATATTCCGTAGGCAACAACAGCACCCAGTCAAATTAGTTACAAAATATTCAACAGCTTCCCTGTAGAGTTTTCAGGAAATTGATAGCTAGGGCATTCGGGGATCGATCAATACCAACACGGCGAGGTGTGGGTGGAGCTTAGGTAGTGATGGGCGGGGCATAGCTAAAAATGGAAAAGGCCATTGGATGCGCTTTCCAATGATGTATGACAATTATTTAAACATTAATAGATTAATTTTTATATGTTTGTAAAATTACAAAATGTATTTATAAAATACACCATTATACCTAGGTTCAGTAACTCAAGCGGACAATATGGTGTATTTTAACATTATAAATAACTTAATACAGCTTGACAAAACTATAAAAACTAATATATAATTATGTAGCAAATTGGCTTAGCTTTCTTGTGATGTATAACTTAAATCATTTTACAATCTTAGTTCTTTCTCTAAACAGCTTAAACTACTTTGTATGATTGTATCTGAGTCTAATAGTACAGTAATGCGGTTCGATCTTTGCATATTTGCCAGTCTGCAGAGTTATGAGAAATGCATCGTGGGGAGAGCCACTCAAGTATTGACGTCATAATCAATTACGGCATATATGGGTTGACGTCACAATCATAATTGACATGCAATACATGGAGCTGGAGAAGTTCGTCAAGTGTACAAATTGTATGTCTTTAATATTTACGATTTAATAAACATTCTGAACATTTAATAAATAGTAATTTCTGTTGAATATTTAGAAACCAATTTGACAGCGACAGCGCCCAGTGACCCAGTCAAATTAGTTTCGAAATATTCAAGCGTTCAACTCTATAATTACATTGAAAATGGGATTCCTGGAAGTCAGGGCTCAAAGGATATAAATCGGTCATAAAATGTCCAAGGTATGGGCGGAGCTTAGCTTTAGATGGGCGACGCATAGCTAGAATTGGATTCCTCTATTGCGTCTTGGATAAATTGACAATTTAATTAAGATTCTGTTGAATATTTTGAAACGTATTTGAATGGTAGATGCTGCAGCCCCCAGTCAAATTAGTTTTAAAATATTCAAGAACTTACCTTGATATTTATATTATTCTTATATCAGGTCTCCATAGTTCCATATCGACTTCAACACGCATACAAAGTGGGCTGAGCTTAGCTAAGCTCATTCTCGCAACACCAGCGGACCGTACTAATTAGGTTGTCTGTCTGGAGTTACGACGTCACAGAGGATTAACCCTCTGCTGTCGGGAGAATGAGCTAAGCGATGCTGGGCATAGATAGAAATAGATCCCATTATTAACATTCAGGTACGAATGATACATGTACATAACGAGGTCACTATACTTACCAATTAGGAACACCATCAAAATCAATTGTCCACAAAGTGAAACCATATGCAGTCTACCCATGTTGAGGGGAGAGTATTACGGAGATAATATATGGATGACTGAAACAAGAGGATATACTGTATGTAAAATATATCTAACACTGGCATCCCCAGCAGTAGCAGCAGCAGCAGCAGCAGCAGCAGCAGCAGCAGCAGCAGCAGCAGCAGCAACAACAACAGCAGCAGCAACAGCAGGTGCTAGTTCCTTTTATATTATTGTCAAGCATCAGTTCTTATTAACCATGTCATTGACGACATACTGGCACTAGGATATAGTTATGTTGCTGCTGCTGATATTGCTGCTGTTGTTATTGTTGCTATAGTTATTGCCGCTGTTGCAAGTGTTGTTATTGATATCGATGTTTTTACTATTGGTGGCGTTGCAACTGTTCTTATTGACGCTGCTGTGTTTATCGTCGTCGCCGTCGTCGCCGTCATCGTCGCCGTCGTAGTAGTAGTAGTAGTAGTAGTAGTAGTAGTAGTAGTAGTAGTAGTAGTAGTAGTAGTAGTAGTAGTAGTAGTAGTAGTAGCAGCAGCAGCAGCAGCAGCAGCAGCAGCAGCAGCAGCAGCAGCACTTGTTGTTGTTGTTGTTGTTGTTGTTGTTGTTGTTGATGTGGTTGCTGTTGTTGTTATGAAGTCATAAATAGCAAATGGTAATACCGAGTGATATCGACTAGCGATGAAGGCGAGCGTGTAGGCCTACAATATTTACTATTGTGTATTGGTACCAGAGCCGCTAGGCGCAAGAGTTAATGCAAGCGGAGTGCTTCTTCTTCTTCTTCTTCTTCTTCTTCTTCTTCTTCTTAAGACATATTTAAATAGCTCCCATTCCACAAGATTGATATTCTCCAACCTTGGGTAGAACCTTACCCGTGAGGTTCCAAAGACGTATGCCAATTCCTAGGTCAAAATTCAAAACGCAACAACATCAACTTTCCATAACATTGTTTTCAAAATATACACTTTTGACACATTTCTCATTAAGTCTGAGTATATTGGAGCGGTCTTCTCCAAACTTCGGTATATGTTTGTCCACGGGGACCCGAAGACGTGTGCCAATTTTATCGTCAAAAGTTGAAAGGTTGAAATGTTGAGCACCAGCTCTCAGCAACAATGTTTCCAAAATAGACAATTTTAACTCACGGCAGCCCGATAGGAAAATATTTGACACATTTATCGTTTATTTCTCAATGATCTCCTTCCAGTAATATTGAACATCTTGGACAGTTTTCTACAGCCCTTCCTGTTTGGTAACCCGTTGAACCTAAGAGGGAATGCCGAATGCCTTTGAATTATATCAACAATTGTGTTCCAAATTGGCGTTTTCACGCAAAAACTCAGGATTATTGTCAATCTCATTGTAAAGGGCATATCACAAAAAAAACGTTTGGGAGATTTTAGTGAAATTTGGTACATGTCTGCCTTATGACACGCTAACCGTGTGCCGTTTGAATGTTGCCTCTTCCTAGGTAAAATAGGACTTTGGCTGAAAATGGGCTTTTTAATGCAAACCGTCCTGATTTTTGTCAATGCTCTCATAAACAGCATACATCATATTTATCCGTACAGCCATCGGACCGTACTAATGCAGGATTCCAATATAGCCATCAATCATATGACGTCATAACCAACTACGTGACGTGTAATATGGCATCGCTCATAATAAATGAGGTCATGAATGACGTAGCTAAGTTAGTCAGGAACGCATAATTGATGACAGACTAAAGCGCTGTTGTACGAACTGTATGTCTTTGCTATTTAATAAACATGCGCTTGGACATTTTGAAACTAATTTGGCTGGGCGGTGTTGCCGCCATATTAGTTTCAAAATATTCAACAGCATGTTTATTGACCAGCAAAGAATTACAGAGACGTACAATTCGTACACGATATTACACGATATCGAGACACCTCAGTGCTATTGCGTTTCTTAAGCCTAATTCATATTATCATTACTACTACATAGTGTATATATTGTATTATAATCGATCTATATATTTATAATTATGCCTGGATTGTTATGTCCACATTCTAGGACAGGTTATATTTATTTGTTTATCGATCTTGTGCCAATAAAAATAGTCTCATTCTGAGTCAAATATTGTGGGTGCATATCTTTTTGGGCAGCAGTGACACTTGTGATTTTGGTTTCAGTAAATACATGTAGATACAGATAAGTTCAGACGACTCAGAATTTCTTTTTTGTTCCACACCCAAATACTTCCAAAAAGATTAATTTTCCAAAAGTAACTACTATCTAATTACTATCAAGGAGCCACATGGGATGTTCCATGTAGGCAGATGTGCTATGGTTCAATGTACGTTTTCAAAGTTTGCAAAAAATAAAATGTTAGAACAAATATGCAGCCAGTGGCTACCTATGTAAAAATAATATGTCTTACCTGCGTATGAAGCGACCTGTTGATGATGAGACAACGCGTCCGAGACTGATGGCTACTGGCCGCGTCATCTAGACGTAGTTGGACATGAAACCGCAAAACTAAAGGGCGTTTCCGAGGACAAGCCATTGTCGCTTTGATTTAATAAAGGCTGTTGTTTGTAAACTTCTTTTGTTTCGGGCCAATCAAAGGGAAACCTCATCAGGTACGCTTGTTTAAAAGGGAATGTCAAGATGTCCAGCACAGCCCATGCCTGTCTAGTATACGGTCATTATACCAGGCTAGTGATGCCGACGGTGAATGGGAAACCTCTAAGTTTTTCTCGATCCTCAGACAAAGCAGTCATCGTTTGACGTGATCGGTACGTTAGCTGTGAGAATACCACCTGTTTATAACTGGCACTGCATGGGCAATCGCAGAGCCATCACTAAAACCGATAATGCATTAATCTTTTATCCATCTCAGACAAAAGCCGACAAATTCTTTTTGATGCAACGAAATTTATGTTGAATATTTTGAAATTATTTGGACTGATAGCTGTTGCTGCCAGTCAAAATAGTTTCAAAAATTAAATACTAAACAGCCTACATGGATAGTTGTTTTGTGATTGGAGTTACAAGGGTAAAATTCTTAATGCAATTCATTTGCTATGTTAAATAACTCTTAAAGCTGCCATATTTTGTCCCCAGAACAGGTGTTCGTTGGAGACAGGTTTGCCTCTATCGGCAACAGGTTATGGAATTGTTCAACCAATTCATATTAAATGAGAAACTATGTATTCTACCAGCCAAATCTGAATTCGGCACCATGGCACAAGTGGTCTGGTAGAAAAATTCCAATAGTACCAGCTGTTAGGGGGATCTATAGTGGTCATCACCAGGGTAGATGTAGGGTCTGAAAGTGGTGCAATTATTATTTGCAGAACCGTTTCCATGGTAACCATAATCAATTACCGCAAAGAAATATACTTTGTTTTAACTATTATAACTTTCTTATTTTTGTGGTTAGAAAGACAATTCCGGTGTTAAATTAAAGGTCTCATAGTCATCTAGCTAGCGGTAACAATTATTCTTGTTTTATGAATAATTTGCACATAATTATGACGTCACAAACATAAAAAATTGTCAATTTTCTCATAATTTCATGTTTACCATAATAAATTTGTAAAGATTTGTGTTCTGGTTCGTATTTTGTGGGCTCAATATTGTCCCATTTATTAAAACATATGTCTGGCTTATCAAATTGGTACATTGAATGGGATGTGTGGTTTGGAAAATATTGAATACATCATTTTGGAAGTCATTCCCTAAAAGTCAGCCTAAAGGTAAGCATGAATTTTGATGCCGCTCCAAACTCGGTAAATGGGATTTCTTCGCAGAATGACTCATTCTATGAATGCAAGGACGATGTGTATGTCGGTAGTGTAGGTCAGGTCATGTACCATATCATTAATCTGTATCTGATTCAGAAGACGAGTCATCTATATTCAATACACGGTTACTGCAGCTGTCAGCACAGCATTTACATACAGCAGAACACACAACATCATCTTTGCGACACCTGCATCTCCTTGTTGAACAATCCGCTTGGCACATACATTGTGCAAATGCGAGTATTGCCTCTGTTTCTGGAGGGAGCATCATCATACATGGCACAAAGTGCTGGGTAGCCATTATCAACAGGTGATACATTGAGGTACGGAACTGTTGCATGATTCCATATAAATGACTGATAATTTGCTCGTTGAGATGCAAACAGAAGCTAACCATTGTTGGTGGTAACTTCTCATTTTTTGCATTGTTTTTTGCAAATAATTCGTAACGAACTACATCAAGTGATACATTTTTCTCTCCGCAATACAGTAGAGTAGTGTTATCATGACATCCTCGGTTTCCCGGTTGGTGTCAGAAGGACTGTCTCCGAAATGTTGTAGCCCACTGTGTAATTCTTGGTGCTTTTCAATAAGATTCAGCCATTTTTGTTTGCCTATCTCGCTGAACGCCGAGGTGGAATTGCATCCACTGGCTGCGTGGATCGCTGGTAGCCTATTGCCCATACTTTTTCAAGTTGGGTCGCTATGGTATACAATTGGATTGAATCGCTTCATTTGTCGTACACCTGTCTTTAGATACAGCTCAAGTCAAGTACCCAGCAGTATCGTGGACACGTGGCTGCAGCATCTGAGTCAAGACACCAATGAAGTACCCGGTTGACGCCTAATTTATATCTCGCGTGTGAAATATGTAGAAACATTCGAGAATCGGCTTCCTCATGATCTGACCCAAGCTCTGGTACTTCATCATGCCCACCATACACAACCTTCACTACTCGATTAATGTCATGGAATCCACCTGCAAGATACGCCTCACAACCAGCTTTTAATCTACGTTCCAACTTAATGATTCAATCATGAGAAAGGAAGTGGGCAAGGTTTGTCTTGTTCTTTGCATTTGACAACATATTCAGCCGCTGTTTTGGAAGTGGTGTTAGAACAGTTGGATTGTTTATCTCCTGCTAAAATATACTGACATTTTAAACTCAACACTGCGTCCATGAGCTGATCTGATAGCTTACCAAAGGTAGTACATTTGGTTGTGTCAGTACAAACCATTCTTAGCAGCATCATGAGATCAATGACACCCAATGTTGGCTCACTAGATGCTGGATGTTCAACAGTGGCATGGTCCTTCTCAAGCCGAGGGAGTATACTACTTTTCTGTGTCTTTCTAATAGAACCATCAAGATTGAACAGCGAGAGTGGAACTGGCGCTAATTCATACTGAAGCAATTCCTTTATGTTCACATCACGCGACTGTCCAATAATTGCCAATTTGCTGAATATTTGGCAATCAATATTTAATGACTTTATCACCCGTTTCTCTTTAGCCCAGCTCCTTTGTTCAGTGTAGTAAATGTGCAAAGATTATGCTTACTAATAGGATCATGAAAGTCTGTCTCACCTGTTATCAATCTATTAGTTACAAATTCCTTCATTTGTTCTAGACCATTTTCACGCACATTACCCAATGCCTCGCTTGTCTTAGGTGAACATACAAGTGATGTGGCAATATTTACAAGAGGCTGCCTCTTCTCTGGGGGTAATGCCGATGTCATCATGAAAGGGTTCACCATTCTTTCATTAATAACACTGATGATTTTCTGGATCGAAGCTTTATCAGCAGCAATGCGTGTCGTTGTAGCCTCGTTGTCGAGGTCACCAATATCAGTCTGATGTAACCCACTAAATTGCTTTGTGTTAGTGGTTACTCCTGCTTTTAGAGGAGCAGTCAAATAGTATTTTGCAAGTGCTTCATCTTTAGCACACAGTTGTCTGTGCTTGCCGCAGTCTTTGTTTAGAGATTGTTCGATGGCCATGTCATGCCAAACTCCACTGAAAGGTCGCCCAGTCATGTAAGCGACTCCTTGGCCTTCGACGAGAGCTTGATACTCCCTCAGAAGTCTTGCTTCAGCAACGTCAATGCAACCCCAGCGCGCATAGTTTACATGTCCGCACTGAAAGTCAATTGGAATCATCTCCCCAAATGTTTCTATTTCCAAGGACTTGTTATCATCACGTTTTGCGGCAATGTAATCCAAAAGCAGCTGTGACAAATCTGAAGCATAGTTTTCCCAGAAGACAAATGTGTCTGAACATTTTTTATCTTTCTTCACAAATTTCTCCATTAGATAATGCAGATTTTGCACAGAATGCGAGAAATCTTCTAATGCCTTTTAGCCGCATCTCTGCCTTCGCCGTGTGCATGCTGGAGATCCTCAAATGATGTGGTGCAATGTTCCGCTTTCTCCATGATCATAATCCTTTCAAGTTATGAACCTTCTGTTGCTTCAATGGCATCAGCAAATGATATCCATTTAAGCCGACTCAGTGTTTCATTCATCAGCTTATGAATTCTAACACCTCGATTGTATGCTTTGCACTTCATAGCATGGCTAATTGTTGCTGATCCATACACGTTCGCTTCCACAAGAATATCCTCAAAACCACTTTTCTGCAAAACACGACCTATGTCACCCATAAAATTCAATGCACGGTGCATGCCTCCCATTTCAATATGATCACTGTCAAATTCATCTGGGTTTCTTCACTTAATCATCGGAGCCTTGCAAATATAGCTTCATCATACACTGTACATGTCCAATTCTGACCGAGTGAGCGAAATGCAGACTGCAGATACTTCATCATGATATACACAGTGTTGAACTCAGCTTCTGGGACAGGGACCATTTGTAATTTTTCAAAGTCGCGATAAGGGTTATCATAGAAATTAAGAATTACTCACTATTTCACAGAGCCTATATCACGTACTACGTATATTTTCAATAAGCTAGATAGCATTGCTACTAAAATACATAATATTGAGGTGCTAGTACCCACCCGGACATTACAGGGAAAATGGAAAACGTTCGAAATCCTGGAAAAAGTTTATTTTCCATCTTTGTGACGTCAAAATTGTAGAACTGATGATGAGTAACTGGCAGAATCGATTAGAGAGGATTTATACCTTTCATTCAACACCAGAAACATATTTCTAGCTGTCGTGTGAAGAAAGTTATTCGCATTGGAACAAACATATATTTGAGATAATTTATCTTGGTTACCATGGAAACGGGCCTGTAAATCAATTTTGCACGACTTTCAGACCCTACATCCACCCTGGTGATAACCCACATAGATCACCCTAATAGCTGGTATCATTGGCATTTTTCTACCAGACGACTTGTGCTTACTCCTTAATTAGGCCGCTTTTCAGATTTGTTTGGTAGACTAATGAGAGTTGACGCGATACCCGGAGAAAACACCTGGCATCCATATCCCGGCAGTGTAACAGAAGCGGGGCGGGGGGGGGGGGGTGTGTGTCGCGGGTGTCATCTATCTCGGGGTGGCGGTGGGTAGGATGCTCTTCTGGACGGGGAGCAAAAGCATACGGTGGTGTTGGGATGTGTTGGCGAAATATGCTCCCTAATCTCCCATGCACGAGCAACCGTGAATGGCGAGATTAGGGTTGTTGTCCGCGGAGGCGGTGTCGGCGCTGGCCTAGCAGCAGCACACAAACAACAACAACAACAACAACAACAGCAGCAGCAGCAGCAACCGCAACAGCAACAACAGCAGAGGCGCCAACAACAGCAGCTGCAACAGCAGCAGCGCCAGTAGCTGCAACAACAACAACAGCAGAAACCTACACGTGACACATTTGATTATGACGTCATATACTTGAGTCACAGATCGGATCCCTCAACATTGGGTCAACAGTGCTTCAAAGCGTCCAAATGCGACTCATATCAATTAACCCTTTTATAGTCAAGATTTTCTCAGGAAAATAATAATATTTTAACTTAAATTTATAAAATAGCTTTCTGTTGTCCTGCAAATGTGCAGCCCTAATCAAAATACTGAAATATATTGAATCATCAGCTCCCAACACCAGAGGAGACCTAAAAAACAACCGAACTAGGTACACTGACGACCCTGTAGCAGTAAAACTATCATCAGAGCAGAAAGCATTATTGACTACACAGCAACACTCACTGTACACAACTCTGACGGACACCTTATCGGGACTGACTAGGGCAAACCCGAGGAAATTCGAGAATGATTCAAGGAACAGTTCATTAACCACGATGATGAGCCCTTGCACCCGTTCTCAGGAGGAGACCCCGGGCCAATACTAACACCAATTAAAACAGCAGAAGTTGAAAAGGCATTCAAAGCCCTGAAAAATGGACGCGCATCCGGACCTGATGGCATGAGCAATGAACTTTTCAAATACACATTAGTGGCATTATCTCAAAACCGATCACGCACCTAATCAATTCAACTTTTATGCACCACCTTCCTACCCATGATGTAGGCCAAGGCATCCTTATCGCGCTAGCCAAGCCCAAGAAGCCACCCGGCCCCCGGCCAATCTGCGGCCTATTGTGCTCCTCAACAGCATACGGGAAATCCTCCTCAATATTACTCTATGCCACATCCGAGATAAGATCGATGACTTCATCGGATCATGTCAGAGTGGCTTTAAACGTGGACGCAGCTGCGCAGACATTGTATGTGCTCACCGCATGCTTGTGTCGGTAGGCATGTTCAATCACTGGGATTTCCACAAAATGGACATTTACATGTCACGAGCCTTCGCCACAATTAAATGCTCAAAGGTCCTAGATGTACTCCGCCATGCCAGTTGCAATGAAGATGAGCTACAACTAGTGAGACGACTACTTGCAGAGACCGGGCTGAGAGTACGAGTCAGGGTCCATGTTCCCAAAGCTATCATTAGCTAGCGATATCGTTACACCCATTGATTTTGCATGGTGTAACGACATCACTAACATAACGAGAGCTTCGGGAACATGGGCTCGGGTAAGTGAAGCCTACAGAGTTTGAGACATCAATCGGCTCCCTACAGAGAGATGGTTTATCCCCTGTGCCTTTCAGCTGTTACATTACTGCTGCATTGAAATCCGTGCGGGAATATCCCACAAGACCAAACCTCAAGTGTCCATACTGGGCATGCTGCTAGAGATGGAATATGCCGACAACGTGGACTTCATAGACGAGGAAAAGACATACACACCCCCCCCCCCCCCTTGCTGAACTTCTGCCAACAGCTCCAAGCAAACTAAAAATTGATAATCTCTTTATGAATGAATCCAAAACAGAGTTCACCCACATATACCTATCTACAAAGCATGAAACTAAAGAAAATGACAATCCACTTTTTGGCGGCGAACCATGGAGGAAAAGTCTAATACCATTACTTTGCCTATACATCATGATCTTTCATCTGGCTGGTGAGATAACATATACGCGTCTTTATAGTTACCGTAATACTTTATTAATATACAACTTACGCTGTGACACTGTCACCGGTTCATTTGCACAGTTGGCCACAATCCACAGTTTGATATTCACGTCGTAGAGTAGAGCCAGCTATCCAAAGCTACAGGTGACCGTGCTCAACGCCAAACTCTAACTGACTTCCGCCCCCATGTTCTATTACAAACATGTGTCGTCAGTCCATAGTCACAAACCTTGGTGACAAACAGCTTCACCTGATCCGTGACATCACATTTAGTATGCACAGTACATTCAAGCGTGGACACAATATATTAGACAATCCTCTTTCGTATAAGCCTTGGGTGTATATAATCCGTAGTGGTGTGTGTAAGCCAATTGCGGTGTGCGTCACTGTCAATGTATGTGAGTTCAGCGTGTTTATCTGTGGGCATAGCTTGCTCGTTTATTCATGCATGTGATATGGCTGTCCTGTGTGCGCTCCTCTATGGGGGTGTGTGCGTATACCCATTTCTGTCCTGGAGCGTGCCGTATATATTCTGTGTGCTGGTGCGCATGTGGTATATGTCTGTTTATTTGTACAGTACGCACGCACACGGGGTGCTGGCATTGGCCAGTACTCACGCACGCTAGGAAGGGGTGGCTAACATTGGACAGTACTCACGCACGCGGGGGGGGGGGGGGAGGGGTGGTTGGGGGGGGGGGGTAGTGCAGACATTGGACAGTACTCACTCACGCGTGGGGAACTAACATTGGACCGTACTCACGCATGCGCACGTGTGCGTGCGTTAAATCACATACAATAGAGGGATACAATCTGTCAAGTATATGAATGATGTCATTATCAATTACGGCACATATAGGCTGACATCACATGCACAATGCGTATTAATTAATGACGTATTATAATGCCGTCATGAAACAGGAAATGGCCGTCAAATCTACGAAATGTAGGCCTATGTCTTTGATCAATTTAACATTTAGTAAACATTCTGTTGAATATTTTGAAACTAATTTGGCTGGGAGTCCCAAGTTAAATTAGTTTCAAAATATTCAACAGCTTAGCAGGGTTCCCAATCCTCCTATATTTCCTATGTTTTCCTATTTTAAGAAGATCCTATAAATCTCCTATTGTAAAAAATAACTCCTATAGTTCCTATATCTTAAGACATCTTGACAATTGAGAAAAATCAGCGTCTTCTTGAGCTGCATGTGATTTGCCGCCAATGTTCGTGCCTTTAAATCTCTCCTACTCTTATGAATTAGATACAGTGCACACCTATTGAATAAAGCGACTCATGGTACCATCGTTATTCCAAGCTTGACATAACAGCTATTGGGAGAAGATACTCGTAAGCGTTTAGAGGAGATGAAGAAAATCTCAGAAAAAGACAGATGTTTCTGGTAATTAGACAATTCTATCAGCCTTTTATTCAACGTTTGCAGTAAAAAAAAATTTGATTTTCTAACAAAATTCTGAAATCTTCAAGGCGTTTACAACCCAGCAACCGCACTTATGATTGGTCTATCAGAGCTGTCCAAAGCCTATCCAGAGAAGTGAAAAAAGATATTGACTGTGCTTTGTGGCCGATGAATGGAAGGTATATCAGATGGAAAAGTCTATTGTTTGGACTGAATGATTACATTACAAAGAGTTGCACTTAGTGAGCCATCAATAGACCTTTCCAGTTTTAGCTATGCCCCGCCCATCTATAGCTAAGCTGGATGCATCGAGCGATCCCTGAACTACCTGACTATCAATTTCCAGAAGATAATTACAGGTAAGCTGTAGAATAATTTGAAAATAATGTACTGGTTGCTGTTGCTGCCTATGTTTATTAAATAGTAAAGACAATTCTTACAACAACGCATAGTCCAATTATGCGTTCGTGACACACTTATCTACGTCATTCATGACGTCATCCTTGACGTCATTGAGTATAACGTCATCCTTAACGTCACGTAGTTATGACTATGACGTCATACGGTGGATGGATAAACTGGAAAGGTCTATTAATGGTCCTCAAGCAAGTACAGATGGATTGAGAGCCTATGGAAGTCGTTCAGACACGGATCCTATCACCTAGGGATTTGTTCCCATTGGATGTTCACATTTGCACTATGTTCAAAGATTATAGGAAGGATGTAAGATAACAGATGAACAATGGAAGATGCCAAAACGAGGAAGAGAGAGAGAGAGAGAGAGAGAGAGAGAGAGAGAGAGAGAGAGAGAGAGAGAGAGAGAGAGAGAGGGGGGGGGGGGAATATCTCCACAAAACTGATAATATAAAGAAGTTTGAAAAATCACATGCTCATAAAGAATCTTCTAACCATATGTCATTAGTTGTTGGCAACACCTTATTAGATCAACTGAATAAGAAAAAGTTTTTAGCAACGTAAACGTTTAAGAAATGAGGATTGCAAAGCTATTTTCGAAGCGGTACAGGAAAAGAAGGACGAGTCCCATACAGAAATAGCAGGGTTTTTTGTCATTGATTCAATTCTTGCCACCGAGAACAAAAATGTCATAATATTACAGCTTGGATTTCATGAAATCATTTCCTCACGCAATCATATGACGTCATAACTAACTGCGCGAAGTGTATGCTGACGTCATAATAATGACGTCATGAATGATTCGATTAAGCCATCTTTAACACTTAATAGTCTGACACGTTGTACATAGGCAGCAACAACACCCAGTCAAATTAGTTTCAAAATATTCAACAGCTTACCTGTATAGTTTTCTGGAAATTGATAGTAAGGGAATTCGGAGATAGATCGATCCTAACACGAGCGAGGTATGTGTGGCGCTTAGATAGAGATGGGCGGGTCATAGCTAAAACTGGAAAGGTCCGTTATGACCAGCAATGGCTGCGGTAGGAGCTGGTTCCTGACCATGCTAGTATCAAGTAATTATAGCTGAATGTTTATGGGATGTACATCACATTTTGGTTTTATTCGGACTTATTATTCTGTACATTTTGTTTCTAAGGGCACGTCGCAACTGGTAAACTATGAGAAAAATTAATCAAACACTCATTAAAAACACTTGTTAAAGATGAAAAACTCCAACACCTGAGCCAGGTTTTAAAGTTGTAGCTATAAGCATTGCCATTAAGATTAGTGCTAAACCCTTATCCAAGTCATTAAAATGCAAGACTTCATGATGCAAATATTGCTTTAAATGTAGACATGTTAGACTTTTTCTTACGCAATGTCTGTCTGCAAAGCTTTAACCCTTACTACGCGTACTTGTCATGTCAATTTTTAACTTCACACAATATCTTGGGTATTGTATATCTGTGTAATTAGAGTAATAGTTACTCAATAAATCTTGCATATGTTTTAACAATGTGACGGGGCACAAGAAGCAGCGAGTTGTATAGTCCGCAAACTGTCCACAAAGCGCACAAATATGAGATAAATTTAACACTCTTGAGAAAAGTTCACCTGGTTAAAATAAATTTCTTGTACTATGTTAAAACACTAACCAGATCTCATATACTCCAAAATGGACAGTATATCTAATGTATTCGTAACCCTTTAACCTTCATATCAGCCAAAAACAGCTTGCTCAGTGGTCTTGACAAGAGAATACTATTTTTGAAAATTTACAACTGGAATGACTGGCCCGATAACCGAACCAGTCATTCCAGTGGTAAAATTTCAAAAATTGTCTTCTATTGGTCTGCAAATGGATATTTTCTATGAGAAAATAAAAAATTTCATGAACAAATTCAAGGGTTAAATGGTTAAGCAGTATGCACATACTGCAAGCTTAGTGTGTGTTTGGTTTATATAAATAAATTTAAACTAATTGTCATTGCCAATTCATAGATCCCGAATTTGATCCAATCCTTATCCAGATTCGTCTATCCAGATTATTGTCAATGACGGAAAGTCATCTTGCACAGCAAGTTCCTTTGTTGTGTGTTAAAACTTGGGCCAAATCGGTTCAGAAGTTCTTGAGAACTCTTTCTATTACATAGTGATGGTGATAAACAGACTATTATGATGCATAGCCACCTGTATTTTATGTTTAGAGTTCCTATAAAGCTCTTATTTTCAGAGGAAAAAATTCTTATATTTCCTAGCTTTTGCTCACCAATGTTGGCTGGGTCCCCTGTACCTGTATAGTTACCTTGAAATTTGGACACTGGTAGTTCAGTGCTTAATGTATGTACATTGATTTCAACACGTGCACAACATGTACGGATATTATCTAGAAATGGACGTGGCACAGCTAGAAATGGATCCCTCTATTACAAAAATAGAAGCTTTTAAATGTCACGTTTAGAGCATCCTAAATACACAGTTGATGAATCCAGTTTTAGCTATACCCCGCCCATCTCTAGCTAAGTTCCACCCACGCTTTCCCCATGTCGGGATCAATCCCGCACTCTCTGAGTCTCAATTTCCAGAAAATTATACATGTAAGCTTTATTAATATTTCGAAACTAAATTGAATGGGCGCTGTCGCTGCCTATAACAGCGACAGCGCTCAGTCAAATTAATTTCAAAGTATTCAACGAAATGTTTATTAAATAGTGAAGCGATACATTTCGTACAACTTGACGGACTATTAAGTGTTTATGGGGGACTAAATCGCGTCATTCATGACGTAATTTAATATGTCGTCAGCCTACATGTGACATTGTTGATTATGACATTATTTACAACAAAGATGTAAAAGATCAATTACATGCTAGCATCAACTATCATCATTTTATTTTATCTAATTATAAATATGTAGTTCACATAACTGTAATCGCATTTTCTCTTGATAATTATTATTCATGGGGGTGGGGGGGGGGGGGGGGTAGTTTTACGGTCGAAATCGCATCCTACGGAGAGACCACCTTCTTCTTCGTATTCGATGGAGGTTATACATGTCGGAAAGTAATAAAATACTCAATATCGTACATTCCTCCACTTCCCCATGAACATACTCTATTTTGTTCAATACTAATTGTTCGTCAGTGAGATGTCCAATAATTATTAATATTATTAATGAGACGGAAGTTGTAGGCCTACATATCATGTGGGTGCTGTAATACTCAGGTGGATGGTGTAAACAGCCGTTGGGTGCGAAACAGCATGCGGTCCCTTCGTCTGATGCGATTCCGGCAGTGTTATTTTAAAATTAAAAATAAGACGAAAATTTAAACTAAGTCAACTGATAACCCCTTTTCAAGAGGTGACCTATACCGCGCAGTATATGTATGGCAGCTCATACATTGCCTACCAATACAAAAATGGCATGTAAACAAGTAAATGCAACAGTAACTAAAACATTACAAACAATCATTACTAGAAGTAGGCCTATCGTTTGATAATATTATTGAAAATGCATCCATTGTGGAATAGGTATGCCTATTGTTGAATGTCATCGAAGGTAAGATCCCTGTGTTAGGCAGTGTTTGTATTAACGGAATGGAATACAATGATTAAGACTAAATGATGGATCAAGGTTGGTGGCTGTCTCCTGTTCCCATTCCTTAATTCTGTTGTTTGTGGATTCAGAATTGTTCTGTCTCCATGCTAGATTAGAAATCACAGCGTGCTCCATCGGTAGAACGTAGATATGAAGCACTTCATACAACGGAAAGATTTTATTGAATATTTTCAAGATCAAAGTGCTCACATGGGCGGCAGTGAAGTAAATCCTGGTCGAGTAGAAGGCAATGTTCGATTGCCAATCTACAGTTGAATACAGTTAACTACTTGCCATCGAACGCACACTTTCCAGGTAATATCTAGTCCGAAAAGTGTGCATTATAATGGAAAATAATCCACGAAAGTAAATAATTGTTCGCAAGTAGAAACAGTTCCCTAGATATATCGCAAACGGACACGTGTGTGTTTCATAGAGACTTAGATGCTGTACATACAGCTTTGTCATAGTGATGAAGGGATATACGCTCTGCGTTGCTTTGCTCATTATAATACTGCTCCTTGCGCAGTATTCAAATGAGAAAAAACGAAAGAAAGACAAACATCGCTATGGTAGATGGAAGGGAAGCAAGGGATCTGGTGGAAGATCCAGAGAGCATTGGTATGGAGGCGGTAAAGGAAGTTATTCAGGAAAGTCTGGATCCAAGCAGCACTCACGAGAACAGTCGCGGGAGTATTGGATAGCGAGAACAGGAGAATATTCGAGGGAATATGGCTCACGAAGATCTACGGAGGGGTCGCGGCGTTACTCAAAGGAAAGTTCCAAGAGTTCCCAGAGTTCCAAGAGTTCCCAGAGTTCCAAGAGTTCAAGGGAGTATAGCGGGATATCTGGCTCCAGGGAACATGGATATCTGCCCCCGGACAGTGGCCATGCTTATCCAGAGATTAAGTATTACTGTGAACCCAAGGTAAGTATAATTATAGCATGAGATCGCTGTAGCAATTAGCGATAACAGCAGCTGTTCAATTTAGTTACGTTCCCGTGTTATGCATAGTCTACTCTTTGTGGCTGCATTTATAAAGAAAGTATAGAGCTCTGTCTAGATGCGCCACTCCTGGCTGTGTCTCAAGTATACTATTAACATATTAAACCAATACTTTGTACCAATCTGCGGGTTTGCTCTTTTTCACCGCTGGCCCAGAATTTGGAGCCGTCACATAGACGATACCGTTTCCAAAACCGGTATACTGCACATCACTAGTTGTTAGGCTATTTTGCTTATCAAATTTGCGCAGAATGATCTTGCGGTTCGCTTATATTGGGCATTGGAGTTGCTTTTGAACAATGGAGGAAACCATTTCTGGCTATGTCCTGTCCATGCCTAACTAAGCTCTGGCCATTTTGTACACGCCTTTGAATCAATGTAAACACTTCAAACAATAGAGTACCAGAATAGCGAATTCAAGATAACGATATAGTTAAGGTGTTGAGTATTTTGAAACTAATTTGATTAGGAGTTGTTGCTGTCAAATTAGTTTTAGAATTTGCAACAGCATGATTATTAAATTGTAAATTCATCAAGGACACAATTTCGATACTTTCCTGACGGACTGGTGCCACCTTCGTGATGGACCAATGTCTTTTTTGGTTCTGACGTCAACTACCAAATGGCATAATTAATTATGACGTCAGATTTTTGAGTGACTATGATGGCATACTGAATTACGCTACATGTAGGTTAAAGTCACAATCACTGCGTCATGAATGCCATATCTAAGTCGGTCATAAACGCTTAATAGTCCATCAAGTTGTACGAATTGTATCTCTTTACTATTTAATAACCATTCTGTTGAATATTTCGAAACTAATTTCCCTGGCCGACGTAGCTGCCATAGGCAGCAACAGCATCCTGTCAGATTAGTTTCAAAATATTCAACAGCTTACCTGTAGAGTTTTCTGCAAATTGAGATTCAGTGAGTTCAGTGTTCCATCGATCCAACACGGACAACGCGTGGGGTGGGCTTATCTAGCGGTGGGCAGTGCATAGGTAAACTGGATTCATCCATTGATACCAGTCAGAAGGACACAGCTTCGTGGCTTTTTCTGACAGAGCATTGGCTAATGTTAATAAATTGAGGTAGTTTAGTTTTGTGGTAGTAATCACACCTCGAACATAATCGTGCACAATTTTCAATTTTATTGTAAACAAAATTTGGCGTAACTTTTGAACTAATTGTCATCTTGCAATAATTAACAACTCAAATTGTATGTGTCAATGCTCCTTATAGAATAATTTTTATAATCCGAAAACCAATCCAATAAGTAGGTTAAATAAACTCCCAAGAGTCATAGATTTTCGTTATTACCTTACATCTTGAAGATTTTGGGACTCCGGGTGGTCGCTACTCGACGTGGTTTGCTACTACCTCAATGGCAAGATTATGATGATATAGGTTGCTGCGACAACCTCTTACCAATGAAGCAGTAGAAGATGATTGTCGGCTCGCCTCGTTACTAGATGAACGTAACGATATTTATTAAGGACAATCGGGCCTATCTGACTGATGGAAGATTCCCGGCTTCGGCACAGTGTTGCTCTGCATTCTGTAGTTCGCTTCTAAACACAACCCAAACTATTGTCTTGCAAAGCAAGAGGATGCTTTTATTAATGTCTATACTAACTGTACATATAACTGATGAAAAGGCTTGATGATAATACTTTGACAATTTCCTACCAAATAATACTCTGATATAATTTCGTAACAAAGGACTCTGTTATTCTAACAGATACTAATCTATAATTCAGCGTTTCGACTATCGTAGATGACTACGGAACCCTGATGTTGGATTGATTAATTTAATAAGGGCAAAGTGCCTTACTTATACTTTTCGGCGACTCCGAAGTTCTATACATATTACGATATATAGTTATATACATATCGTAATATATATTCTTTGTTCTCATGATTCTTCTAGGTAGGTTATAAACACAGCTTGACTGGTCTGGGTAATCAGTCCGCCAATCAACGTCTGCTTATTCCCTCCTAGAAGCTTCTATCTATTACTGTTGGTCGTCCTGATCTCGATTCTCACTTTGAAATGCGTTCTTCCTAATTCTCTGCCACAGAGTTTGATCGACGCTCATTGATCATGACGTCATTCTGACCAATCAAACTCTGGGCTATTCTTCTACGGAGCTACTGCTACACATAGGCAAAGCGGTGTTGGCTGGTTCTATTTGACGCGATCTGTCAGCTAACTAACAACATTATGGAATGTGTTGTAGCATGCCTTTCTATGATTGACATATAGTTGATATACAAATTTCGATTGTGTTATTAATTCCTACAGGACGCTACCTTGTCTATGTCCGGTCCATTGCCTATCGTGCATAAGCCTGTAGGATACGATCGTTAATAGGCACATGAGCTGTATGATCTCATTGCCAGCTGGTGTTATTCTATTCTCGTATGAGAATCCGAATGCCTATCATCATCAACTATAGTCAGTTTGTCACGTACGATTCCGTCGATTCTTATCCCTTGATTATTTCCTAAACTTCTGACCAAAATGACTGCTGAATAATATAAAAGTGTGTGCTGATTCCGCAGCAACAACTTTTATCTCAACTATTGGCAGATACACATCAACTCAGAACCGAAGGTCCTATTCTATTTAATTCCATTATTGAAACTTGGATGCTAAATACCATCCATCAATCCTCGTCAGTTTCGGTTCAGTTTCGCCGAAACTGTAACTGCACATCATCAGCTGATGTCAACCAGTGCTGGTCATCCAGTGCTGATCTTCTTCTTTTCGTTCGCTGATCATACCGCCAGTCCTGTAAGTGACTATCGACATGATCATAAGCGTTAAGTGCGTGGATCCATGGTTTATTAGAGTGCGCCGTGCGGCCTGGAACCTCCGTCTTCAGCACTCGAGGTTTCTGTCAGGGTTACCTCACCCTTACCTCCTTTAGTCGCCTCTTACGACACGCAGAGGATACGGAAGGTGTATTCTAAGCCCCACCTACAGGACAAACCATCCAGTGCTGATGATATATAACTAACTAATAATACATGTAATGACGCGGTCTATTAGCTCACCTGGTATTTTCAAATATGAATTCATTTAGGACTTACTCGCAAATATAAGACGTCCAGTGGGGTCATGACTTCCCATAAGACAATCCCATATCTACAATCTGTTAACTGGCAGTGTCATCGACAAATACAGGATCAATTATAAACCTTAGAAAACAAACCTGTAAGGGGTGGGGGGGGGGGGGTACAAAATATTGCTAAACTTTGTATTACACCATTAAGACCAAGCTAAGGCGCATTTGCTCAATTATTTCCGAAGGTGTAGCTTCAGTAAAAGATGGCAGGGAATTGATTTCTGAAAAGTGGCTGAATGTCGGAGGGGAAACCTTACTAAACATAACATTTTAGCCATTCCAAGTCAGTGTCACAAATGGCCAATCAAAATGAGTGGCTTACGATCCTCTATCCCATTAATAATTGTGTGTAAATTAATTCAATGAGAAGATCAACAAATGTCATGGATTAGTGCTAAGACAAATGTCGAGATTTCTGCTTTAAACATTCGACTGTTGATGAATTCTGAATAGACTTCCACATTTTAAGGCTGGGTTCATAACATGGTGATCATTTCAATATAAGAATGTTAATGTTTGTTATCATGGATAAAATCTAATTGACGTATGCCCACGTCAGATCTGGTGCTCTTGACCCAGCTTCTGTCTGATTATCACATGTCTGTATCGTGTCCATAAGCCACTTGCGTGCATACCTAGCCGTTGTTTTAACAAAATCGTTCCTCAATCCCGCACTCTCGCTTTTCCTGGCAAGTGCTGACTTCCAATACAGTGTCTGGAGCTGGTTCTCTGAGCATCCAGCCAATACGTAAAATCCCATCAATTTCCTTCAGACAACAAGTATGCTGATCTGCTTCTGGTATTTCAGGTTTCCAGACACCGCTAGCCTGATTATTTGCTCGTCTTATTTGCTATAGAAGAATGTCATGAGAGAGTGGAAATGTATTTGAGTCAACATGCCGCTTGGAAAAACTTTCCCATTCAACTGTATTGCATGAAGGCGCACACATGCAGCTTCAAGAATAATACTATTTCCACACAGCTGTTTTGTGCTCCCTTATTTTATCCAAATCTCCCATTTCTGCCACGAACACCAAATGTACCAGGTGTATCACAACCGGTAAATGAATGAGTGCACACTTATCCAGGCCTCTGAAATGTTATCTCCCAGAAAGTTTGTGATACCCATATTGTCTCGGAACGACGGTGTTGGCTGGCTGGCAACATCCGTGCATGCGGTTGGCTATAACTTGACCAGACGGCCGTGTACATTACATCTCGGGATGAGGGGTGAGTTCATTCACCAATTGTGGAGCCATTGGCCGCCCAAACCGTCAGCGTTGTTTTAAAAAAAATATTTTGCTGTCCACAACCCTCGGAGGGCCCACTGCAGTGAAAGATTTGAGTTTCCAGGAGAACTTCCTTGTACGGATGTGGGTGACTAATAGGTATTTTAATCGCTCCAAGATAACACAACTTACTGGTCAGATGCTGGTCCGATACTGTGCTACTTACAGAATAGGCCCGTATCAGCTCAACATCAGCTCTGTATAGTGCAAGTAAGCTGTGTTATCAGGATCAAATCTCATACGATGCCTCGTGTAACATCGTATTTCAATAGCGTTTCATCCGATTACGCATGTCGCACGACAGAGCAATTTCCGGTTGTATTTTCTCTGCAGATCTCGTTTATATGAGAATATTATAGCAGTACCAAAGTATACTATTTCTTCATAGTTATCCGAATATAATATCATGTTGAAACGAGCCCACCTTTACACTAACGTTAACAAATATCATATTTAAGGCAATGATATAAACTAACACAGTTAAATGTTTCACAATATTTTACCACATGGAATTCATTACCATTCCGCCCCTCCACACCTCACCCCATCTCGGACGATCTTATCTGACATGTTAGATAGCGCGTCACGGTGATCAAAGAAATCGTCATCGCAGAACTGAGCGCGCTAAACGATTTTTATTTTATTTTATGTAAAGGCCACTGATGAGCGACAACAAATCACCAAGTATATCTAAAGTCTCTAATCTTTAAAGATGTCTAAAGGGGTGTCTAAAGGCCCAGTCACACCATAGAGATAGCGATAACTATCTCCCGATAAATCGGTGTTGTGAGAACTCTTCCAAGAGCTATTTTTGTCGTGCGATAACGATAGATCAATATAAACGAATGTGGTTGACAGAATATCGCGATTTTTCATCAATATGCACCCTTCTGGTGTAACCACTCTGTACTGAACTATTTATCGCTTTGCGTTATCACTATCGTTTTCATCGTTATCGTTATCGTTATGATGTGGCCAGGTCTTACGCATCACAAGCATCTGCTGGACACATGTATTAATGTCAGAAAAGAGACTCTATATCTATGCACCATGTTAAGATGAATGATCTGTGATATGAGATGTTTATATCCAAGAGAGGAGAAGTGGCCTCAAGTGCCACCCACCTTGCGATGACAGTCTTCTACAGCACACAAGACGCACCAAGTATCAAGTTGGTACTTGATAGGCACATAGGGGTGTGGTGTCTGCTGACAAAAAGTGATATTCCAGAACCATCAATCAGTTCATCAATAGATTAGGGAGCCTGCTGGTACCGTAGGTATAGAGTGGATGTACAGAAAGCCATGTCTAGATCAGTGACGTTTGTTGGTCTAACTTGTACATAGCCCTGATAACGCATTTTACTGGGGCAGTATTGGGTCAATACTGGGCCGCATTGGCCCAGTAGTGGCCCAGTACCGGCCCAGTAACATGCGTTATTAGTTAAGTATTATGGCAGAAGTGGTAGGACATTCATTTTAATCTTTCGTTTATTTTGAAGACTTCAAAGCTGATGTCCCTTTCAGTTTCCCGTATACCATAATGGCGTTTTCATTTGTCTTCGGATGTAGACTCACTCACTATCATTTTAACCGAAGATGCATATTCGAAAATAGACCGGTCTGTAAAGGTGATAATAATGATTTCTGAAGCATTAAATAAAATTGATCCTGCAATAGTGGATGATTCTGCCACTTCACAGATTTCTAGTAATATTTAAAATATGTGAACGTTTGGCTACTAATGGCCTACATATTTGTTTGACTTGGTTATTGCAATCATTTTAGTTTCTCCTACACTAAAAATACCCATGTTCGAGGGGTGAAGACTAAGACCAAACTACTCATTTGTCATGTCGAGTGCCTCAAATTTGTGTTAAATATGCACAATGATCGATAAAGGCGTACCAATGTTTCGCATAATTTCTAGAATATCATCAGCATGAGTCGGGAACGTATCCAGGGAGAGATGAAAATTCAACTTCGCTTCCTATTTAGCATTGCCCTCCAATTCCAGCCACCATCATGCCAGTCGCAGTTTTGCAACCACAACATTTCGTTTGGCAGCCGCAGATTCGAATTTGGCATCGCCACTGGCATGAGGATTTGTCCAGAGCACATTTCTGTAAACAAAAAACACTACAAAAGACCCAACATGAACAGTAATTTAATCAGACTTGGTCGTACTGACTAGTTACACGCACATTACAATCTTCCACTCCCACAAATGGTTTGTATTAAACACATGGGTTGAGGGTATGTAGTAAAATTGCTAGTAATTTCCAGCCTTCTTAATTTCGTTTATTCTCTTTACAGAAACGAGTATGGCTATTTGGAGTTACCGGATTGGTCAGTCCAGTGGTCCTTGTGTGAGTAATTTTCTTGCATATGCACATGTATCCAAAGTAGTAGTAGTAGTAGTAGTAGTAGTAGTAGTAGTAGTAGTAGTAGTAGTAGTAGTAGCAGCAGCAGCAGCAGTAGTAGTAGTAGTAGTAGTAGTAGTAGTAGTAGTAGTAGTAGTAGTAGTAGTAGTAGTAGTAGTAGTAGTAGTAGTGGTATTTGTTGTGGTAGTGGTTGTAGTGGCAGTGGTAGTAGTAGTGGTAGTTGTAGTGGGACATACGTCTACTTCCAAAACCGAAAAAGGCAGTGAATCGAAAATCGGGCTCTGTATACTAGCATTAATGTTGCAAGTTACCCATAGAAAACAACTCAAGTTTTATCAAAATCCATTTCTGAACAACGGAGTGGTGATTTTAAAATTTACGGTTGAGCCATCCTTATAAAACCCACTAGTGCGTTAACCAAAAATCGGGCTCATCATGATACTCAGAGTTACCTGCAGAATACAACTCTCAATTTTCATCCAGGTCCGTTCATCAATAAAAGAGTAGCGATTTTAAAATTTAAACCCAACATGGCAGACAATCGAAACTCGGACTCAGTTAGAATATCGGTACCTCTCCCTAGAATAGATGTGTCAGGGTTCAGTGAGATTGGATGAGTACTGAATGATGAGTTGTGAAAGGAAACAAAATGCAACAACAGCAACAACCACAACGAGTAAGCGATTCAATTTGATGGTTGCCCCAGTACTGCTCTGCGCATCAGAAATATGTAGATTTGAAAATAGAAAACTGCTAGAGAGATGCCAAAATATAATTCTATAAAACTGTAAAAAATATATTTAAAATGAAACAGAGTATACCAAACGCGATGGTATACGGTGAAGCCAGAACATACCCGCTAGAAATCTGAAGACACGAATTTTTACCGTATTACTATATCCGAAAAAGCAACAATGACAAATAAAGGGTGTGGGGGAGTGGGTTACTCACCACCTGCGATAAGCCTGTCTTAATTAAGTTATTCAGATATCTGAGGATACTCAAGAAAACTAATACGTAATCACTAGGCCGTGTCATACAGACGTCAAAGTACGTTTCACAGCAATAATGTTAATGGTAATAGAACATTTTATAAAGTGATACAATGATATAATGACATAATGATAAAATGATATGATGAAATAGTTATAGAATATTATAATGGTACAGATATGATATAATGGCATAATGGTATACTATATATAGGTGTGTATATAGGTGTATTTATATTAAAATTGCCTCCAATCAATGCCACTCTATCTCCAATAAATGTTTTACTAAATATTTACCTTCCTATGCTACTGTATAGCTTGAAAATTAATAAAGACTTGAGTTGACTTGACTTTCCTAGACGACCAATCAGGCACTGGCATACTAAGAATAAAATATCAATATTGTAATGCAGTTATCCAAGTACTGGTAGTAGTAGTAGTAGTAGCAGCAGCAGCAGCAGCAGCAGCTACAGCAGCAGCATCATCAGTAGTAGTAGTAGTAGTAGTAGTAGTAGTAGTAGTAGTAGTAGTAGTAGTAGTAGTAGTAGTAGTAGTAGTAGTAGTAGTAGTAGTAGTAGTAGTATTAGTAATAATTTCTAGAATATCATCAGCATGAGTCGGGCACGTATCCAGGGGGAGATGACACTTCAACTCCGCTTCCTATTTAGAATTGCATAGTGCATATTCTTAGTATCCTATTTAGCATACTAAGAATAAAATATCAATTTTGTAATGCAGTTATCCAAAAGTAGCTATCTACATATCTTATCAATCCCATCTTAAGGTCACGTAGTAGAATGTGTATAGCTATTAAAGCTGCTTATGCATAAATTAGAATATATTTTATTCGTACTATGCCAATGCCTGATTGGAAAAATCCAGAAAATCTGAAAGATCTGATCACTTTTTACGATGTGGCGAAACATTAGGGTGAGGGTCTACAATGACTGGCCGATGAGACGCGTTATGATATGTTTATTATCTGCTTTCCAGAGACTCCTCAGGGCGCTTGGTTGGATTTGGTCTCGACTTGGTAACAGCAGGTAGGTTAGGCACAAACACTTAAACACAGCAGTACAAGAAGCCGTGATAAATGGTACTTTGCAAGTTATATCACATTTCTGATATATCATGAAAAATGCCATGAATTATTAATATTGCATCTCGTCCTGGGCCAAACTGTAATTTGGCTGGTCTAATAGTAGTTATTTAAATGCTACCTTTTGAGGTATATATATATACATATATATATATATATATATATATATATATATATATATATATATATATATATATATATATATATATATATATATATATATATATATATATATATATATATATATATATATATATAATTGCAATGATAATTATGCATAGGTTTACCTGTCCAGTAACGGCATCTTCGTGGTATATCAAAAGTATAATTTTATATTTTGATGTGGAAATGTTTTTCTCATGGTCTTTCATGCTCGAAATTCATTAGTCGGGTGTGGTGTTGGGGGCCAGTCAAATTAGTTTCAAGATGTTTCAGAATGTTTATTAAATAGTAAAGCCATACAATTCGTGCAACGTGTTGGACTATTAAGCGTTAAAGACAGACTATACCGACTCATTCATGACGTAATGATTATGACGTCATCATACGCGCCACTTAGTTAATTATGACGTCATATGATGGCAGTTGATCGATGGCTAAACTGGAAAGCTGGATTTGTCCTGGGTTAGACCATTTTCAGATCGCTAAATCGTGGTCATGTTGTTGTTGTTGCTGTTGTTGTTGTTGTTGACATTGTGTTTCTTTTTACTACTCCTCATTCAGCTCTCATCCAATCTCGTTGAAACTTGACACACCCATTCTAAGATTTAATACCAATATCAGTACGGTGCCCTATTTTCGACTCACTGCCCTACCAGTTTTAGTAGAGTGGCCACCCTTAAATTTTAAAATCTTTACTCGTCCGTTAATGATGAATGCAACTTAGATAAAAAGAATTTGCGGGGTATTCTAGGGGAAAATATTGACATCTTGATGGAGCCCAATTTTCGATTCATTACCATGGTATTTTCTATCAGAGCATCCCATCCTGCCACATACATCCTTAAAGTTTAAAATCGCATCTCCTCCGTTATTGATGAACGGATCTCGATACACCTTGAGAGGCATAATCCATGAGAAACTGTTGACATCATAGCGGAGCCAGATGTTAAATTCATTGCACTGGTGGGTTTTACTAGTGCGTCCCGCCCTTAACCCTTACCACTCTGATGTCAATATTCTATCTTTTACTGTGTCAATAGCAAACAAACTGGCGTACATTTTTCAACAAGTTTGGTGGACGATGTTGCTGTCCCCGACAGCACCATCTTCCAACAAATTTGTTTGAAAATGAACACCAGTTCATCCTTTAATTTAATTTGAAAATTAAAAATTTTGACATCAGAGTGCTAAGAGTTAAATTTTAAAATAGGGTTTCCTCTATTACTGATGAACGGATCTTGATAAAACTTGAGACTCATATTCTATGGGCCACTCTCGACATCAATACGGAGCACAATTTTGGATTCACTACTCTGGTACATTTTAGAAGGGTGGCCAACGTTTAAATATTTTAATCGCGACACCTCCGATATTGATGAACGGATCTGGCGAACACTTGAGAATGGTATTCTATGGGACACTCTCGATATCAGTACAATGCCCTATTTTAGACTAACTGCTCTACTGGGTTTCAGAAGGGTGGGCCACCCGTAAACTTTAAAATCGCTACTCCTCCATTATTGGCAAACGGATCTTGATTTAAACTTGGCGGGTATTCTAACTGAAACTGTTCACCTTATAACAGAGCCTATTTTAGATTCACCTCATGATGGGGTATAAAAGGGCACCTGCCCTTAAATTAAGTCTCTATACAAGTTGTGGAACGTTCTGGATTTTAGCTCGTATTAGGTTTTTTTAAATTGTCTTACATTGACTGAATACAATAGTGACGACGACGACGACGACGACGACGACGACGACGACGACGACGACGAATAAAAGCAAAAAGGAAGAGAATTTAACTAGAGCCACATCTATATTTATTTTCACCCACAGTTTGTGGTGTGGCTGGAGAGACATGCCGCGTCATTAAGGTTCCTCCTGACTATTGTTCTCAGTTTATCAATGGATACTTCTTTGCGGGAGATCGTAAGTAAAACCTATTTATACTTGACACCGGGTTTTGTGGTTAAATGTTGTGCGTCTTAATGAACAACCGTCATTTGTGGACCAATGATATATAACATGGCCAAATACTTTTATCACATGAACAAGGGCATTATAATGTTGATTACGCCATTACGTATCAGTTTGTCTTCTTAGGATCATGTACATTGCACAGTACTAGTTCCACTCAGTGGTGTGCAAGTTCTTGACCGATTGCGACGTCAGGGTTATGATCAGCCGTCTGACGCTGCGAGCGCGCGTGCGGGTGTGCGGTGTTTCTAATGGAGAGATCAGCACGAACTTTAAGTGGAATGTTGAGCTTGTACGAAGATGTGTATCGTTCTAAGAGATATAGGGTCAAAGGTCACTGTCACCTAAATTGGCGGAATGGCCGGACTCTGAATTTGGCGTAATGCTTGTATAAGGGAGAGAATGCCACATGTAGGCTGACGTCACAATACATACTGACGTATGTGTCTTCGTCATGAACGTTGAAAAGTCCGCCAAGTGTAGGAGTTGTATGTCTACTATTTAATAAACGACGGGTTTCCTGTTCGTCTGTGACAATAGTAATTAAGGAAACCAATCTGTCACTCATTTATCAGAAGTCATTATCAATTACGTGATATATAGGCTGACGTCACAATCAAATTGAAAACTTAAAAATCCGTCATGAAGTGTACGAATTTTATGTTTTTGACGTGTTAATAATTTAGTAAACATTCCGGTGAATATTTCGAACCCAATTTGACTGGGCGCTGTTGTTGCCAGTCAAATTAGTTTCAAAATATTCAACAGCTTATCTGTATAATAAACTTGAAAATGGAATTCTAGAAATTCATGGCTCAAAGTATATAAATCGATCCCAACACGCGCTATTGTAGGCGGGGCTTCGCTAAAAGAGGCGGGGCCTAGCTAGAAATACATACCTCTATTGAATCTTAATTTGCCATAAACTGGTGCCATATATGAGACAGACAATGTCATGACCTGCACTATGTCCATTCGCAGCTTTACTGTACGGTGTGATTGATGGCTGTCTTCACCAGCAAGTGATTGTGAACAGATTTGATGTTGTGGACTATACACTTCCATACCAGGATCCTACGACTGCCATGTTTCACGTAAGGCTGAATGACGCACGTCATTTTCACGTAACTCGACTGGATGGAAAAGTCATAGGTGTGTAAAAAGACATTACAGGGCCTATAACATATCAGTTCAGTGAACTTAGCATATCAAATGCCATTTCAAAATTTTCTATTTTTCATGGCTACAAATGTGTATTTTGGTTTCTCATTTTTTTTAGCAGATAATAAATCTTACGTTCGTTGAAGTAAGAAGATGGTTAGCCAATACATTATCCTCTATGAATTTCAGACAATGGATAGATAAATAGAGCAAGCGGTCTTTAGTTTGGCGGATTTAGGTGTGGTCCGTCACGAAAGTGTCCTAATTGTGTGTATTTTTGGTGAGTTTACAATCGCGACACTAATTTGACTTGCGGGTTGTTGCTGTTATAGTTACCTTGAAATTTCTATTCTGGGAAGTCAGGCTTCAAAGTTTCAAATCAATTCCAGCACGCGTAACATGTGAACAGAGATTGACTAGAAATGGAAGGGGCATAGATTTGCCTAGAGATGGACCCCTTTATGGAATGTCATTCTAGAATGTGACTTTATGGTGAGTATGTGCTTTACTTTGTAGCATACCTGAAGGTATCTTCAGCTGACGAGGATTGCATCTTACGAAATGGCATTAAGGGTGCCTTGATCGTCGGCTATTCTTCATACCAAGACGCTGTCCGAGACGTGCTGACCAAGAAGGTATCAGGCTAGTGACATAATCACCCATACCAACAAAGACACGTCTTTAACAATTGAGGGATCCGATCATATCGCTCAAGTATAGCCTATATGACGTCATAATCTATTACGTTACATGTAGGCTGATGTCACAATCATCATCACGGGTTTTTTATGTATTTGCAATTTAATAAACGTTCTGTTGAATATTTTGAAACTAATTTGACTGGGCTATTGCAGCAACAGTGCCTAGTCAAATTAATTTCAAAATATTCAACAGCTTGTAGGTCTACAGTTACACTGAAATTGGGACTTTCGTAGTTCAGGATTCAAAGTTAGAGACATTCCCGGGTAGATAAAATTAAATTTTGGAAAATCTATTTTAGTTTTGGTAATGAAATGGTCTCGATGTATTATTTCTGCGTACCGTTTTCGAGACAGATATTCCTGCCCGGTTACCCATATTTGTTATTATTTCTTATTTTTATGTAATCATTCGTGGTCTGGTTCTTTGTGCGGATCTACTCTCTCACGTGGTATTACTAGACCAGGATTGCAAGGCAGTCGAAGACGCTGGTTTTTCTCATGATCACGAGATGGCACTTGAAGCCAGTATTGGAGCCGATGACAAACAGGCTCACCCGTGGTTTTCAGCTCTTTCGAATTTCCAGTTGTTAATTCACCCACTAACATCTCAGTGCGCATTCAAAAAGGTGGTGTACTGTCAGAGTCAACCCCCTTAGGTAAAGGGCGTCCTTGGACTGTTCAAAAGCGGCCTAGCTAGTTGGAGCGGTTAGGAGTGAAATCGACCTAAGTAACAGGGTTTTACCTGCATGTACCCGCGACGTAGAATATGGTATCCTACTGATTACGTCCGGCAAACCCACTTATAAAGGGTCCGGGAGTGGTCACGTAACTACTTCCTCACTTGTCTAGCAAATCAGATTCCTAGTTTTTATTTGCAGAGCACATCTTTAACTAGTGTGACATGATCTGGCGTAATGGCCACAGATCCTGCCTCTAGCGAACCCGAAAACCGTTTCTGAATAGAGAAGAGACAATTCCAGAGGCATCACAATATTTCAGAAAGGCCCTGAATTACGAAGTGAGGTCTTTAATATCCTTGGAGACGTATCTTTAAAAGTGTGTACACTCTAAAAGTTAGCCTAGTCAAGACGGTGATATAGCATATACGTTACACGCAATGTTAGCTCTGGTAATGCCGGCTCCCGACTTTGATTTCTAACAGGTCCGATAACATGAATAGTGACCTACCATACTAAGTAAGAAAATATGCGTTTGCTTCAAACACTCTGTTGATGCCACTATACATGTTTATCCTCGCTGGCCGTAGTGATAGTATGGAGGAAACTAATGGTCGTGTACAATCCAACTACACTATAGTACGGTATCCCAATGTCTGCTGTTTTAATGATTTTGTAAATTGCAGCCTTCGGAGCAGCAGATGTTAACAGACTCTCGTCAGGCAGTGTCATAAGTTAGTACCCAACTCCAATTGCTCACAATACAGGCATCCACCCCAAACCCCGCCCCACCCACCCAAATCCCTACAAAGTATCCGTTACAGAGTATCCATTACAGGCATTCGAAGTGTGTATATATGCACTAATATTGCTCATGAGATCAGCTGCCAGTTCACATTTGGTTTGTCGCTTCAGGCTGTCTCTGGAACATTTCTAACCTTGATGTAGTTGAATTGTGGCAGGAACGATAAATGACAGCAAGTTTCCTATTAGGGTGTGATGACAGAGGCGCAGATCTGAAAATAATCTGTGGATTTTTTATCCAGTTGTGACATTTGCGCGTAATGATCTCATATTTCTGTAGCTGCCACAAAGCTGTATGTAGTATTCCCAATGTCATTTAAGGCCCTCATTGAACCACGTTTTTCCAAGTGTATGTAATGGTTCAGTGTTTTGCAAATGCCTGTGCCGATGATTGAAACTGCTTCTTGTATTGGGTTGTAGTTTAGCCTCTGCATCTTTCTAGTTGACCAGTTAGCTATACATGCATGTGTCTGTACAGTGATGTTCTATTCGTGCACTCCAGTATGTTCCTGTCTTCGGGACAACCACTTGACATCTTCTTTCAAAGGTCACCTCACTAGGGATTTCATTTCCAGCTTCTAACCCATTGCTTGAGAGATTTGCCGTTCAGTAGTTTTGCTACATTGTTGAGTCAATAGTTATTTGATTCACGAGGTCTGTTAGTCGTAGAGCATTGATACATCTTGCTAATCAGAGCCAAGTTGTTGAGAGTGATATGTAATCCTGCCATTGATTGTGATCATCTCATTGTCTGGCGCCACTGTATATTCATACTCCATAGCCCTCAGGCTAAGGGCGACTTGGAAGCGATGACACTGTTTGCCTGGTCAGCTATTGACATCACCTTGAGTACATGTTTCATGTAGGGGTATATGTACATCGTACTAGACTCGGTAATTGAATCCTTGAATCTTGGGCTGTAATCAGCCTCAATGATGAACAGTAACACACAGAATATCATGTACTGATAACACAGTTCAATGGTCCGGTACTGGGCCAATAAGGGGCTGTATTGCGCTTTAATAGGCCGGTATGGGCCCAGTACAAGCCCAGTAAACTGTGTTGTCAGTGCATGGTGTTGAACCCACTCCGGCTTGGAACTGTCTGTTGATCAGCTTCCATGTGTAGCTCGCCGGGTAGTGTCGGGCCGTTCCGATGTCTCATGTCGACTCGCCGCGCCATAAGTACACGGCGAGTGATGACGCTGGTTAGCATCCGGTCTCGGGGTGACGGACCTTGAACGAGACTGCCCTGCGGGAAACAAAAACTGGCTCCTAACACCTGTGGAACTCAATCGTTCCGGTGGGGCCATGCGACAATTGTCGTGAACATTAAACACAACGGTCTCATCCCAAGAGTTTGTGTCACCAGTATGCCTGTCCATAGCAATTTCGTGATCTATGGACTTACAAGATTTGATTTGGTGACCTAAAGATATAAGTCTATACAATGAGTTTACCTAACTAATTGAAAAATATGCTAGATAAAACTACAATAAGAGCATATGAAAATACAAGACATAGAGGCAGGTAGATTAACTTTTAAACATGGGGCTCCCGGAGGTACCACACAGACTCGTAGGTCCGCAGAGGTATCCCCGCAAGGGAGGCTCCCGTACGCGAGACATAGATATTTAACTTAATATAAGTTATTATACCTCTAAGCTGAAAGGAAGAAGGCTATCTCAGACGAAAAAGTGATGTGCCTCACGCGGGCACTACTTCTAGTGCTAGTTTTGCGTGAGGAGTATTACCCTGGTGTGGACCGCCGTCATTGAATCCTTGCGAGAGGCAAGTGCCTCGTGCAGGCCTCCGTCTCAGGAAGGTGTCGCCACGGCTTAAAGCGGGAGAAGAATAGTAGGCAAAAATGTGCCCACTCTAATATTTCAAACAAAAATGCTGTAGAAAGAAAAGACCATACCTAGCGAGATTATGACTATAGGGGTGCGTACTGTTTTACGTGAAGACGGAATGGAAGATTCCTGATAGATTGCTTCGTCACCATCTTATGTGATTCCTAATATGCTGAGTTACTAGTTGCCGCTTTATTTCTGCGGGCCTTCTGCTTTTCTTAATTCCTTTTAGTTGCTTTCAAAACAAGAATTAGTTTAGGCCGCAACTGGCCGATATCCACCTAGCTATTAGCCATGGCTGTCACAAAGAACAGATGCCCGAGGACATCAATACCGTAGACAGCGCTCATTACAAAACATGGTTTACATTTCACGAAAGCATTATTAGGCCATATATCTGCTATCGTTATGGTGGGGGTAAGAGAAACGAATGCACCCCGTAAATGTCCTTCCCGTAAGGGCGTGGCAGATCTAAATATCATGCCCAGACATTTTAACAGAATTCGGTGATAATACATATCCCACCCATCACCGGGTCCTATGGAACTAACCGTTTAACCTATCGTTAGGTTTATATACAAGTTGCCAGTTTTGCACTGCGGTGCGGGAGGGTTGTCAGTAAATAAAATAATAATTAATACATGTGTTTTCGCAGTGCTTTCCTACATTGGCTTAAAGTACTATCTACTAAGTATCCGAAGATACACAGGAATGTGTATGTGAAACCGCACCCTAGCCATCACTGCTCGGAAACCCCGATAGTTTCCCAGAGTCGGATCAGCCCATGGTGTGGATAGGGGCATCCAAACAATTAAGAAGCCACATGGCTAAGAGAAATATGAAGAGAGACAAAATCTTAGAGTTATGAGTCTTACCGGAGTGTGGGGCTAGATTATCGCACTGCCGGAAGAGAAGAATATATTACAGCGTATGTAATGAAGAAAGTGTCTCTAATCATTTTGAACCTATCCTATCGAGCTGAATCGAAAAGGTTTAGTCGGTAGCATGCCGGGCTAAACAGAGTTATAGCATGGACAGCGACCTCAGTGAAAAATTGTTGGTGGCGGCAGAAAATGCTGCATATATAAATGTTGCTGTATACTGTTTCATACGTGCACTGCATTCCTATATTTTCTATAACTTAAGCAAAACAGTTTAACGGATGGCCACTGGATCCTTTTAGTCATCAGAACCGTTAGTACGGATACGAGATAATTAACAAAACCTATATAGAGAAATAATTAAACGGCGAAGTATAGTTACTTGAATACTTGGTAGTCATTCCCAAATGAGGCTACCGTGTCACTAAAATTGACACGTTAAACCGTAGTTGACGTGAGATGATGCGCTCTCCGGAAGCTGGAAAGTTCCCAGGCTGGTTCCCGCAGGTTGGTCCCCGTCAGCTGTTGTCCACAAACAAGATTCCCGCAAGAACGTTCATGGCGGGGGAAGGACATCACTCAGCATTGTAAACCTAATAGAATGTCTAACGAGCAGTCAGCAAAAGATACAATAGTACTACATGGTGAAGAAAGTTCCCGTACACCGATGGCATGGATGGAAGGTGTAAACAACCCGATCACTAGCGGGATTGTTAGAGGCAAATGAAGATACAAAACAATGCTTCACTGTGCTGGGTACGTCAACCAGCTCTGAAGACGCACCGGGCAGAGTTTACTTGCTGCAGTTGAAAGTTGAAAGAACTTACACGATTGGTGCGGCGGCGTTTGAAATACCACTTTTAGGTATGGCGGTCAGATCCGGCGAGTCATCCATTAAAGAACATCCTGCCTCTACATCTGTAGACTCACATATTCAGGCCGCAAAGGCCTCACCGCAAGTTGCTGTTCCCAATGTAGATGTAGTATTCATGAACGATTATCGAAAGTTCCAAATTACTCCCGTAAATGGGGAGTTACAAAATTGTGTTAGTGCAGTGGGTTGGAAACTGCACACTACGTGATAAAACCCCGACTCATAGCGAAGAAAGACGCGTATCATGCTTGATAATAGTTGGTATAGCTCCAACCTGTTCGGCCCCTGGCCGAGCATGCTCTCGATCACTGGATCGCTTCTCCTTTTATACTCTCCATGACGTCACAGGCGCAGGCTTCATCCAATCATAGTTCGAGCAACAGCCAATCAGCACATAGCTAATAATAGCGTCGTCGAACGTTCTAGAACATTCTAGAAGCTTTATGGCCACGTGGTTATGACGTCAGGGCAATATTTTGAAGATAATCAAGAAGAGTTTTCCTGGATAACTCAGCCATTTCTCAACCAATTTTGAAATGGTTTACAGATTTGGAAAGCCCGTCGAATTCTGGTCTTGATGAATGCCAGAGTTAACGGGAACAGACAATCAATAAGAATTACAGAGTACCATCTCGGTGCACTAGAAGCGCCATCCTATCTCGGTCACAACTACGCGCTCCATAGAAACAGCATCCTGGTGCGCGCATGCGCATAATGCGATTTAACGTACTTAGACGGTTTTCGACATGCTCTCTCTCCTATAAGCCTATATGCGCTCATAGTTCAACCCTGAGGGGCGTGTTCAGAAAACGAATCCTAGACGGGGGGCGCGTACCCAGCTTAGCTGCTACGGCCGGTACCCGAATTACTGGCTGGCTGGCTGGCTGGCTGGCTGACTGACTGACTGACTGACTAAATGGACATCATGCTTTATTGAGCCACTATCCATATCACTCCCTGTTTAACGCAACCAGCGGCCTCTCTTCGTATGTAATCAAGCACGAATGCGTGCAATACTCGAGTCGTTCACATTTGGAAGAATTTTTAATTGGTCAAGATCTCTCCAATAAAACATTTACAAATTGTATCTTTCAGGCAGATCAATTTTAACATAATGATTTTTAATCTGGTCGCTGCGGCCTTCGCTTTTGACCGTTTGACCCCCCCCCCCAATTCATTACACATCTTCGACACGCCTGAAACCTTCCAGTCAAGTTTGGTCAAGATCTCATCAGTAGAATCAGTTATTGACAAACTGTATCTCTCAGGCAGATTTCTTGACTTTTAGTCTTGGTGCGGTGGTCCAGTGGAAAGATGCCTGGTTGCTGATGCTATGCGGAGTTGCAGAATGGCGGTTCGATCCCCCGACCAGGAGATGGTGATCAACAAATTAATCTAACGGGTGCAGCACTGTCGGCTAAGTTAGCACATGGAAATTGAAGCCGCACGTTGCCAGTGCGTCAATAAAATAAAAATACATATACGGCCAGAGCCGTGCTGGAGTCAGAGTAAAATAGGCGTAAAAGCCTAGGACTGATTGTGACAGATGCATCCACAGATAGTCCCATATGAATCGTCAGTGTGTCAGTATATCAGACATGTGAAAGCTGGTCGGCCAATCCTTGACTTTAAGTCTTGGTGCGGTGGTCCAGTGGAAAGATGCCTGGTTGCTGATGCTATGTGGAGTTGCAGAATGGCGGTTCGATCCCCCGACCGGGAGATGGTGATCAACAAATTAAACTAACGGGTGCATCACTGTCGGCTAAGTTAGCACATGGAAATTGAAGCCGCACGTTGCCAGTGCGTCAATAAAATAAAAATACATATACTGCCAGAGCCGTGCTGGAGTCAGAGTACAATAGGCGTAAAAGCCTAGGATTGATTGTGACAAATGCATCCACAGATAGTCCCATATGAATCGTCAGCGTGTCAGTATATCAGACATGTGAAAGCTGGTCGGCCAATCCTTGACTTTTAGTCTTGGTGCGGTGGTCCAGTGGAAAGATGCCTGCTTGCTGATGCTATGCGGAGTTGCAGAATGGCGGTTTGATCCCCCCGACCGGTAGATGGTGATCTACAAATTAAACTAACGGGTGCATCACTGTCGGCTAAGTTAGCACATGGAAATTGAAGCCGCACGTTGCCAGTGCGTCAATAAAATAAAAATACATACAAGGCATAAATACCCCATATTTGATTACTGTATGCGAAAAAGGGTGGTCCAGAATAAGCATTTGCGACTTACTGGCTGGCTGGCTGGCTGGCTGGCTGGCTGGCTGGCAGACTGACTGACTGACTGACTGACTAAATGGACATCATGCTTTATTGAGCCACTATCCATATCACTCCCTGTTTAATGCAACCAGCGGCCTCTCTTCGTATGTAATCAAGCACGAATGCGTGCAATACTCGAGTCCTTCACATTTGGAAGAATTTTTAATTGGTCAAGATCTCTCCAATAAAACATTTACAAATTGTGTCTTTCAGGCAGATCAATTTTAACATAATGATTTTTAATCTGGTCGCTGTGGCCTTCGCTTTTGACCATTTGACCCCCAATACATTACACATCTTCGACAAGCCTGAAACCTTCCAGCCAAGTTTGGTCAAGATCTCATCAGTAGAATCAGTTATTGACAAACTGTATCTCTCAGGCAGATTTCTTGACTTTTAGTCTTGGTGCGGTGGTCCAGTGGAAAGATGCCTGGTTGCTGATGCTATGCGGAGTTGCAGAATGGCGGTTCGATCCCCCGACCGGGAGATAGTGATCAACAAATTAAACTAATGGGTGCATCACTGTCGGCTAAGTTAGCACATGGAAATTGAAGCCGCACGTTGCCAGTGCGGCAATAAAATAAAAATACATATACTGCCAGAGCCATGCTGGAGTAAGAGTACAATAGGCGTAAAAGCCTAGGATTGAATTGTGGCGGGTGCATCCACAGATAGTCCCATATGAATCGTCAGTGTGTCAGTATATCAGACATGTGAAAACTGGTCGGCCAATCCTTGACTTATAGTCTTGGTGCGGTGGTCCAGTGGAAAGATGCCTGGTTGCTGATGCTATGCGAAGTTGCAGATTGGCGGTTCGATCCCCCGACCGGGAGATGGTGATCAACGAATTAAAATAGCGGGTGCAGCACTGTCAGCTAAGTTAGCACATGGAAATTGAAGCCGCACGTTGCCAGTGCGTCAATAAAATAAAAGTACATATACTGGCAGAGCCGTGCTGGAGTCAGAGTACAATAGGCGTAAAAGCCTAGGATTGATTGTGACAGATGAATCCACAGATAGTCTAATATGAATCGTCAGTGTGTCAGTATATCAGACATGTGAAAGCTGGTCGGCCAATCCTTGACTTTAAGTCTTGGTGCGGTGGTCCAGTTGAAAGATGCCTGGTTGCTGATGCTATGCGGAGTTGCAGAATGGCGGTTCGATCCCCCGACCGGGAGATGGTGATCAACAAATTAAACTAACGGGTGCATCACTGTCGGCTAAGTTAGCACATGGAAATTGAAGCCGCACGTTGCCAGTGCGTCAATAAAATAAAAGTACATATACTGGCAGAGCCGTGCTGGAGTCAGAGTACAATAGGCGTAAAAGCCTAGGATTGATTGTGACAGATGCATCCACAGATAGTCCCATATGAATCGTCAGTGTGTCAGTATATCAGACATGTGAAAGCTGGTCGGCCAATCCTTGATTTTAGTCTTGGTGTGGTGGTCCAGTGGAAAGATGCCTGGTTGCTGATGCTATGCGGAGTTGCAGAATGGCGGTTCGATCCCCCGACCGGGAGATGGTGATCAACAAATTAAACTAAGGAGTGCAGCACTGTGGGCTAAGTTAGCACATGGAAATTGAAGCCGCACGTTGCCAGTGCGTCAATAAAATAAAAATACATATACTGCCAGAGCCGTGCTGGAGTCAGAGTACAATAGGCGTAAAAGCCTAGGATTGATTGTGACAGATGCATCCACAGATAGTCCCATATGAATCGTCAGTGTGTCAGTATATCAGACATGTGAAAGCTGGTCGGCCAATCCTTGATTTTAGCCTTGGTGTGGTGGTCCAGTGGAAAGATGCCTGGTTGCTGATGCTATGCGGAGTTGCAGAATGGCGGTTCGATCCCCCAACCGGGAGATGGTGATCAACAAATTAAACTAAGGAGTGCAGCACTGTGGGCTAAGTTAGCACATGGAAATTGAAGCCGCACGTTGCCAGTGCGTCAATAAAATAAAAATACATATACTGCCAGAGCCGTGCCGGATTCAGAGTACAATAGGCGTAAAAGCCTAGGATTGATTGTGACAGATGCATCCACAGATAGTCCCATATGAATCGTCAGTGTGTCAGTATATCTGACATGTGAAAGCTGGTCGGCCAATCCTTGACTTTTAGTCTTGGTGCGGTGGTCCAGTGGAAAGATGCCCGGTTGCTGATGCTATGCGGAGTTGCAGAATGGTGGTTCGATCCCCCGACCGGGAGATAGTGATCAACAAATTAAACTAACGGATGCAGCACTGTCGGCTAAGTTAGCACATGGAAATTGAAGCCGCACATTGCCAGTGCGTCAATAAAATAAAAATACATACATACATACATACAAGGCATAAATACCCCATATTTGATTACTGTATGCGAAAAAGGGTGGTCCGGAATAAGCATTTGCGACTTACTGGCTGGCTGGCTGGCTGGCTGGCTGGCTGGCTGACTGACTGACTGACTGACTGACTGACTGACTAAATGTACATCATGATTTATTGAGCCACTATCCATATCACTCCCTGTTTAACGCAACCAGCGGCATCTCTTCGTATGTAATCAAGCACGAATGCGTGCAATACTCGAGTCGTTCACATTTGGAAGAATTTTTAATTGGTCAAGATCTCTCCAATAAAACATTTACAAATTGTATCTTTCAGGCAGATCAATTTTAACATAATGATTTTTAATCTGGTCGCTGCGGCCTTCGCTTTTGACCGTTTGACCCCCCAATTCATTACACATCTTCGACACGCCTGAAACCTTCCAGCCAAGTTTGGTCAAGATCTCATCAGTAGAATCAGTTATTGACAAACTGTATCTCTCAGGTAGATTTCTTGACTTTTAGTCTTGGTGCGGTGGTCCAGTTGAAAGATGCCTGCTTGCTGATGCTATGCGGAGTTGCAGAATGGCGGTTCGATCCCCCGACCGGGAGATAGTTATCAACAAATTAAACTAATGGGTGCATCACTGTCGGCTAAGTTAGCACATGGAAATTGAAGCCGCACGTTGCCAGTGCGTCAATAAAATAAAAATACATATACTGCCAGAGCCGTGCTGGAGTCAGAGTACAATAGGCGTAAAAGGCTAGGATTGAATTGTGGCGGGTGCATCCACAGATAGTCCCATATGAATCGTCAGTGTGTCAGTATATCAGACATGTAAAAATTGGTCGGCCAATCCTTGACTTATAGTCTTGGTGCGGTGGTCCAGTGGAAAGATGCCTGGTTGCTGATGCTATGCGGAGTTGCAGAATGGCGGTTCGATCCCCCGACCGGGAGATGGTGATCAACAAATTAAACTAATGGGTGCAGCACTGTCGGCTAAGTTAGCACATGGAAATTGAAGCCGCACGTTGCCAGTGCGTCAATAAAATAAAAATACATATACTGCCAGAGCCGTGCTGGAGTCAGAGTACAATAGGCGTAAAAGCCTAGGATTGATTGTGACAGATGCATCAACAGATAGTCCCATATGAATCGTCAGTGTGTCAGTATATCAGACATGTGAAAGCTGGTCGGCCAATCCTTGACTTTTAGTCTTGGTGCAGTGGTCCAGTGGAAAGATGCCTGCTTGCTGATGCTATGCGGAGTTGCAGAATGGCGGTTCGATCCCCCAACCAGGAGATGGTGATCAACAAATTAAACTAACGGGTGCATCACTGTCGGCTAAGTTAGCACATGGAAATTGAAGCCGCACGTTGCCAGTGCGTCAATAAAATAAAAATACATACAAGGCATAAATACCCCATATTTGATTACTGTATGCGAAAAAGGGTGGTCCGGAATAAGCATTTGCGACTTACTGGCTGGCTGGCTGGCTGGCTGGCTGGCTGACTGACTGACTGACTGACTGACTAAATGGACATCATGCTTTATTGAGCCACTATCCATATCACTCCCTGTTTAATGCAACCAGCGGCCTCTCTTCGTATGTAATCAAGCACGAATGCGTGCAATACTCGAGTCCTTCACATTTGGAAGAATTTTTAATTGGTCAAGATCTCTCCAATAAAACATTTACAAATTGTATCTTTCAGGCAGATCAATTTTAACATAATGATTTTTAATCTGGTCGCTGTGGCCTTCGCTTTTGACCATTTGACCCCCAATACATTACACATCTTCGACAAGCCTGAAACCTTCCAGCCAAGTTTGGTCAAGATCTCATCAGTAGAATCAGTTATTGACAAACTGTATCTCTCAGGCAGATTTCTTGACTTTTAGTCTTGGTGCGGTGGTCCAGTGGAAAGATGCCTGGTTGCTGATGCTATGCGGAGTTGCAGAATGGCAGTTCGATCCCCCGACCGGGAGATGGTGATCAACAAATTAAACTAATGGGTGCATCACTGTCGGCTAAGTTAGCACATGGAAATTGAAGCCGCACATTGCCAGTGCGTCAATAAAATAAAAATACATATACTGCCAGAGCCGTGCCGGAGTCAGAGTACAATAGGCGTAAAAGCCTAGGATTGATTGTGACAGATGCATCCACAGATAGTCCCATATGAATCGTCAGTGTGTCAGTATATCTGACATGTGAAAGCTGGTCGGCCAATCCTTGACTTTTAGTCTTGGTGCGGTAGTCCAGTGGAAAGATGCCCGGTTGCTGATGCTATGCGGAGTTGCAGAATGGCGGTTCGATCCCCCGACCGGGAGATGGTGATCAACAAATTAAACTAACGGGTGCAGCACTGTCGGCTAAGTTAGCACATGGAAATTGAAGCCGCACGTTGCCAGTACGTCAATAAAATAAAAATAAAAATACATACATACATACAAGGCATAAATACCCCATATTTGATTACTGTATGCGAAAAGGGTGGTCCGGAATAAGCATTTGCGACTTACTGGCTGGCTGGCTGGCTGGCTGACTGACTGACTGACTAAATGTACATCATGATTTATTGAGCCACTATCCATATCACTCCCTGTTTAACGCAACCAGCGGCCTCTCTTCGTATGTAATCAAGCACGAATGCATACAATACTCGAGTCGTTCACATTTGGAAGAATTTTTAATTGGTCAAGATCTCTCCAATAAAACATTTACAAATTGTATCTTTCAGGCAGATCAATTTTAACATAATGATTTTTAATCTGGTCGCTGCGGCCTTCGCTTTTGACCGTTTCACCCCCCCCCCCCCCCCCCAATTCATTACACATCTTCGACACGCCTGAAACCTTCCAGCCAATGGCGGTTCGATCCCCCGACCGGGAGATAGTGATCAACAAATTAAACTAATGGGTGCATCACTGTCGGCTAAGTTAGCACATGGAAATTGAAGCCGCACGTTGCCAGTACGTCAATAAAATAAAAATAAAAATACATACATACATACAAGGCATAAATACCCCATATTTGATTACTGTATGCGAAAAAGGGTGGTCCGGAATAAGCATTTGCGACTTACTGGCTGGCTGGCTGGCTGACTAACTGACTGACTGACTGACTAAATGTACATCATGCTTTATTGAGCCACTATCCATATCACTCCCTGTTTAACGCTACCAGCGGCATCTCTTCATATGTAATCAACCACGAATGCGTGCAATACTCTAGTCGTTCACATTTGGAAGAATTTTTAATTGGTCAATATCTCTCCAATAAAACTTTTACAAATTGTATCTTTCAGGCAGATCAATTTTAACATAATGATTTTTAATCTGGTCGCTGCGGCCTTCGCTTTTGACCGTTTGACCCTCCAATTCATTACACATCTTCGACACGCCTGAAACCTTCCAGCCAAGTTTGGTCAAGATCTCATCAGTAGAATCAGTTATTGACAAACTGTATCTCTCAGGCAGATTTCTTGACTTTTAGTCTTGGTGCGGTGGTCCAGTGGAAAGATGCCTGGTTGCTGATGCTATGCGGAGTTGCAGAATGGTGGTTCGATCCCCCGACCGGGGGATGGTGATCAACAAATTAAACTAACGGGTGCAGCACTGTCAGCTAAGTTAGCACATGGAAATTGAAGCCGCACGTTGCCAGTGCGTCAATAAAATAAAAATACATACATACATACATACATACAAGGCATACATACCCCATATTTGATTACTGTATGCGAAAAAGGGTGGTCCGGAAAAAGCATTTGCGACTTACTGGCTGGCTGGCTAGCTGGCTGGCTGACTGACTGACTGACTAAATGGACATCATGCTTTATTGAGCCACTATCCATATCACTCCCTGTTTAACGCAACCAGCGGCCTCTCTTCGTATGTAATCAAGTACGAATGCGTACAATACTCGAGTCGTTCACATTTGGAAGAATTTTTAATTGGTCAAGATCTCTCCAATAAAACATTTACAAATTGTATCTTTCAGGCAGATCAATTTTAACATAATGATTTTTAATCTGGTCGCTGCGGCCTTCGCTTTTGACCGTTTGACCCCCCAATTCATTACACATCTTCGACATGCCTGAAACCTTCCAGCCAATGGCGGTTCGATCCCCCGACCGGGAAATAGTGATCAACAAATTAAACTAATGGGTGCATCACTGTCGGCTAAGTTAGCACATGGAAATTGAAGCCGCGCATTGCCAGTGCGTCAATAAAATAAAAATACATACACTGCCAGAGCCGTGCTGGAGTCAGAGTACAATAGGCGTAAAAGCCTAGGATTGAATTGTGGCGGGTGCATTCACAGATAGTCCCATATGAATCGTCAGTGTGTCAGTATATCAGACATGTGAAAACTGGTCGGCCAATTCTTGACTTATAGTCTTGGTGCGGTGGTCCAGTGGAAAGATGCCTGGTTGCTGATGCTATGCGGAGTTGCAGAATGGCGGTTCAATCTCCCGACCGGGAGATGGTGATCAACAAATTAAACTAATGGGTGCATCACTGTCGGCTAAGTTAGCACATGGAAATTGAAGCTGCGCGTTGCCAGTGCGTCAATAAAATAAAAATACATATACTGCCAGAGCCGTGCTGGAGTCAGAGTACAATAGGCGTAAAAGCCTAGGATTGAATTGTGGCGGGTGCATCCACAGATAGTCCCATATGAATCGTCAGTGTGTCAGTATATCAGACATGTGAAAGCTGGTCGGCCAATCCTTGACTTTTAGTCTTGGTGCGGAGGTCCAGTGGAAAGATGCCTGGTTGCTGATGCTATGCGGAGTTGCAGAATGGTGGTTCGATCCTCTGACCGGGAGATGGTGATCAACAAATTAAACTAATGGCTGCATTAGACATAATGATTTTTAATCTGGTCGCTGCGGCCTTCGCTTTTGACCGTTTGACCCCCCACCCAATTCATTACACATCTTCGACACTCCTGCAACCTTCCAGCCAAGTCTGGTTAAGATCCCATCAGTAGAATCAGTTATTGACAAACTGTATCTCTCAGGCAGATTTCCAAACAGTTATTTTTTAATTTGGTCGCTGTGGCCTTGACCATTTGACACCAAACCTATCACACATCTTCACGGCTCCAAGGGCATCTCGTCCCTCAAATTTGATTACTGCATACAAAAAACTCTTGAAGCTACAGCGCTGAAGAAGCTTTTGCGACTGACTGACTGACGGATTACCTGACATGGAGAGGTGGTTTATTGAGCTGATACTCGCTGCTAAAACTAAATAGATTTGGGTGATTTATTACATTTTATGGTATTATATTCATGTAAAATTGAACAAGTCGAGCAGCAAAACATAACTCATATCACCATAATAACAAAACCTGTATGAAAACTTGGATGTAGGATCCGAGAAATGGAAATCCGCTAACCTTTTCAGATTTGCACCTGGACTGACATCTCGCCAATCCCTCCCCACACACCCCGACCCCACCACCCTCCCCCACCCTCAGCTAATAGAAAATTGGCTGCCATTTATTTTTCCTGCCATAGTTCATTCAACAGGGCTAAATTTGTTTCAGTCTGCAAAGAAGCCTGAAGTGCCAAACTAACTGCATAGTGTGTTGTTCGAAAGTCTGGACATGGCCGGGCTGAACAATAGGCAGTGTAAAACGACCCCAAGTTTCAGGGCCCACAGAGTAACACAAACAGGTTTTAGATTTTTATTTTTGGTGCTCTGAGTAACTGTAACCTACACACATTTACTATTCATGACGATGACGATGGCGGCGACGATGTGGTGAAAACCTCTTTCAGCTGCAATAAGTTTTTCTTCACCCTTCTTCACCATGTCTTGTCCACTGCATGTATCTTAAGTTCCGTTAGGTTCTTTCTCGTCTTTAGTGGTCCTAGATTACATGCTTTAAGAACGTTCTTTGAGATCTGATCACAAAACATTTAGTAAGTTGATGTTGTCGCAACCCTTGAGTGGCTGATGCCTGTTGGAATATATGGCTGCAAATTGCATTACCTTCTCGGCAGGCATATTCACTGGCACTCGAAAAACATGTCTGGACATAGACCATCGCTGTTGCACCACATTCAGATAGTGGCTCTGTGTTACACAGTTTGTAGAGTGCTGCATTTGATATTAGACTGTGTGGTCAGCAATAATTTATAATGGCTCGCAGATGTTTGCCATGAGAAGCATCACGTTTGTTCAAGAGGGCCGTTGGAGCTGCCTAGCTGTCGCAATTGTATATCATTATGGAAACACATATAGCATCATATATAGTTGTATCCTGACTTTCCTGGCAGATTTTAAAGCCACAAATCCACTACTTCAAAACAGACTGGAAGGTGATATTTACTGTTGCAAAGTGAGTTTCAATGTCGGTAGAGCTGCAGCGGAGGTAATCTAAGAGTATGCTCTTCCTCCGCTTCTCAGGGTACTGATGCGGGCACCGTTTGGATATGTATACGTAAATAAAATCTGTTTTGGCGTCATTCACGAAGAGGTTTGCAGGTTTGTCACGTTTGGTGGAACTTTTACGATGCTGCTCAAAAGCACTCTTGGTCTCAGGTTGGAAAGAGGTCTTGGTGGTTTTTAGGATTTGGAAGGGTGATGAGTGTATCCCCACCCCACCACCCCTCGCAACATCGATAAAGAGGGTTTGTTCAAAGGCAGAGTGGATGACGTGTGCGATTTGTGTCGAGATGGTATTATCTGCAGATTTAATAAGTTCGTTATTAATGCCCTCATCCCCGCATGCATGGTCATTCGGTAGAGATGTTAAAGCTTTTCTTACTTCTGCCTCTGTTATTCAAATGTGGGTAAATGTTCATTTTCTGTGGCAGTGAACTGCCACACTTTGAACTATTCCCTGATTGTTCCAGCCTTTCCATGGTCAGATCTTATAAAGTGCCCCTCTGAGGTATGTATACCAAGTCGTTGTTGTGGAGTGCTGAGTTTTAATGATTTGCTTGCTCTGAACATTTTCCGACTATCACCGGTGGATTTGATTTCATTTAGCAGGTTATCTGCTCTTTTGATGGCGAATTCTTTCAATCGTTCACTGATTTCGTGCAGGATTTTATTGCTATTCTATATTGGTTTAATTTGGTGTACATTTCGATTGATATGATATATGCATAGTCGCAGTGTTTTCTGTTGTTCAGCAAGCTTTGAAAGAAGTGGATAATTAACAAAGGATTTCCTTTGATTGGTATTCCTGGCTACATTGATGCTTCTATCAGCAGATGTCTTCACAAATTTTAGAACTACTTAGGACTTCATTAGGTCTACAGTTAAGGTCAACTATTGGTCATCTGCTCAATGATTGCTTTCTTATACCATGTCTGGATGGCATTGTTGTTAGTTAATTTTGAGAGATCATGGCTGACTCGGATCTTTCTTTTGAGGGTCGCTTTTAGATGACGCCCACTTAATAAATCCGTAATCGGGTAATCACTGGTTTGTGGTGTCAATTAATGGCTGCATCACCGTAGGATCGTGCGTCAGGCAGCTAATGCATCTCCATTACTGTTGAGTTTTCCCATACAAAAGGAAGCACATGTATCAAACCCTGTTTACTTGTCTGTTTTGTTTAGTTTTCCACGTTTGAAATTGAAGTCACCACATAAGAAAAATTGCCATCTTGCTGGAATCGTGATAGATGTGCGCAATTCATTATAGAAGGAATCGAGTATTGAATGATCGGCAGCGTGATTTCCCAGCAGTTGGGCCATATGCATTCACAATGCAACATTTTGTGGTAGTGTCATTTCTCATTGGCGTGGCTAGATTAATAATTGCAATGCGGTCACTGATGTATGCAAAACTGAGTCCATGGTCCATCAGTCTAAGTTACAAAACCTAGGCCTCGGTGATTGGTTTCTTTCTGTCCGTGTAGAATTAGTTTATGGTCTGACTGCAAAAGGTGTTCTGAGTGAGTGGATATTTTAATTTTTTGGATAGATACGATATCAATGTTATAGTAATCAGTCTCTTCTCAGTTTTTCCCATTTCGATGAGCTGGCTAGACCACGAACGTTCCACATTGTGATAGCGAGCTTTAATGACGTTAGCTTCCCCTGAAGATACTGGCAGAGGAGATGATCCTCCTCATGCACTATTTAATCTTGAAAATGTGTAGTAGATTTTCACAGCTCTTTCTGGCTTAGCTCCTGGAATTTGTACATCACAATATAGCAGTTCCGAGGACCCCTGATAGGGATTCACAGTAATAGAAAAATAAATACCGGTAATGGTATTGATTGCCATACCAACATACCTTCAAAACCTGCATTAATATAATGTGCAATATAGGGCAAGGGTTTGGGTAATATGGTAATAGGTAGGAGATTCAGAAACCATGCACATGGCCACCTTTGTCCAATGTTTGGCACTAAGACTTGGCTTCTGTACTAAGATGCGAAAAACAGAATGCTCACGACGACGGTGACGATCACAATGGCAGCGATGCTAATAATATGGATTAGAATTCAGAACTAACAATAGATACTTAGTGTATTATATATCCGTCTCGTTATTCCAGGTGTTTGCATTCTTTTCTTATCGTACAACATACGCCGGCCTATCATCTGTGAGTCGACATAACATACAGTGTAACCGAGGCTGGGCCATGATGACGCGTCCAGGAAGTGATCTGACCACGTGGTGGAATGGCGCTTACTCTAAACTAAAGACCACACCAAAATACCGAGCAATCTGCATCGCCTCACGCACTAAATATGGCGGTATGTACAATAGATACAAACTGAATTTGTGCAAAAGCATTTATTTCAGCAATTAAAAATAAACGAAAAACATTATCCAAGAAAGACAATATGTAATAGGTTGGCCTAGTTATTGTTTCTTGCTCTGAATGCGTGTTAGAAAGAACTGTACCGTATTTTAACATGCTGAAGAAAATTTAAAATTAGCTACCCACTGACAAAGACACCAAGGAATTATAGTCTAGATTACTTATTATTTAACAAACACGATGATTGTTCTTGTTGCTGTTGCTGCTGGCGGCGGCGGCGGCGATGGCAGCAGCAGCGGCGGCGGCGGCAGCAGCAGCGGCGGCGGCGGCGGACATACTAAATAATAACGTCGGGTATGCTATCCATTTGAGCCCCAAAGGTCAGGCAAACATATTAGCAGACGCTATAAAATGACCCCTCCGAACAGGGAGGTATCAGTTAGGCAGCGTGTGTATTACACGTACATTTGACAGCACTACATTGTGCAGTGGTGGTGCAGAGCTGTTTGCTGTATATTATTTAGTTGACGATTATTTAGGCAAGCAATGTTAGCGGACTCCTGTTTAAAGTATCAATACCTGGACTCATAATAACAACCGAAAATGGAAATTTATTGATAGCATTGTGTTTTAGTAGGCATTAAACACCGCTTCTTTTAGCATGGCAGAGTAGCTTTAACACAAAAGTTGAAGATGGAGGAACTATCTACTCAGATAAGGGATCGGAGGATTAAGAATAAAATAAAAACCGTTTCACGCTACCTTTCTAGAATGACCACGGAAACCCCGAAGGGAACTTGTTCCGAACCGGGAAACAAGCGAGAAGCATCTAATAAGACCAGACTCAGTTTCGGAACATACTGTTCTTAAGACATGGACAGCATTCACTACTTATATGTAGTAGATCTTCCCATTCGGATGGACCTTTCCAGTTTTAGCTATGTCCCGCCCATCACTAGCTAAGCTCCACCAACACCTCGCTCGTGTTGGGATCGATCGATCCCTGAACTAACTGACTATCAATTTCTAGAAAAATAAACAGGTAAGATGTTAAATATTTTGAAACTAATTTGACTGGGCGCTGTTGCTGCCTATGCCCTATGGCAGCAACAGCGTCCAGTCAAATTAATTTCAAAATATTCAACAGAATGTGTATTAAATTTAAATATTACATACAATTCGCGTGTCGGACTATTAAGCTTTAAAGATGGACTATTTCGAATCATTCATGACGTCATGATTATGACGTTATCATACACGTCAAGTATCTGATTATGACGTGGATAAACTTGGAAAGGTCTATTACGCACATATTTCCCTTTTGTTGGCAGTGATGACTAGATAACGTACACTACGTCATAACGGGACAGTGGGCACTCTATATATTTAGTAAAAGCGAGATAGGGGACCGACTGATAGACGTCATTACGTACATATTGTCTAGGTTTTGGACCTGACTTTCAGTGTATATAATTGTCGTCGTCGTCGTAGTTGCAAAACTCATATTGTCACATTTTCTCTACAGCCTCAATGCAATGTTCAAAGAGTACTCCATGGCGAAATTCAACAGTCCCACGGAAATAGGCAGTCAGTGAGCCCGACTCCATAGTGCGCACAAATAGGGACAGCGAACCGTACAGCCTCTGATATACAATTGATAGAAAACATGCCATCGTAGTGAGCATATAGTTCATGGGCCAAGAACCGGATGTTGGCCCGTTGGTAAAAAAAATGGGTTATTTTTGTCCACTAAGACGTAAAAAAAGCGTCCATGTATCAGAATGGGAAGGAAATGCGTCTTGCAAACATTGACATATAGGAAAATGTAACTTCATCAAACCTAAGTTAGTTAGTGAAATATTTACACTTTTATATGTATTTATTTGTGACAAGCGTGGGGTGTCTGCCATTTTGAAATTTACACCAATTTCATGGAACCGAACTCGGGTGCTCAGTCGACTATAGTTGATTAGCTAGTTAAGTATTTCAAGTTCAGTTGGTGTCTAGTTAACTACGGGTAGTCATCAAAACTTGACCATGAATGCAATAACTTCTTCCCCCTTATGGAAAAGTGTAATGAGACCGTCTAAAGTTATGTTCATAGAACGAATTCAAACGACCACATGGACATGGCAGTCGACGACATCAGGGAAAAACAAGTAAAACAATAATACCACCTCAGAAATTCTGTATAACGCAAAACAAACAATGAGAAATGAGTAACTGTAATAAAAGATAACATTGCACTAATGACTGTATAAAGAATCAAAGAATTACCACTCAAAATATTGACAATAAATAATATCACAATTACTGTATATGATACACCAAACATGCCAATATCTTATTAATAATTATTAACTGTTTAACAGTCTGACAGCTGCAAGCCACTAGCCAATACTTTCAAACAGCAAAACTCTGAATCTGCTTAATATTTTGAAACCATTTTGACTGAAAGTCCTGTGGTGCTCACCTGGACCAGTTGTTTCCAGATTTTTTGGTCGAGAAAATGGGAAACCCACCAACATAAGCAAGCTGGATTGAAATTAGACCCCTAAAAATTGTGTCCAGAATTGCAACACTTTCTCCGGAACAGAGAAAATACCATTAAAGTAATAATATACACCACATGTAGATATTTGAAGAGGTTTCAAAGGGATCTGATAAATGGTAGCAGGGTTATCATTCACCAACAAATTTTCAAGATGGTAACCAGTGGGGGTGGGGGTGGGGGCATCTTGGACTTGGAATCACCATTTATTTGGATAGTAAAGTTCTCCAGACCTAGTCCAATCAGCATATACAGTTTCAAAGCAATCCGATAAATGGTAGCAAAGTTACCATCTGAAGCTTGACATATAAAGACCCATCCCGCCAAATTTGGTTGAAATCAGCCTAAAGTTTGTAATTTTCAAAAAAGTAAAAGGAGTAATATCTAACAAATTTCCTAACTATTTTGGGGAATGCATGATGGCCGCCGAAATATTTGACCAATCAAATTTCTGTATACATTTTCCGATCAGCTTAGGTTCTTCAAGCCAGGTTTGTTTGAAAACGGCCGAGCACTTAATTTCCTAGGCATTTTCCAAGTTAACAGAATGTTTGGCCAATTAAATTTATGTTTAAGTTTTCTGAAACCTAGCACACTATATATAGCTATTGTCACTTCAGCCAAAATCTGTTGAAATTGAGCCATAATGTTAATCAGGAGTAATCATTGAAATTTCAGTGTGCTAAAAGCAAGACAGATATACAGGAATGCCATATGCAGCAATAGCTCCAGGGATTCTCCTAAGAGCCCTGTCCCATTAGTATCAAATCTGTACCAGGTAGTAATCGCATTACCTAATAATTATTTTGACAATAATTTAACTGAATGTTGTTGCTGTCATTGATAGCAATAACTTTCACGCAAATTATTGTCAAAATATATATAAAAGCTTTCTCTAATTTTCTTCTGGAAATTGACACAGTTGCTCTGAACAGTATTGAAATGCAGGCCATCGAATGTACTGCCATGAATACGCCCTACGTGCATGCTTACACTTCCAGAGCTGGAGGACAAATGACTATTTACACGTGCAAGCAGGTTTGTTTTGTTTGAGAAATCCTGGCTTGTGCAGACAATAGACTAAACGAATATGGCGTCCAATAGTTACAACAATTATGGAGCCAGGGCATTGCATGCTGGTTAGCATTGCACGCTGGGTAGCATTGCATGCTGAGTAACATTGCACGCCAGGTAGCATTGCATGCTGGGTAAATTGAACAGGCATCTCATATCTCGTGCAAGTGTATATATTTAATGGAACACGAGATTTAGAGCTTTAATAGTCTCTCAATTTGTATGAATTGTATGTCTTTACTATTTAATAAACATTCTGTTGAACATTTTGAAACTAATTGCTGTTGTACCCAGTCAAATTAGTTTCAAAATACTTAACAGCTTGCCTGCATAGTTTTCTGGAAATTGAGATTAAGAATGCAGTGATCGATTGATTCCAAAACAGGCAAAACATGGGTGGAGATTAGCTAGAGATGAGCGGGCATAACTAAAACTGGATTCCTCCATTGGGCAAACAAATTTCCCATTAGATGTGTTGAAGGTGACCACTATAGTATTCTTCTACCACTGTTTCATTGACATCAGGTTATTGATTATCTAATCTCTGTATGAAGTTTGCAAGTCTACCAAAATAGGGTCAATCGAGCAATATTTGGCTGAAATTGGACAAGCTGTTAATGTGTAGTCTTTTAAAGCAAAAGTTAACTTTGCAGAAAATTCAACGTTGGCATCGAAATAATTAATCAATCAGATTTCTCTTTAAAAAGGGTCGAGGCCTATCGCCCTATGGCACTTCCACCCAATTTTGATTGAAATCACGCTAGCTGTTAATGAGAAGTAGTCCTTTATATGTTGACCAACAGATGACAGAGGGCGGGTCTTCCTGGCATAAGCTCACTTGGCCTTTCTTGCCAGGTGAGTTAACAATGATAGTATGGTAGAAAATCAACCTGGTTACTACAGACTGGTGGTTGTTTAACACATATCAATTGTCGTAAGAAATACATTACCATGGACTATGAAATGATCAATAGACAGACAAACCATTGAGCAAGTATAGCAGTATTGCAAATAACAGTTTAAATATAAAATTTGTTCTCGACACGGCATACGATTAAATGATATTTATGAAAGACAACATAATTTATAAATATCCTGGGGCCTAGTGTACCAAATGGTCAGTGAAGTGGCGGTGGGTGACTTGTTTACAGTTGCTGAACGACAATTGTAGCCACTGCCACATGACCAACTATTTGGTGCAATAGGCCCATGTACAGTTTCTTTTTTCAAGTGCAAATTACCACGAACATAGGCATTTTCCTATTAAACAAATGAAATGATTTTCTTTCCTCAAGTACAAATTACAATGAGATTTTCATTCAAAAAGCCTTTTCAATAATAACCTTCTGTATGAAGGTTTAGTTATTTTGAACCACAACTAAGGTGAGAAATTAGCTTACAGCTACTATCATGTTTCACATGATAAACAACAGTGGTCGCTCTAATGGACCTTTCCATTTTTAGCTATGCCCCGCCCATCACTAGCTAAGCTCCACCCACACCTCGCCGTGTTTGGATTGATCGATCCCCGAATGCCCTAGCTATCAATTTCCTGAAAACTATACAGGGAAGCTGTTGAATATTTTGTAACTAATTAGACTGGGTGCTGTTGCTGCCATAGGCAGCAACAGCGCCCAGTCAAATTAGTTTCAAAATATTCAACAGAATATTTATTAAATAGTAAAAGCAAACAATTTGTACAACAGCCCATAGACCGTCATCAAATATGCATTCGTGACGTACTTATCGACGTCATTCATGACGTCATTCATTATGATGTCATTGTACACAACACATAGTTCATTATGACATCATATGATGGGTGGGTACTCTGGAAAGGTGAATTGGGTGTTTAATGGCAAATCGTGTGTACTGATTAGTGAAGGCATAGGAAATACATATAAAAAGAAGATATGGCCTTTTGCCTTCTCAAAATTTCATTGTTTAGACATTTTCTAAGAAAATGATTGACCAATGAAACTGTACCATACAGCTCAGAAATAACGTAATGTTTCCAAAATAAAAAACGTAATGTTGAATATTTTGAACATATTGGACCTTTCCAGTTTTATCTAAGCCCCGCCCATCTCTAGCTAAGCTCCACCCACACCTCTCGTGTTGAGATCGATCGATCTCTGAACTCCCTGACTATCAATTTCCAGAAAACTATACAGATAAGCTGTTGAAAATTTTGAAACTAATTTGACTGGGTGCTGCTGTTGGCAGCAACAGTGCCCAATCAAATTAGTTTCAAAATATTCAACAGCATGTTTATTAAATAGTAGAGACATACATTTCTTACGTGGCGGACTATTAAGTGTTAAAGATGGTCCTAATAGAATCATTTATGCCGCAATGATTATGACATCATCCTACATGCCACTTAGCAGATTATGATGTCATATGACATCAAATCATCGATGGATACTCTGGAAAGGTGAATTGGATTGAAAGACATTGCCTAAAATCCTATTATGTTCAAAATATTCAACAGACCATTTCTTACTAACATGTTTCTGAGCAGGGCTGTACATCCCTAAAAAAAACAACAAATAAATTGTCTTTATATCTAAGTGAATACACTTTGTGATCCTTAACTAAGACTAAAAATATTTCAAACGTACTAATTCATTATATACAGTGCTGTACAATTCTTCAACGAATCATTCGGAAATGGTTTTCGTTCATAATATCATAAACTATTATATAAATGAGATCATATTATGCGGATAAGCATCTCACATAAAGGTACATTGTTATCTAGGAATGCTGAACACATTTGTCTTAAGATAATTCCCTTTTAGTGGCTAGTAAATGAAGGCATGATCTCTAGCCCACAGTTCTACTCATGACATAGAGGATCTCACACGAGTTGATATTTCATATTACGATTATCACGTGACTTTACTAAGATCTCATTTGGAACGAGATTTAGTGAGATCCAAATGAGTTCTTACTAAACGAGTGAGAAACTTGATACAAAATGGCAACGATTTGAGATTCAATTTATCAGATAAGCTATTATTTTTAATTTTCACTTCAAGTCAGACCTTTTTCTTACTAAAATTACTTACTATTGTTATTTTTAAAGTAAAATGAATTAAAGGAATCACCAGTGCACATGATTTATCCCCATGGAATCTAGCGTGTGTAGTTGCTGTATCCAGTACTTCTCTTGTTCTTTAAATATATGTGTTTTCTCTGGATCCTCTGGGTCGTGAGGAAGAACATGTACAATTTTAAAGGCCATATCGTGTCCTGTGTGTGTGGGCAAATTAAAATGATGCGCTACAGGGGAATCCTTGTTTTTTTATATCCCCGAAATGTTCCTTGATTCGTATGTGAAACGTCAGTTTTGTTTCTCCCATATACTGTTTTTTGCATCGTGTGCAGTTAAGTAGGTAGACAACATTGCGTGTGTCGCAATAGGTTTTGACCTTACACCTTGTATGCCTGGTTTGGCGGGAAATTAAAATCTGGCTTTTACTAGAGTATCCTTAATTGCCTTAGGCAACAATTTCTTCCAGTCAAATTGTGTTCAAAATATTCAACAGTACATTTTATTTTGTTGTGGAAACATGTGAAGTTATTTCAAGTGTGTACTGTACCTCGATAGCGTGTGACTTTATTACATTAGTGGGAGATGAAATGATATGCAATGGCCTAATGAACATTATGCAATGAAACATAAGCTGGCTTATGGGAACAATATACATATCACACCTATAAACAAGATGTAATTATCTTATATACAGCCCACCACAGAGGGATTAATTTCTAGCTATGTCTCGGTCATTTCTAGCTATGTCCCGGTCATTTCTAGCTATGTCCCGGTCATTTCTAGCTATGTCCCGGTCATTTCTAGCTATGTCCCGGTCATTTCTAGCTAAGCTTCTCCCACACTTTGACCGTGTTGGAATTGATTTATATACTTTGACCCTTGAATCCCATGTTCAAGGTAACTATACAGTCAGGTAAGTTTATCAATGACTATTTTTGCTAGGGTAGCGCGATATACTGATACCATATTTAAAACTGATATCAGGATTGTTAAAAACAAAAGATACTAACGAGCATGAAAAGCGTAATGAATAATAATGACCATACTTTCCATTAAGCTACATTCGGGGCAACTAATAATTGAACGTGGCCCCCATTGTGCATATTGTGTAACTCCATGTAACTCGCTGTACGCCGAGAGAAATCAAGCAGAGAATTAATTAAATAAATATCCACTCGTCATTTCTCTGGTAGTCTCAGATAAATTTGCAATATAAAACACAATACTAACGCAGGAATTTGTCATTGAAATTTGTATCGGGGAAAACATTTCTAAACAACGGCATCCATTTTATTTACGTCACCGGCTAATTAACATAATGCAAAGTCGTCCGAACACTAAATCGCCCGAATGCATCAAAATCTCGCCAATAAATATAATGCTGAATACATTTTGCTGATTAGGATAATTTTAAATAAAATTATTACTCAAACCGTTTTTAAAACATTATCTTCTATAAACAATAGCATACTAACTTATGAAATTCGCATTCACAATATTACAGTTAATATTTTCTACAAGGCATGATTTCGTCCTCGGGCCGAATTGGAAATGAAAGAAGAAAGGAAGATAATTACATCATAATTAATTACAATCACGTGATTTACATCTTTTCGCAACCTGTTTTGCTGATTTATGATTAATTTTGACAAAATAAATTGTTTATTTAACTGTGCGTAATATTTAGGTGGTCTAATTAATAATTTCACTCCAGCGATGATGGATATTATAAGGTATATTAAGCTTTAAAGGCGTAAAACGTTACGAATGTATCAGGGCGTGAAAATACGTTCTGTTTTTGTGCTATTTTTTATCATTTAAATTTTTTGTTTCATGTCCATAAAACCGATATTCGGTTAAAACCGATATGAAGTCATATCGAAACCGATATGGCTTTAAGCCAAACCGCGCAGCCCTAATTCTGGCTATATGTTATGTTACATGTATCAATAAAAGTATTCCTGAAAATACAATGATATACATGAGCAAATCATTAGAAACTTAATTAACCCTTTAAGACTCATATCAGCCAAAAACGGCCTTCTGCAGTGGTCTTGAGAAATGTCCATTTGCAGACCAAGAGAAAACTATTTTTTTTAATTTGCCACTGGCTCGATAACAGAGCCAGTCATTCCAGTGGTAAATTAAAAAAAATAGTCTTCTCTTGGTCTGCAAATGGACATTTTCTACGAGAAAATTGAAATTTTTGTGAACAAATTCGAGGGTTAAAGGGTTAATATCTTGATACAAGTTCTAGAAGACAAAGCTACACAGTGTATTGAAAAGATATACGTGAATAATCTCTGAAATTCAAACCACAGTAAAATATACAATATTATATAATGTCATCGAAATACCAATACATTGTACAATAATTAGTTATTGGTATATAATTGGAATGTAAAGATAATATTTAAAATGATGTCTAGGGGGGCAAAAATACCGTGAAGTCTAAAAAAATAGTAAACTTAGAAAATAATATCAAGGTATGAATTCGGAGCAATTTTGCTAGCATATACACGGACATGCACGGAATGGAAGAATATGTCGACGTTGGGATCGAACATTTTTTTTTATGATGCAATATATATACCCAGTTGCCATCAAGCTTAACCTATCTATGGTTAAGTCTGGTCAAGAAAATTTCAATTCCCTCATAGAACCTGTACATTGCAGGACAAGAGAAGCCTGTTTTTTAACATATACCACTACTATTGTTGAGTCAGTCATGCCAGTGGTACATAAAAAAATGTTCTTCTCCAGGCCTGCAAATAGACATTTCCTGAGACCACTGCTTAGGGCAGTTTTTGATGCCTTGACCATTAAAGGGTTACAAGGGTTAAATAAGACACCTGCTATATATCGAGTGAAATGGGTTAAATAATATACTGAAATGAATAATCTCTGAAAGGCAAATCATAGTAGAATGTACATATTATGCCAATGAAACACCTATACATAGTACAATAATTAATTATTGATATATAATTGAAATGTAAAGATAATATTTAAAAAATTGTCTAAGGAGATAAAAAAATACCCTGAAGAGACAAACAATAGTACAAATAGAAAATAATTTCATGCATGAGCGCAGAGCCCATTTTGCTAGCATATACACCGATGTGCATCGAATTGAGCTTAATTCAGCCAAGGTCCAATATTAGAACATAATCTGGCAAGCCTGGTATTTTAGAGAAAATCAAAAGCAATGGCATAAATGTTCACTGTGAACGTAGACAAATGTCAAGGACAAGAGTTAATTTAGGATAAACTCAGCTATATATACTTAACCCTTTAACCCTTAAATTTGTTTAAAAAATTTCAATTTTCTCATATAAAATGTTCATTTAGAAACCAAGAGAAGACTATTTTTGAATATTGACCACCGGAATGACTGGAGCTCAGTTATCATTCCAGTGATAAATCTTCAAAAATAGTCTTCTCTTGGTCTGCAAATGGACATTTCTTAAAACCACTGCAGAAGTCGGCTTTAGCTGATATGAGTGTTAAAGGGATAAGCGCTAATTGCCAAATTATAAATTTTCCATACGAATCCATGCTTCAGACAAAGAAAGGAACCCATGACCCTCAATTTTGGCACAATAGAGTGATCCATTCCTAGCTATGCCACACCCATTCCTAGTGAAGCGCCCCTCAATCTGTGCACATGTTGGAATCAATTTGAAACTTTAAATTCTGAATTCCCAAAATTTATATAGCTAAGATGTTGACATTTTAAAAAGTTATTTGAGTGGTAGCAGCAACAACTCCCAGACAACTTAGTTTCAAAACACCCCAAAGATTGTTTATTAAATTGTAAATTCATCAGTCATCCAACAACTTATCTACTTTAGTGAGGTTTCGATTTTTGTGATGGAACTATGTAATTTAGATCACAACATCATCTACAAAGTGACGTAATTGATTATATATTTGAGTGACAGATTGGATTCCTGCATTACTTTGTGCGATCCCAGATCAGTAGCACATGAAGTAGCTAAATTCCCAGTATATGGTTGGCTGAACAGCCACAATAGTTAGATATGTCATTGTACAATGGCTGAGATGAAGAGGAGTAATGATGATGAGAGGTAAACAATACAATAACAAAATAAACAAGAGCAATCAGAGAGTGCACCCTCGCCCTACAGTTGTCACATTGTAAAAAGTTGTCACACTTCCGCTTTTTTTTATTTCCCGATATTTTCTAATTTTGGAGATTTTTTCGGATCATGATCAAAGTTGTGGAATGTTAATGTATGACCACACCCTTTCTTGTGCTAAATTTTAAGCCAAATCAGTAGTTTCCGAGATATCCATAGATCCAGAATTTGCTTCGATCCAGATCTGACTTCCTTTATCCAGATTATGGCCAGTCCTGAAATCCTCTTGCATGGCGAGTTCCTTCATTGTCTTAAAATTTCAGCTAAATTTGAGATCAGCAGGTTTTTTTAGATACAATGCGGGACACACAGACAGATACAAACCTGATCACAATAACCTCTTCCTGTTAGGTAGAGAGGATAGCTAATCAAAGTAATTGCACCAAACAAAAAAATATATATTGCAGGATATATATTGCACTGGAATAAATAAATTGAGGTGAATGGACTGATTAAATGGTACTGTATTACATGATGGGCAATGCACTGGAAACAGCTAACTAATGCTAATGGACCTTTCCATTTTAGCTATGCCCCGCCCATCTCTAGCTAAGCTCTACCCACACCTTGCTCGTGTTGGGATCGATCAATCTCTGAACTCCCTGACTATCAATTTCCAGAAAACTATACAGGTAAGGTGTTGAATATTTTGAAACTAATTTGACTGGGTGCTGTTGCTGCCTATGGCAGCAACAGCAGCCAGTCAAATTAGTTTCAAAATAACCAACAGCATGTTTATTAAATAGTACAGACATACAATTCTTACAATGTGTCAGACTTTTAAGAGTTAAGACGGTCCATATTGAATCATTTATGATGTAATGATTATGACATCATCCTACACGCCGCTTAGCTGATTATGACATCATATGACATCATTTACTCTGGAAAGGTTCATTGCGCTAATCAGATCACATTCTCTTGAGCTGCTACCCACTTTTCAGACAGTAAGCATACAAGGAGTGAAATTCAAATATATATACATGTATATTATTGCAGTAACCGATATTCATTTAAAATCGATATGAAATCATATCAAAACCGATATGGCTGTAAGCCAAACTGTACAGCCCTATCTAAATGCAATGAAGCGAAATAAATTTTAACGTCATTCCATATAATATAATTGTTTTAGTTGTGAAGTTGAATTCGGGACTCGTGTTTCTAATTCAGTTTCACAACGTAAAAAATTATATTAATATATACGTAGTGAAATCATAATATGCTAAGATTTATTTCATTTCATTACATTTAGAAAAACAATTTAAGCCTCTAAAAAGTATATAATTTTAACTATTTTATATTCAAACATTTTGGTGTGAATAGGCACCTTTATTGCAATGTACACTTCATACCTAAAACCCAGTTGTTGCTTAGTAGTAATATATCTTTTAATGAATTGTTGTATATCATATAGAATACTCATGATTCCAATCATACCAGTTTATTTATGAATGGAATGACTTATTAGAGGAGATCAAAGGTGTATTAATATCAATACTGTTTCCAAAGCATTACCTTCCCAGCTATCACATAACAGCTAAACCATGGATCTAATACTCATGCACATCTTTCAACTGATCAACCGACTTTATGATTGAAAAAAATATTACTTGACACTGGCTATCGATGCAAATTTGTATTTTTGCAAAGAAAATTTAATTCTAATTTATTAGACAATTTTACTTTGTGCTTTATAACTGAAAGATGCTACATGCTTTATAACTGAAAGATGCTATGCATGAGCAGTTCTATTAATGTGAACTACCATTTTTCACATCAATTCAATGGATGAGTCTGATCTGTCACTCAAGTATATGCTGTCCCAATCTACTACATCACAGGTAGTCTGACATCACAATAAAAATATGTAATGAATGGTGTCTGTCATGAAGGCTTAATAGTCTGTCACATGTACGAATTGTATGTCTTTACTATTAATAAACATTCTGTTGAAAATTTTGAAACTAATTTGACTGGGCATGGCACTGTTGCTGCCATAGGCAGCAACAGCATGTTTATGTTATGCATGTTATGCCATAGGCAGCAACAGCACCCAATCACATTAGTTTCAAAATATTGAACAGCGTACCTGTATAGTTACCTTGATATTTAGCATTCTGGGAATTCAGGGTTTGATTGATTCCAACACAGGCAAAGCATGGGTGGAGTTTAGCTTTAAATAGCCGTAGCATAGATGAAAGTGTATTTCTCTATTCCTTTCGATTACATATGATACCAAGTGGGCAGAGTTTATCCTGAAAAAGTGGATCCTTGAAATGCTGATCATGTTGAAAACAATGTTGCTGCTGAGCACCTAGCCATATCCTTTTAGCAGATGAGCTCAATCTGCCTGGAGACATATCCATAAAATCTACAGCTAAATGTTTAATCACCTCAACTCTACATGCAAGATATAGAAATTACTTTTGACATAAGAAATGATATGTAGAATATTTTTAAGTTAATCTGACTTGGAGGTCCCCATTGCCATCAAATAATTACCCAAACATTCAACATCTTTCCAGTTTCCTAAGTTTGAAATTGTTGAATTTCAAAGAAAATCTAAATATCTGCTTAATGAATGTTAATTTGGAGGCCACAAAAAAACTATTTTTGAACATTTGCCACTGGAATGACTGGATTGGCTATCGACTCATGCATCCCAGTGGAAAACTATGAAAGTCTACAGGCCTGCTAATTAAATTACTTTAGACATTTTTGGTCACAGTGGCCATTAACTGTCTGCCTCTTGAATTTTTGCAGACTACATTTTCCATGGGGGTTAATTCTGAATATGCTAAATATTTTGAAAACAAATTGACTGAGATATGCTAAATAAGCCACCAACAACTTTCAGTCAAATCGCTTTCAAAATATTCAGTATGGTCAGAGATGTTGTCCTTTGAAATTTGTATCTGGTGGCATGCAGCAGTCAGACAGTTGGAGGGTTAACAATGTTTATTAAAATATTTCTAAATATAACTAACAATTCATATATTCAATGTTCTTAATATGATTGAATTTGTGCGATGATAGTGTGTGCCCGTGATCATACAGGAATGTGTACACATGCATGCATGTATGTGTGTTTGTGCACGAGGATGTAAAAACAAAGTGCACTGCAAAAATTAGTAAATAAATAATTTATCAACATATACATAATATACATGTATACTAAAAACAAAAATTTAGATAAAACAACCAAGATTTTATAACAATTTGAAAAGAGCCTTTCAATACAATGTAAAATATACCTCTGACTAGTTTATTTATTTGCGTCAAGTTTTGTCGACTGTATTGCTTTTTGATGGTGAGTCAGTGGATGCTTTACTGGCAGCATCAAACACAAAAGCGCTATCATTTGCAGTTGCACCGATACTGTCTGCGGATGAAGGTGGTGAGCTCGCCTCTGTATCACTGTTCATCATGCTTAATTGGTGTCTTACGGAGTGAATACGGAAATGTAGTCGTGACTCCAGCAAGTAACCATGGTAATGATGTCTGTAAAAGAGGACAGATTTCTATAGCTTTAGACCTTGAAATGGGAGTGGCTCAGTCACATGACACCTGTACAGGAATGCCGTTGAGCATTTTGAAACTAAATTGACTTGAAGCTGTCGCTGCAAATTGGAGTAACATTTCACGTTGAAGTTAATTTTAAAACGTTCAACTTACAGAATATTACCTGCATCATAAAGTTGTCATTTCTGGTGAGTTAAATGGGTAAGCATGAGCAATGGGTGAATCCAGTTTTAGCTATGCCCCACCCATTCTTAGCTAAGCTCCGTCCGTGTTGGTATTTATTGAACCCGGAATCTCAATTTGCAGAAAAATGTAGAGATACCGGTAAGCTGTTGAGTATTTTGAAACTAATTTGAATGGGTGCTGTTGCTGCCTACAGTAGCAACAACACTCAGTTAAATTAGTTTCAAAATATTCAACAGACCTGACAGCATGTTTATTACAAAGTAGTAAAGTTGACAGACTATTAAGCGTTTGATTATGACGTCATATACATGACTGATAGACTGGATTCCTCTATTATTCAATATAATAAGGTAATACTGATGAATGTGGATTGAATCTGTTGTAACACAATCCAAATAGCAACATTCCGAGGGACTTTCCAGATTTGAAATGAATCCATGCAGCCATTCATAAGTAATTATGCTCCGGAAACCAGATATACAACAAATTTTAACTAGATTGATCGGTCGATGACGTGCCATCGCAAATCCCCACGTTCACCGCTTTGAACCTTTGACATACCACACCAACCCACTCCCGGGGGTGGAGCCAAATGTAAATGTCATTTTGCACTCCGCGATCATATGGGTAACTCACATACCAGATTGGGTTGAATTCTGTCCAACAGTGTCAGAGGAGTGGCATTACAATCAATTTCATATTCTTTTGACGCCATCCCGCACCCCTCATGGCGGGGCCAAATGTAAATGTGCTCATCCATTCCACACTGATATGGGTAAGTCACATACCAAATTTAGTTGAATTCCGTCAAATGGTTTCTGAGGAGATGCATTACAATTTCTGCAGGTTAGAATTTGACCTTTTGACCCCTCTCCTGCCCTCCTGGAGGTGGAGCCAAATCTAAATGGCCTCTTGCATGCCGCAATCATATGAGTAACTCAGATATCAAATTTGATTGAGTTCCGTCTAGCGATTTCAGAGGAGTTGCATTACAATTAATTTCATTACCTTTTGACCCCACCCCCACCCCCTTGGGGCGGGGCCAAATGTAAATGTGCTTATATAGTCCACATTGATATGGGTAATTGACATACTAAATTTGGTTGAATTCCGTCCAACAGTGTCAGAGGAGTGGCATTACAATACATTTTTTACCTTTTGGCCCCCACCCCTCACCCACCTCTGGGGTGGAGCCAAATGTAAATGTGTTCATGCACTCCACATTGATATGGGTTAAATGAAATTATGGATTTCTTTTTTCATGAGAGAGTAGTTAGACTTACCTCCCTAACATTCTATGATATGCCCTAAATATTGACCTTCACTCAATAACCACAGATTAAACAAGCATTCTGTAAGTATTGCTTTGCAATACATGTCCCCTGGTGATATAAATCTTTAGAGATTGACAGTCAAAAATTTCATTAAAAATTGTCAAAAGCAGCTGAAGCTCGAACTTGATCTGTAACTTCTCATAACATAGCAATAAACCAAGTCTCAGTTATATATGGTGAAGGAGAAGGAAAAATTCTTGAAAGCTGATATGTTTGTATTTCATAAGTCGAAAGGGGGCATAACTCCATCAAAAAATGACGCACACGCCTGAAACCCGAACTTGGTCTGTAGTTTCTCATAATAAAGTAATGTACCAATTCTCAGTTGAATATCTTGAGACTGCGAGAAAAAGGGCGGAAAACTAATATTTTTCATAGGTCGAAAGGGGAATAACCCCATCAAAAATTTATGCATATGCCTGAAACTCGAACTTGGTCTGTAACTTCTCATAACAAAGCAATGTAGCAATTCTCAGTATAATATCTTGAAAGACAGCGAAAAAAATGTGCGGAAAACTAGAGCTGGGCGGTCTGACGGTAGTACCGTGAGGACCGCGGTATACCGGGAACCAATACCGTGACCGTTGACATTTCCAAATACCGTGAATACCGTCCATAATGGTTGACCAATATTTGAGAAACATATTCATAAAATCTGACTTGACCAAGGGTAAATAAGTGCTAATAGTGCCAAAATACAGGCATCCCTAATTATTAGCCGAGTTGAGGTGAAAGGGTCGTTGTAAAAACAAACATCAAGACGTCAATTACAAAATAATGACAGGCAGAATTGTATGTCAAACGTATGTCTTGAAAGTCTCACGGTAAAATTGCTTTATTTAAAACATCTAAACTCATTCTCTGGCCGTCCGCTGGTAGTAATTACACTATAATATATTCCCTATTCCTGTTTCTATTATTTGTAACAGCTGTGAGACATGCGAGAGCGCCGTTATGGATGCTCTTGAGCTCTCCTCTGCATCACGCAACGCGGTGCTTGCTGAGTGCAGAGCGCTTGAGCACAGTGCTCCTGTGTCAGAACGGGAGCTGGCCACGTGTTCTTGCCAAGCGCTGCGTGATCATTAGCGCTCGTCTATGGCACTGTACCGTATGACTGGTATTGGCCAGCAATGATACGATACCGCCTTGCCACCTTGCGGGGGGAATTCGCAAGCCGTCCTTTAGGCTTAATGGACGTCTCTGCCGCCGTGAACATATCAACTATATGTTCTGCTAATGGCAGAGATGGTATAGCGGTAACTGCCGGCTTTCCATCCAACCATGGGCGCTGGTCCCGCTGGCCCCGCTGGCTTGCCGACTGCTCTACACAGAGCTCTGGCCTAATGCTTACCAGCCATTGGCATGCGTCAGACCAGTCCTCCTCCGTGGCCACCTGTGAGTGCTCGACAAGGCGCAGGATTTCGTCATCCTCTACTGCACTCACAGGTGTAAACGTGGCTGGAGCCATGGATACTCTGGGCAGGCCGTGGAAAACATGCGGGCCTGAGAGACCAGGTATGTGTTGCACCACGGCTGAAAAGCCAGGAGCTGGCGCCATGGAAGCGTGCGGGGTGTAATTCACCACACCATGGCCCGGACCAGACGCAGTCATACAATCGGCAAGCCGAGGTATACAGAAACAGCAGTCATTTACTTCAACCCGGGCCACCCTTTGAGCCATGAAGGCTACCCCTGTGGGAGTAGTTCCATGGAAAAAATCGGCCATGCTCCCCGCGAGGGGTGCACGATCGTCCGTTTCCATGTCCACGGCTTCAACGGGTGAACCCAGCAGAAAATTCTCTTCCTCCTGACCATCTGGGAGCCTCTGGGCTAGGAAAGGGCATTAAAGTGGGTTGGCCAGGGAAGGTACCGTAAGAGGTGGGCGTACCTTTCTGGCGTGGAACACACGGGCCTGTGTCCAGTGGCCCCAGTCCAAGATCTAACGGCACGGCAAGCCTGCTGCCATGATCATATAGACCTGCTTCAGGATCTATTGGCAAGGCGGAGGGCCTTCCAAGATCTACTGAAGCCACCACTGATTCTGAACCATTTTCAGACCATGGACACCAGAATCATCGGTGGGGATTTTCTGCTCGGGGGCAGATGAAGAAGACAATAAAGTACTCAGCCCAGGGAGCATGCTGCAAAGCAGCTCTGGTACCAAATCTTTTATTGTCTTTTTCATCTATCCCATCATTTTCAACCTGAAAGTCTCCATTTCCGAAGAAACAGAGGCCTTTCTCTTACCCTTGCCACTTACACTCTTCTTCGCACACTTCTCCTCCTCTGACGCCTTAACCTTCGCCTGTAACACCAAGAATTCAGACAATAAGTCCACCACCCCCACTGTTTATGCGACATCACATTTTAATAATGGACTGAAGGTGAATATTTTACACACAAGTGAGGAGCAAACTTGGACTTGACTTGGACAACCGACGCAAGAAGGCTTCTGAAAAAAGGGACAAGACGATGACAATGAGATAAAGCTTCTTTTATAATTAAATAAATTAAATAACCCATAAAGGAGAAAGAATTCACCTATAGGCTTAAACAGGACGGTGTGAAAAGATGAACAACCAGCCTCAAGGAGGATATTAATAACAAGAGGCCCGAGGGACCTGTGTCACTCACCTGGAGCATTATGCATTTTTGTCACAAATGTTGGTGGGTGGTTTAGTAGTCTTCTAAATGAGTTTGTGGACATTTGTGCAAGTCCAATATGGCCGCCAAACACGCTACATTTTGATTGGTTCACTGCAGTCATGTTCCTGACATAGTAGATAGAGCCTTCCCTTGAGAAAACTTTAATGGCACTCAGTGCCTAATCATATCTCCCAAATTTCGGCCCAATCCGTTCAGTGGTTCTGGAGTCATTTTGGCAAAAATTAGGTTATCCGAGATGGCCACCAAACCATTTGGCCAATCAAGTTCCCTTGAAACAAACTTGGTGCAGTTCTTGCCTTAGATGATATTTCATGCGTTTTGAATTGATCCCCCAAGTGGTTTTGGAGATTTTTAAAGACATTTTAAAGTGGCCAGTTTTTTTGACGGATCAACTTCACTTGAATAAACTTTAATGACCATAATCATATATCACAAATTTTGGCATGATCGCTTCTGCGGTTCTGGGGAAGTCGTTTTTGCGAAAACGAGATCATCCAAGATGGCCGCTGAACCATTTAGTCAATCAAGTTCTCTTGAATAAACTTGGGACAGCTCTTACCATAGATCATATGTCATGAGGTCTGAATTGATCCCTCAAACGGTTTTGGAGAGTTTTAGACATTTCTAAAAATTAGGCGAAATCCAAGATGGCCGCCGGCCAAATTGGTCGATCGGTTTCGTTTGAACAAAATGGAATCGCTATGCCCTAAGGATGCTTGCTTCCTGCCAAATATAATTGAAATTGGCCCAGTAGTTCTCGAGAAGACATTTAAAATTTCCCATTGCTTTAGTATGGGAGTCTTTGGCGGGAAAATGATCCAAGATGGCCCCCAAAACGTTTATCCGACAGTTTCGAAAATTGCAAATTTGAGATCAGAATACCCAAAATCCTATATAAAGCCAATTTTGGCCTCAAAATCCATCAAATAAAAAAAATCGAAAATGGCCAGCAAACACGCTATATTTTGATTGGCCCACCGTGGCCATGTTTTTTGATGGATTAACTTCGCTTGAACAAACATTAATGGCCCTTCGTCCCTAATCATATATCACAAATTTGGGCCTGATCACTTCCGCAGTTCTGGGGAAGAAGTTGTTTTTGTGAAAACTAGGTCATCCAAGATGGCCACTGAACCATTTGGTCAATCAAGTTCCCTTGAACAAAATTGGTTCAGCTCTTACCCTAGATCATATTTTGTGAGTTCTGAATCGATCCCTCAAATGGTTTTGGAGAAGATTTTTAAAGACATTTCTAAAAATTGGCAGACCAGGTTCGTTTCAACAAACTTGAATCTCTATGCCTTAAGGATCGATGCTTCCTGCCAAATATAATTGAAATTGTCCCAGTAGTTCTCGAGAAGACATTTTAAGTTTCCCATTGCTTTATTATGGGACCTTATGGCGGGAAAATGATCCAAAATGGCCGCCAAACCATTTACCTGACCCTTTAAAAAATTACAAATTTGAGATCAGAATACCAAAAAACACATAAAACCAATTTCAGCCTCAAAATCCATCAAATAAAAAAATCCAATATAGCCACCAAACACGCTATATTTTGATTGGCCCATGGCGGCCATGTTTTTTGCTGGTTCAAATTCCCTTGAACAAACTTTAATGGCCCTTAGTCCCTAATCATATCTACCAAATTTCGACCCGACCCGTTCAGGAGAAGTCGTTTTCGCTAAAACTAGGTCAACCAAGATGGCCACCGAACAATTTGACCCAAGTTCCCTTGAACAAACTTGGTTCAGCTCTTGCCCTAGATCATATTTCATGAGTTTTGCATCAATTCCCCTGGCTGTTTCGGAGATTTTTAAAGATGTTTCCTAAAATCGGCCAAAATCCTAGATGGCCGCCGGACAAATTGGCCGATCGGCTTCGTTAGAACAAACTTGGATCCCGATGCCCTAAGGATGCTTCATGCCAAAGATAATTGAAATCGGCCCAGTGGTTTTTCAGAAGTCGTTTAATAGAAAAGTTGATGGACGGACAATGGACGACGGACACACGATGGATGGTCGCCATGGCATAAGCTAACTTGGCCTTTCATGGCAGGGTGAGCTAATAATAATATAGTTGATTATGACGTCATAATATCCATAAATAGAAATAGACGAACAACATCCCAGTGTAAGATGAATTGGATAAATACAAGAGCATCTAAACAGTAAATGAACACAGTAATAGCTCATGATAATGATACAGATAAACAATATGACTGAAAAAATATTGGCAGCAAATAATTACAAATATTTTCAAATATTTCACAGTGCCATAAAGCATAACATAGAGTACCTGTGTCTTTACCAAAGGCACACCACCACGTCCTGCTCTTGGAAGCTCCACCAGACAACCACTCTTCATCACCACTCACATACTTATTTAAAGGGAAGGGTGGGACCAGAGGGCAGAACGACACGCTCTCTTATGGGAGCCTATATTATTCTGGGCATAGACTTTTTCCCTAACATTTATAGGGAAATAGTGGAGACAAAGCACTTTAGATGTGTACAAACCTCCTTACAGGAACCTGTGGTCACAAGCATAAAGCGAGCTTAGCATTTTATGGCGCCAGATAATAAAGTTACCAGTTTTCTGTGCGCCTATAATGTCTATACCACGTCACAGAAATAGGTGACAACGCATAATTAAGACTTAATTAAAACATAATTGTAGTAGAGATCACCTGATAACTCGGTCTTGAAGTGGACTCAGATGAAATATTATGATCAGACATGATAATAACGACTCTACATGTACACAACTTTTAGATAGAAAATTCAGCAAAAACTAAGCAAGTAGTAAAAAACACAAGCATGTGGTTCAGGCCAATAGTCAAGAATGAGGCAGTGATAGTCTGTGCATGCGCGAGATCGGGGCCGGCATCCGGCTGACTGTCACCTGTCTACCTGCCCAATAAGGGCACCTATCTTTTTTAATCTGGGGTTATTGAGTGAAAGTCGATATTTAGAAAATATCATTGAGTGTTAGGGAGGTACATGTAAGTATATCTCTTGAAGTGAAAAATCCATAGAGCAAATTTGGTTGAATTCTGTCCAACGGTTTCAGAGGAGATGCGTTACAATCAATTTCCACAGCTTAAAATTTGACCTTTTGACCCCTCGCCCACCCCTTGGGGTGCAGCCAAATCTAAATAGCCTCTTGCACTCCGCAATCATATGAGTAACTCAGATATTAAATTTAGTTGAGTTTCGTCTAATGATTTCAGAGGAGTTGCGTTACAACTGATTTGACCTTTTGACCCCTGCCATACCATCCCCTCTAAATATCGTCTTGCAAAGTGGAATCATATGGGTAACCCACATACCAAATTTGATTTAATTCCACCCAATGGTTTGGGAGGAGATTGCGTGACGGACGGATGGACAGACGGACGGAGGCGATTACAATATCCCTGACGGTTTTTTAAAACGTGGGGATAAATATTTGAGTATAAATCAGATGTATAACAAATCCCTAGTCATTGAGGTATACACTTAACAAATTTGAAACAAATCCAAACAGCCTTTCATAAGCTTTGCTACGGAAATCAGATTTTTGACGAATTTAAATAAGTTTTCCACTGACTCAGGTAACTTTGGCGAATATGGACAGATACTGCTATAAAGCAAGCGAGGTCTTGTACCGGGATATCCACATATCACATTTAAAACAAATCCATGTGGGCTGTCTAAAGGTATTCTCCAGAAACCAGATTTTTGACTGGAAAGGCGGTAACTCTGGCGAAAAGACAGTTTTTGCTGTACATTCAGCTAATGCACTCCCAAGCCAATTCCAATGTCATGAGTTATTCATGTAACAAATTTAAAGAGAATTTATATGCGCTTTCAAGCAATAAGCTCCAGAAATCAATCTGGATGAATGGATACACTTGTCGATGCCATCAGGGTGGGGGAGGGAAAAAAAGGGACACAATTATTTAAGCACCACAAACTTATTTACGAACCACACGCTATGATGCTAATTGATGAATCCAATCTGTCGATCAAGTATATGACATCATAATAAAGTGAGTTACATGTAGGCTGATGTCACAATCACAAGTACATGATGTCATAATAAATTAGGTTACATGTAGGCTGACATCACAAACAACTACGTAATGAATGATGTAGCCAAGCCTGTCAGAAACTTTTAAAAGTCTGTCAGTTGTATGAATTGTATGTCTTTACTATTTAATAAACAGTCTGTTGAATATTTTGAAACAAACTAGTTTCAAAATATTCAACAGCTTACCTGCATAGTTTTGGGGAAATTGAGATTCAGGGAGTTCAGGGTTTGATCGATCCCAACTTGGGCAAAGCATGGGTGGAGCTTAGGTAGAGAAGGGTGGGGCATAGCTAAAAGTGGATTCATCCATTAGAAGCCTGGGTGTGCACATACAGAGCCATTTTACATTCTACCTATTCATTCTGTTTGATAAGTCAAGCCGGGCTCCATTTTGTGTACAGTAGGGCTTGACAGAAAATGGTCTCTCAGCCTGCAAATGGATTTTTCTCAAGGCCACTGCATAGGCCAGTTTGGTTGGCTTGATGATTAAAGGGTTAGACCACTAGATATTATTTTATCTACAACCGGTTACAAATCACGTAGTAGTTGAACACACCAGTAACTTACACTGTAAACAATGCATTACTAATCTATTATTGCCTACAATCGGGTTTGACTAGACTTGATGTGTGAAAATTAGAAATAATAGCCATATTAGATTTTTTTAAAACTCTAGTTCATTGCCATTTCTCATTAAAATTTATCACACTTGTTTATTAAGATATCATTTTGGAACCGCTAAAGTTCATTCAAACCAAGAACATGCGAAACATTTATAACAAGCATTCTGTAAGTATTGCTTTGCAATACATGTCCCCTACCTGGTGATATAAATCTTTAGAGATTGACAGTCAAAAATTTCATTAAAAATTGTCAAAAGCAGCTGAAACTCAAACTTGATCTGTAACTTCTCACAACAAAGCAATGTAGCAGTTCTCAGTATAATGTCTTGAAAGACTGCGAAAAAAGTGCGGAAAACTAATATATTTTGTATTTCATAAGTCGAAAGGGGGCATAACTCCATGAAAAATTGACAAAAATGTCTGAAACACAAACTTGCTCTGTAACTCCTTATACTAAAGCGATGTACCAATTCTTCCTTAAATATCTTGAAGGAGTGCGAAAAAAAGTGCGGAAAGCTGATATTTTTCATATTTCCTAAGTTGAAAGGGGGTATAGTGCAATCAAAAATTTAGGCATACGCCTGAAACTCGAACTTGATCTGTAACTTCTCATAACAAAGCTATGTAGCAATTCTCAGTATAATATCTTGAAAGAATGCGAAAAAAGGTGCAGAAAACTAATATTTTTCATATTTCATAAGTGGAAAGTGGGCATAACTCCATGAAAAATTGATGACATTGTCTGAAACTTGAACTTGCTCTGTAACTCCTTATACTAAAGCGATGCACTGATTTTTGCAGAAAGCTGATATTTTTCGTATTTCCTAAGTCGAAAGGGGGCATACCTCCATAAAAATTGACGCATAGGCCTGGAACTCGAACTTGGTCTGTAACTTCTCATAACAAAGCAATATACCAATTCTCAGTTGAATACCTTGAAGGACTGCGATAAAAAGTGCGGAAAACCAACTGCGACAGATGGATAGACGGGCAGGGCAGACAGATGGACAGACAGACGGACAGACGGAGTGCAAACCTATAGTCCCCCCCCGGTTTTACCGGTAGGGGACTAATAAAACTGATGTGATATGGCAAGAGATTTTAAGTTGTTTATGTACGACCTACACATGCGGAAGAGTATGAACAAATTAATGTAACTATACTCACTTGGCCCTGTCCAGCAATTTACGCACATCTTCTAGTCTGTTTTCAAGCAGATAAAGCAATGCCATCTCTACAGTGGCATATGGTAAAATGTATGTATCAAGTTTGACACGCTTCTCGCTGAAACAATGCATGGAAAACTTACATAGGACATGTACGATATTAATACTCATTCTCAGGGATTATTTTGAAAGCTTACTGACGAACAATCTGAAAACAGAGGCAGCAACACCTTTCAGCAACTCTGTTTTTCTAAGTGGAAGTACAGTACATCTCAGAAATAGCAAAATAAAACATAGTGTTGAATATTTTGAACATAATTGGATTGGACAACATTGCTGGGTAATGTTTTCCAATCCAATTATGTTCAAAATATTAAACAGAACATTTCATGTCAGAATGACGCTGACCTTTGACATAGGCAATCATGTGTTCAAATTTGATTCCAGTAGGCTCAAGCAATCATAAAATATAGGCAAAGTTGGTTTGCTAATCGCAAAATTTAATGTTGACGCCATCGCAGGAAAAGTGAGACAAAAACCTGTTCTCCATAATGTACACATGTATTCTTCATGAGCGTAAGATAGCATGGATATTATTACCTTGAGAGGATTAATATACATGAGTAATCCAGTTTAGCTATGCTCTACCAATCTTTAGCAAAGCTTCAACCACACATTGCCAATGTTAGAATCAATCCCTGAACCGGCCTATCAATTTCCAGAAAACTATACAGGTAATCTGTTAAATAGTTTGAAACTAATTTGACTATGGGAGGAACAGCGGCCCCTCAAATTAGTTCAAAATATTGAACAGCATGTTTACTAAATAGTAAATACATACAAAATTCGTACAACAATGCATAGTTCATCAGCAATTAAGCATTCATGATGAACTTAGCTATGACATTCATAACGTAATTGATCATGATAACATCTTACACGTCACGTAGTTGATTATGACATCATATGATTGACAGAGAAACTGGATTCCGCCATTAGATTCATACAATGCAACTCAACATATTTCATGATATTTGCTACAATATATAGAGGGATCCATTCCTAGCCATGGCACACACACACATTTTAAGTGCATTAGAATCAATTTAAAACTTTGAAACGTTAATTCCCAGAACCTAAATTTCAAGGTATCGATAGGGGTAAGGTGCTGCATATTTTGAAACTAACTTGACTGGGGGCTATTGCTGCCTATATTAGTTTCAAAATATACAACAGAATGTTTATTAAATTGTAAATTCCTTAAAGTCATACAACTTGTACACCTTCGTGACAGACTTTTCAATTTTCATGACAAAGCTATGTAATTTTGATTGTGACATCAGCTGTGATGTACAGTATTTGATTATGATGTCAGATATTTCAGTCCATATGTCCATCCACAGCTATTATTGATTTCATGGCATATCTGCTACGAATCACTCATCGAAATCTGAATTTCCAAGCTTTATTTTTAGACTCACTTGTCAATGATTTCTTTGAAGCACTGCTCAGCTTGGAATGTTTGACCACGGAACTTGAGGCAGATGCCCTTCAACAGCAGCACTAGCACATAGTCATCCCAGTAATTTGGATATGAATCTATAGATGTGCAAACAAATAGAGCAATAGTTAGACCTTGTAATCGTAAACAAATATCAATACTGTATATTAACTATTTCACAGTGAAGCCATCCAAACCAGGTCTCTGCAGTGCTCGTGAAGAACGTCCAATTGCAGGCCAAGAGAATATTTTTTTAAATTTACAACTGGAATGACTGGTGCTATCAGCGAGCTAATCATTCCTGTGGGGAATTTCGAAAGATTTTCTTCTCTCGGCTTGCAGATGGACATTCAACAAGAAAATATTTAGGTTTTCTTGACCAAATTTCGTCATTAAAGAGATATATGAGGAGCTAAGATTGAGGATAACCAAGGGTTAACCCCTTTCTCATACATATGCATTTTTAGCATCCTCTCTGATGTTTTTCCTCTCTTCTGGTAATGTTAGACATCTCAATGTTGGTCAGATACTTTCATCGAAAGTAATCGAGAAATGAAATTAAAAGAACCTGCTTAAAGTGTCAGTTAGATAGCACATTTATGTGCGAAAGCTTGTTAAAATAAATAAAGTTAGTCTACAAAAGGTACCATTTCCAATCTTTTTTTATCAATTCCTACCTTTATTCTCAATAATATCATTGAGGGTTGTTTCAATTGTCGCCATGAATGGATCGAGTAACTCTGGTTTCTTGCCAATTATGTTGAATCCATTCCACACATAAATAAGCTCCTGAAACAAGTAACATGTCAAAATTATAACACATAGACAATATGATGTCTATAGAGAACCAAATTACACAACTTTGCATACTAACCCATCAATGGTCACTAGAAAAATTAAGCTTTGATGAGTGATCTACATTTGACATGTTTTAAAGCCAAAGAAAAAAATATTCTTAGAATAGCTGGTTCGATTATTGATCCCCTCATCCCAGTGGTAAAATTTCAAAATTATTATTCTCTTGGTTTGCAAATGAACATTTCTCAATACCATTAGAATTGCGGGTTTTGGCCGGGCTTAAGCTTGATCAATAAAGGTTTAATTCTGTTTCAGGCCGGAATCTGAGTACATTAAATTGTGAATAAAGATTGTTATATTTCAGATTGTAGTCAATACTTTGAACAAGCTGATTGAACTGGTGCATATTATGGAAACAAGGCGTTGCCTCTTTTATAGCTACTAATCTACGTAATAGTTAATTATATAGAGAGCTTGATGTGAATTAATTTATTGCATTAGCGAAAGCCTCAAGTTTGAACTGTCTGGCCACTGAATTTTGCAGATGACATATTCCATGGGTTAAACTCGTCCTATAGTGCAGTTTATAGTGGCTTTCAGAACGTATGATTTACATTTAAGAGTAATCAACAGAATGAACATTTCAAAATACAATCTGGAATGCTGTTGCTTTATTTTCTTTAATTAGACATGACAACCGAATCAAAACGAAAAAATTATTACACCACCTGAAATTGCTAACTCTAGAATTAAAAATAATTATGTTCACTGATTATTACCTAACACTTTGCAACTAAGTATATACTTGGTACTTCACGATAGACTGAGGGTCTGCAGCAAAAGAAAGTAAATGACCTGGCGATTCGATGGAGTAACTAGCTACATGTAGTTTTCTCAATGACAAAGGGGTTACCTCGCTTTTGTTAGCTTGTTTATCGTAGAGCTTTGTGTTGTGATTAGTAATTATTCGACACGTGCATGGCACGGCGGTATATAAACAAGATGAACACAGGCGTGAATCAATTATAATCATACTCATGTAACTGATAAAATGTGACAGAGAAGTACACACTTCATATTTTAAACAAACATGAAATTTTTGACGATTTTCCGATTTTTCCTGAATTACATCATAAAAATCACGATTTTAAAAATAAATCGAACTTCACGATTAAATCAAAAAACCGCACAAGCTTAGATAAAAGTGGTCATGAAAATCAATACACTGTAATTTACAGGGCATGCAACTCTCCAGTGCAACACAATTTGCTATGTGAGTTTATACCATATGATTTTGAACTGCGAGACAATGTTTACATTAGCCTCTGCCCACAGGGTGAGGGTGATGTGTGGCTGGGAAAGTCAGCATTGGCGGAATTCAACCGAATTTGGTACCCGAGTTACTCATATGATTGCGAGGCAATGTTTACCTTAGGCTTCCTCCCTCCACTCCCCACCAATCCACATCACGCACCCGCTGGTGGGGGTCAGGTGTGAAGAACGTCAAGAATGTCAGAATTCCCGGAGATTGTGAGTTACCCATATGATTGGAGATAGCAAGACGACATTTACATTAGGCTTTTCCCCACGGGGTTCTGAGGGTGTGTGTGGAGCGGGTGGTGGTGTTCAAACTTGACAAAAGCATGGCGATGTGCGATGACACGCCATCAACTGCGCATCCTATTTACAAAGCGAAACAAGTACCATAGCAAACGTCAACCTCTGAAGATACCCATGATAATTGAGACACACATGCCAGTTGAATTTACTGCATATTCTATTATCATGGTAGAATATGCATGGAAATATACTCACAAATGCTGGTAGAGTTAGTCGTCCTCCTTGTTGCTTATATCGAGCAGCTTTCTTCACAGCAAATTTCTCAATAGGTAATGACTTGCCAGCAATTCGTATTTTTAAGCGAGGAACCTCTCTGTGTAAACAAACCAAAGAGAAAAACTTACCAATAATCAAAAGCAGATATAAATTGGATTCAAGACTGACATGCATCTATTTATCAAAACTTTTTCACGCTTTTATTTTTTTTGATGACTACTATATGTATATCGTAACTATCTAACCCAACTTCATAATATACCAAAAGCCAATGGATGAATCCAGTTTATCGATTAATCATATGACGTTATAATCAATAACGTCAGATGTAGGCTGACATCACAATCAATTACGTCATGAATGGTATGTTAGTCTACCATAAACCTTAATCGACCGCCAAGTTGCATGAATTGTATGTCTTTACTATTTAATAAACATTCTGTTGAATATTTTGAAACTAATTTGATAGGGCACTGTTAGCAACAGTATCCTGTCAAATTTGTTTCAAAATATTCAACAGCCTACCTGAGTGTATAGCTTTCTGGAAATTGAGATCGATCCCAACACGGGCATAGCGTGTATGGAGGTTAGCTAGAGATGGGCGGGGCATAACTAAACTGGATTCCTTCAGTCATTACAACCAATGCCTGCCTTTTCATTTATGACTGGTTAAATACAGATGATCCAGACAGTCATTGAATGAAAAGATCCATGTCAAGCTTTGCTTTGTATGCATGCTGGAAGTAGTTTTAACATTATGACCCCAGAATTCATAGAATCTAACTTCCAAGGTAATCTGTTTAATATTTTAAAACTAATTTGACTGGGTGTTGCTATGCTACCTATAGCAGCAACATCAACCCATCAACTTAGTTTCAAAATCATTTAATTCTATTGAATATTTATATTAGAATATTTATGAGAGACTAACATATACCATTCATGACGTAATTTATGTCAAATTATACATTTTTCAAAGTTCAGACACTTTCGTAACAGACTTTTAACACTTCCGTGATGGACCTATGTCATTTTAATTGTGACGTCAGATAACAATTGACATACATTGTAATTGACTATGATGTTAGATACTCTGGAGTGATAGATCAGATCCCTCCATTTGTGTAGAGAAACATATACATAATATTGACTGACTCGACAGATAGAGCTATGTCCGTTCTGCCCAAGATTAAAATCAAGAAAACTATATTTGGTGTTTGGTGTTCCAGGATTCCAGCTGGTCGACAAATATCAACATCATCTATGAAGGGACAGAAAGTCAAAGAGAGAGGAGAAGACAGAGATAAGAAAATGCAATACATCTGACTATATGTTGTATCATGTCTATCGAAAGATTCATTGGCAATAACAATACACAAAATCAAAGATCTTTACATAGTTATTCCACCCCTCAAAAGAAAATAATTCGTAAGTTATAAGACTTTTATCAGGGGCCGGCAAATGGATATTCACTGAGCATGAACTTAAAACGATTTATGAAACTCTCCTGATCCCGCGAGATCTCGCCGAGTCTCAGAAAGAATGAGACCCACCAGAGATCAGTGTGGCTGATGAAGTCCTGGCGATCTGAGCAAAATATTCCAAGTGAGTTAATAAATTAGCTTCGAGTCATTTAAAAATGTGTAATTAAATCTTCTTAACGAATCTTGACCATGAAAGGGTTAACCTGTTAACACTGAAGCTGCCCAAAACAGCTTTTGCAGCCGTCTTGCAAAATGTTCATTTGTAGAACAAGACTATATTTGAAAATTTACCACTGGAATGACTGGCTCGATAATAGAGCCAATCATTCAAGTGCTCAATTTTTGAAAATAATCTCTTGATCTGTAAATGGATATTTTCAATTGAGAAATGTCCATATGCAGAACAAGAGAAGACTATTTTAGATAATTTACCACTGGAATTATTGTCACGATAACCGAGCCAACCATCCCAGTATTGAATTTTTTTAAATAATCTCTTGATTTGCAAATGGACATTTTCCATGAGAAAATTTTAATTGTATTGAACAAATTTGAGTGTTAAAGTAATGTTTACTTACTCTAAAAGGAAATCTACATGCTCTCTTGTTTCATCCGATTGCTCATTACACATCATTAGGAATGATGCTTTCTGGTATGTGTATGTGGCTTTACTCCAGCGTGATTCATGACACAGACGCTCAGCGTACTTCATCCCAATCAACCAGTCAAATTTAAAGCTGTTCAAATGATATGCAGTCATAGATTATTATTAGATATCATCATCATCATCATCACAATCATCATCATTATTTTAATTAATTTTAATCATTTTATTTTAAGATGGAATGATTTTAAAATGCTGAGTATGCCAAAACCAGTCACACATTGGAATTGATTTTTAACTTTGAAGCCCAAATTCCCAAAGTCTAAATTTCATGCTAATTATACAGATAAGCTGGTAAATATTTTGAACTTATTTTGTCTGGGAGCTGTCATATTAGTTTCAAAATATTCATCAGAATGTTTATTAAATTGTAAATTCACCAAAGGCATACAATTCAAACACTTTCATGGCACATTTGGACTTTAGTGACAGTGCTATGTCATTTTGATTGTGACATCAACTAACTAGTGACATTTTGATTAGGACATTAAATGCTTCAGTGATATGCTCAAGTTACATGTTATAAAAAGCTACTGCGCACTATATACATAGATAAATATTTGTCACATTTTTTTCCTCAGAATCGCAAAATTCAGGGCTGAAATATGATTTTATGGATCAGGAATCAGTCGGGAATAACGATCGCATTCTAACATGTCTATAATGGTACTATCTCAACTAGATCGGTAAAATGTCTTACTACTGTCTAAATATTGTGTTATACCTTTATTAAATACCATATAGTGTTGTAAAATTATCAAATAAACCATCATTTAACTTTTTTACAACGCCATTATTTCCTGTAATTTGTTCTAATTTATTTCTATAAAGGGAGGTTACTCCTGTCTTCCCAAGTTGAACATAGAGATGTTTAGAATCCTGAGATTACTACACAGATATGGACATAAATGTGTTAGAAAAAGAATGATAGAGCCGATGTTTTTCAAGGTGATATAGCATTTACATAGATATAGAAAGGAATGTTTTATATGTGCTAAATGGCACAATGTTTTGACCAATCGGCGGGCAGGATGATTATTATTAACAGGTTAAGGTTAAAGGTCACAGCCGTCAACGTATGACGAAGTAACTGTAGAAACGAAAGGATGAGAATAGAAAATCATTTCAAATTGAAGATAATTCAATTTACTTAATAAACAATGCGTGGAATAAACTAGATTATAGCCCTATATTATAATATATTATGATGATGATATACTATAATATATTATATAAACCCCACCCCCACTCAAACAATACCCACAATTGATCACTCGATTTTGTAAACGGCAGGCGGTCAGCTCTATCACCTTTGTTTATTGTACTTCTGACCGCGTTAATCCACCCACCCCACCCCACCACCTGACTACACTGCCTGAGAACCAAGTCTTGAAACCACTCATCTACTGCGTATATGATTGAACAAAATCTCATGGGCTCGCCTTTGATATAGTTATCAAAGTAATTACCGGCACTGTTAGAGTGAGCCAAAATGGATTTGAGTTTTTAAAAATTAAAATCGATTTTATTCTCAAGTATCAGCGCACAAAACTCATATTTTATGAATTGAAACAAAATAAATATCCGATTTTTTATGTTCTAACGACAATTTATGTTAATGAGCTCTGCTCAAATCAAATTCGGATTCTAACCTGTTCTGATGGAAATTATATTTGTATTTTTATATCATTCAATAAAGTTTAATACAAAATATTTGCTAAAAGTGTAGGCGAATGATATTCCCATGATTAAACAAAAGAGTAACGCACGCCACAAACAAGATTTTATACGGAAAGCCTATTCGACACGCAGTAAGTCTTTGATTTTTTTTGTTACCAGTTTTCGTTCACACGTCTCTCAATCTTACTGCGCACTATACACGAAAACAACTTTTTTTCAGGCCAATTTTGATTAAATTTAGGGGTGCGCACTATGCACGATAGCGCAATATACACAGGATTTAACGGTAGTATTGCTTGATTTTAGAAATTTACCAATGGCACCACATTAGCTCCCAAAAACATAGATGATGAAACTGTCTCCATTCATGCTGTGAATCAATAGACTCTTCATACCTCACAATGGCCTGTGAAAGAAGTATACAAACAACAAATATTTCATTAGAAAAAATGTAAGATACCATCAGGGTTTGAAACTACCACATTAACCCTTGAAATTCTGATGCCTCATTTTCAAGACAACTGTGCAGGCCTGCTGCCGCCACAAGCAGTAACCTGTTGCTGCCATAAGCAGTAACCTGTTGCTGTCATGAGCAGTACCCTGTTGCCACCATAAGTAGTACCCTGTTGCTGCCATAAGCAGTAACCTGTTGCTGCCATAAGCAGTACCCTGTTGCTGCCATAATCCATACCCTGTTGCTGCCATATGCAGTAACCTGTTGCTGCCATAAGCAGTAACCTGTTGCTGCCATAAGCAGTACGCTGGTGCTACCATAAGCAGTAACCTGTTGCTGCTATAATCCATACCCTGTTGCTGCCATACGCAGTAACCTGTTGCTGCCATAAGCAGTAACCTGTTGCTGCCATAAGCAGTACCCTGTTGCTGACATAAGCAGTAACCTGTTGCTGCCATAAGCAGTACCCTGTTGCTGACATAAGCAGTAACCTGTTGCTGCCATAAGCAGTAACCTGTTGCTGCCATAAGCAGTAACCTGTTGCTGCCATAAGCAGTACCCTGTTGCTACCATAAGCAGTAACCTGTTGCTGCCATAATCCATACCCTGTTGCTGCCATAATCCATACCCTGTTGCTGCCATAAGCAGTACCCTGGTGCTGCCATAAGCAGTAACCTGTTGCTGCTATAAGCAGTACCCCGTTGCTGACATAAGCAGTAACCTGTTGCTGCCATAAGCAGTAACCTGTTGCTGCCATAAGCAGTACCCTGTTGCTGACATAAGCAGTAACCTGTTGCTGACATAAGCAGTAACCTGTTGCTGCCATAAGCAGTACCCTGCTGCTGCCATAAGCAGTAACCTGTTGCTGCCATAATCCATATCCTGTTGCTGCCATACGCAGTAACCTGTTGCTGCCATAAGCAGTAACCTGGTGCTGCCATAATCAGTAACCTGTTGATGTCATAACAGCAACAGCTCCCAATCAAATTAGTTTCAAACTTTTCAATAAAATATCCATATGGCTTCCCTGTTGCTAAAATAAGTTTACTAGGGCTAGTATTATTTCTGGATTTGAAAAACTTTTTTGTACCAAGCTTAAGGTCACAGTGATCTTTCCCCTTGACCTCAATGTCATCGTGCAGATTCCTAATTTCATAGCCAAAAATGCATCCGAGTTTTGTTCCAATAGTCAACCCATCCTGAAATATAACATCCTGAAATATAAGCCGAGAACTTTTGTTAAATGTAAAAACTTACTGTTGAAAAATAATTTTGCTACCAAGGTTACAGTCACCTTGCCCTTTGACATTGCAACTTCCCTGTCGCTATGCAAATTCCTCAAAGCATAATCAAGCATGTATCCAAGCTTGTTCTGCTGGCTTAAATTTTTCATGTTCCATTATATAGAAAAAACATTTTGACCAGATAAGAGATGCCTATTGATTGTGCAATTTATCCAGTGTGCAATGCCACGATTCCATTTTCTTTGTAACTACTGGACGTCATATTAGTTGAGGCTATTGTTTGTACAGATAGGGTTTTCTAAAAAAAGTCCCCATCTGAACATGCAAATCGGCATCTGTCAGACAGCTCTTGAGGCAAAATCACGCAAGTTATATTCATGGCAGTATGCTCGACAGACAGTGCGTATTTCAATACTGTTTCAATACTTTACAGCTGTAAATTTTCAGAAATAATCTCCTGCATTGTCTTGGTTAGTAAAGTGATATTTCTCAAGACTTCACGGCAGTAGCTGTTTTGGCTGACTTCAGTGTTATAGGGCTTAACCCTTCACCCTTAAATCTTTTCACAAAAATTTCAATTTTCTCATAGTAATGTCCATTTGCAGACCAAGAGAAGACAATTATTGAAAATTGACTACTGAAATGACTGGCTTGGTTATCGAGCCAGTCATTCCAGTGGTAAATTAAAAAAAAATAGTCTTCTCTTGGTCTGCAAATAGACATTTTCTATGAGAAAATTGAAATTTTCGTGAACAAATTTGAGGGCCAAAACAGCTTCTGCAGTTCTTGGCTGATATGAGTGTTAAAGGGTTAACTTAAAACTTAAATACCTGCTGCTTTCAATACAACAATGAAAGAAAGCCAGTGAAATTGACTAGAACCTGTTAGACAGCAACAGGCCAAAATTACATTAAACATATTCCACAGATTATTCGTCACAAGTTACATAATGAAGAATTTTCCATTCCTGGTCTGTACGGTTCAAAGGGTTAATCTCTACACAAGATCATGAATATTTTGATGTACATGTAGCACTGGAGGGATGAATGGACGGTCACTTTGATCTACAGTATAGCTCATAAACAAGAGGAGCGAGGGGCTTGTATCGCTCACCTGGAACATAAGCATTTCAACTAAAAAGACTAACAGATTTAAGTAGAACCATAGGGTTTAGGCTAGAATTGCAACAAGGATGCGTCCTGCAAGACATTTTAAATTTCCAATTACTTTACTATGCGAGTTTTTGTCAGGAAACTGATCCAAGACCACCAATCAAGTTCCCTTGAACAAACTTGGTTCAGCTGTTGTCCTAGATGATCTTTCATGAGTTTTATATCGATTTCCCAAGCGCTTTTGGACTCCCAACATATTTTAGATGTTTCTAAAAATCGGACAAAATTCAATATGGCCACTGACCAAATTAGCTGATCGGCTTCTTTCGAACAAAGTTGGATCTGTATGCCCTAAGGATAATTCCTGCCAATATAATTGAAATCGCCCTAACGGTTCTAGTGAAGATATTTTTAATTTCATATTGCTTTAGTATGGGAGTTTTTGGCAGGAAAATGATCCAACATGACCGCCAAGCCATTTATCCAACAGTTTCGAATGTGACTAATTTGATTTCAGCCTACCCAAAAACCTATAAAACAATTTTGGCTTCAAAATCCATCCAATAAAGAAATCCAATATGGTTGACAAACACACATTTTGAATCATCCACAGCGGCCTTTTTACATATCAACTTCCCTTGAACAAAGCTTTATAGCCCTTAGCACCTAATCATAGCTCCCAAATTTCAGCACAAATGGTTTAGCGGTTCTGGAGGAGTCATTTTCACAAAAACTATGTCATTCAAGATGGGCACTGAAAAACTTGGCCAATCAAGTTCGCTTGAACAGACTTGGTTCATCTCTTGGTCTAGATGATGTTTCATGAGTTTGAAATCGATCCACGGAGCAGTTTCAGAGAATAAGATTTTTAAAGACGTTTCTAAAGATTGGCCAAAATCCAAGATGGCCACTGCCCAAATTGGCTGATCAAACTATGTCAAATCTATGCACTACATGTATGTCAAATATAATTGAAATCATGCCATAGTTCCTGAAGTCGTTTAAAGAAAAGGTTGATGGACGATGAACAGATACACGATGGACAGTCACCATGGCATAAGCTCACTTGGCAATTCTGGCCAGGTTAGCTAATAAGGTAGTGTTTCCAAGAACAAAAATAGAAACATGTTACTTAGTACTATTTTGAACACGATGTAAGAAATGTTCTGTTGAATATTTTGAACATAACTGGATTTGGAAGATATTGCTGCCTTAGGCAACAATGTTAAGGCAGCAATGCCATCCAATCCAATTATGTTAAAATATTCAACAGTACATTATACTTTGTTTTGTAAAGATAAGTTATTTCTGAGTTGTATTTTTGAGATCTGACACACCTTTAGCCTAAGATAGTGGAAAGAAAAGCGACTATATAGTGTTTCAAATTTCCTTTGCTGTTCTGTAAAACAGGAAACTAGGTTAGACATGCAACCTAAGAGACACATGTACATCAAGCTTGGCAAGTGTATACGTGACAAAGTTGGTAGATGGATGGATGATACAACTCACTAATAGATCAAAGGACAGACCAAATGATTACTATATAGACTCTCATTCATAAGTGTATTTAAATACTTCATAATTATGAATACTGACCCCATCTATATTGGCTCTTATTTCTTCTATTCTTCCAGCAAAGAATAAAAATAATGCACCCTGCAAAAAGAAAGTCAATCATATTAATGTCCAGTTTGTCAACTAGGACTATTCAAAGACAAGTTCTTTAAAAGGAGAATGTTTGATGAAAGCTTGCTACATGCTTCAGAATTTGAACAACTGATAATACGACCTCATCCAGACATCTAGCCATGTACATATGGTTCAACAAATTTTACAATACTTATCCAAAATTAAATCAAGAATTATGAAAAATTAATTGTCTTGCATGCTCTCTACAATGTCGATCAGCTCAGATCAACAGTCAACTTCAATTGGTGGAACAACAAGACCAACAAACAGATTGCTGAAATCTATGCCCCCCCCCCCCCTCCCCACCATCATGGAATGGATCAATGTAGTGTGTCATTTTTTTCGGAGAGCGAATGAAGATTGTCTAGCATTGCAGTGCCTCGACACATCATATTCTGTTCATCTTTATTTATGCAAGCAAGTATGAACTGCACTACGACATTCCATCAGCAATAAAGGTCATATTGCTAGAATTAAACGTAATCATGGTTTCCTTATTGGGATCACTGTGATCATAAGCTTTCAATCACAAATTTAATAGGATTCTTCGGATCACAAATGGAAACACACAGGCCAGGTTTGGAGATCATCCCTTCAGTAGAACTTGAGTTATCATCCGGAAATGCAAACCAACTTCATTAACTGGGTGGGTCACCATGACCTTGACCCTTGACCATTCAAGACAAAGTTTAAGACTTCTTCGGCGGCCAAAGTGCAAAACACAGACCAAGTTTGGTTATGATTTCTTCACTAGAACTTGATTTATTGCATGGAAATGAAAGCCTGGACAGGCAAACGGATTGATGGATATAGAAACAAACAAACAAACAACCAAACGGATGAACAAACAAAATTATTGTTAACCCAATATATCTATATTGGGGTGGGTGGGTGGGGGGGGGGGGTCATAATTAGAATGCAATGTTTGGTTGCAATACAGGTAACTAAGTGTATTATGCTCAATAGCACTACAACTAAATGATGTAAGAGATTTATTTCGGATCAGAACAGACATAGTTGAATGTAAGCACTAATTATATGATCTATAGGGTTTTTTCCGCATATGGATAAACAATGAATCACTGCTTATATAATCATATGGTACAGTGCTGAAAGGAAAGGACCAGGGAACTAGCAAATGCTATAGAATGATAAAATTATATAATAATCAACCTACACGTACATGTACAACCACCAATAAAAACACAAATACATTCATTTGGAAGAAGTTTTAAAAAGCAGCTAAATACCATTTATGTTACTCGGGCGGGAACCAATTAGTGACACGGCTGGGCCTATGCGCTCTGTTGTATGCCAAGGGAATAAATAATATCCTCACTACAGCCAGTCATATTTAATCTCAGTTATATTCAAGTTAAGATGATTAACCACTACATACTAATGCAAAAAAAAGAAATTGACTGCCTAGTAGACAGACAGGTCAACACAGAGAACTCCACAAATCAACAACCTGACCTGTATCATCTGAGGGTGGGTAAAAATGCTTTTTCATTGACCTTAAAACACTAATGCTAGAGCCATGAAATTTGGTCCAGATTATCATACTAACGTTGTTATACTTCGCACCATCTCAGCACAGAACAACAAATACCCTGATTGGATGTTAGTCAGATCTCTGGTGGGTCTTGTTCATTCCGAGACTCAGCAAGATCCCATGGGGAGTGTCATAAATCAGTTGGATTTTCAGTCCCTGATCTCGGTTTATGCTTAGCTTGCGCTGTTTGATTTGTATGGCCTCATTAACCTTTCCTTTGCCTCACCATTCTTCTGTTGTTAATATTTTGATGTTGTTATCCATAGTTATTTGATGTGCATGTGTACTGTCATGACTGTAGTGTTCCTACATTGCAGACAAGGCACTGGTCTGGTTTTCTTTAACTCTCACCCCTAATGCTCTGTACCAGTCTCACCCATGTAGGTGTCAGCACAGTTGTTACATTTGTCCCCGTAGACCACTCCTCACATGTCAACTCCATGGGATTTGAAAGCTCTTTAGAGGCACTCAGACACACCTTTGATTTACGGAATGCATGCCGTGATGTATTTCTCCTTGTTGATGTCATCTGTTTTGATGGTACGTGTAGCTCTCGTCTTTGGGACATCCTAAATCCAATCAGTATATATCAATTTCCCATTCGTAGACGAAGAAACAAATAAATCAAATGGCAAAAAGCATGTTTTTAATTCACGCTAGTTCTTGTGCCTTCATCTTTGCACACAATTTATCTAATCTATAACATACTTACCTTTGGATAATCTCTTAGACAGGGTGCCAATAGCTCTGACGCTAAATCAACATCTCCATCAGCTGTGCCTAAAATTAGAAATGTAAACAGTTTTAATGATAAAGTACTATCTAGCACAAGTATAGACTGAAATATCAATGATTATGCACAGAAGTTGTTGCAGCAGAGATCACCAGGTTAATGCTTTAATGCTAAAGCTGGCTAGAAACAGCTTCCTCAGACCTCCTGGGAAATGTTCATTTGCAGACCAAGAAGACTATTTTTCTAGATTTACCACTAGAATGACTGGTTCAATAACTGAACCAAATTAAGGTTGTACATTTTCAAAAATAATCCTCTCATAGCCTGCAAATGGACATTCTCTGAGCAAAAATTTAATTTTTCTTGACAAATCTTTAGAATTAGTGTTAAAGTAATCCATCCTAATCGAAAAACAGTTTCTGCAGTTGTCCTGAGAAATACCCATATGCAGACCAAGAGAACTGGGTTTTTTTCAAATTTATCTCTGGAATGACTGGCTCGATCACAAAGCCAGTCATTCCCGTGATAAATTTTCAAAAATAGTTTTCTTTTGGCCGGTAAATGGAAATTTTATACATGTATGAGAAAATTGAAATTTTCTTTAACAGATTTAAGGGTGAATGGGTTAACCCTATCATGACGAAGCCATCCAAAACCAGCCTCTGTAGGGGCATTGAGGATTGTCCATTTGCAGGTCAAGAGAATACAATTCTGGAAAATTTACAACTGAAATTCCTGGCTCGGTAACCGAGCCAGTCATTCCAGTGGTAAATTTTCAAAAATAGTTTTCTCATGGCCTGCAAATAGATATTAAGTAAGTAAATATTTTGCAATTCCTGAACAAAGTTAGACATTAAAGGGTTAAACCAAGTATAACTAGTATAAATATAGATAGGTAATGAAATGCGCTATCTACCATGTCTACTGAATTCTTTCAATACCATAGCCATGATCAAAGAAATATAAAATCCTTATTGTTTTATACAATCACACCGTGGGAATGCATACAGAATGATCTATGCAGGGACACAAATGCCTAATCTTTATATCACCAATCAATGATGCATGGTGACAATAAAACTATTTACAATAATTATTCAGAGGATTCCTAGCTTATACTAGCAACACTGTGATTACATATACCTTTACCCATCTGATAACAAAATCAAAAGGGTTCCTTGGTAGCATGTATGTGCAACTTCAAATCCAAGTTTGTAGATCGCTGTAGAACCAATAGCATAGACAGCAACAGCCCCCAGCCAAATTAGTTTCAAACTATTCAACAGCTCACCTGTGCACTATATAGATACCGTGAAAATAAGATTGACAAATTCAAATTTGCAAATCGATTCAAACATGCATAAAAGGGGGTGGAGCCTAAATAGAAATGGGCTGGGATTAACTAGAAATGGGCGGGGCATAGCTAGAAATGGATATCTTTATTGCCTTACCCAGAATAAAGCTAACAACTGTGTGGTATGCGATGAGAATGATGGAACACAGGGGTCCACGCAGGCTGTCAGACATATGACTTCCCTTTTCCAGCTCTGTTAAACCAGTTTTCTTAAAAACAAATACAAACACTGAAACAGAATTAATAGTGATCTGATTATGACATTCATGTATATATACGATTGGTTGGTCAGTTGTTCGGTCAGTCAGTCGGTCGAATCTTTGACATTTTTGCCAAATCCTGCTATGTCACAACCATAGCATGCATAGCTCCAGCACTTGTTTTCTATTTAGACATCAGTCCAGTGCTATGCATTAATGGTCAAGCCAGCCAAGGCCCGCTTCGGCAGTAGTTCTAAGAAATGTCCATTTGCAGACATTCAAAAAGCAAATATTTATATTTTTTGATTAATTTTGTGTTCTAGTTTCTTACTTGGCAGATTCTGTAACTACTTTTGGACATCAACACTTCAACAGTCAAAATTGGTCAAGAAAATAACAAATCTTTCCTAGTAAATGTTCATTTGCAGGATGAGATTCCTTTTCAAAATTTACCATTGGAATGACTGGCTCAGTTATCGAGTGAGTTTTAAAAAATAACCTACATTATTTGTTTGCAAATGGTCATACATCAGGACTCAGGCCATGAAAGGGATTTTGGGCTGGCTTGTCCATTAAAGGGTTATCATACACATAATGGATGGATCCAGCTTTATCTATGCCCCGCCTATCTCTATCTGAGCTCCACTAACGCTTTGTCCATGTTGGGATCAATCAAACCATGAACTCCCTGAATCTCAATTTCCGGAAAATTATACAGGTATGCTGTTCAGTAGTTTGAAAGTAATTTGACTTGGTACTGTTGCAGTATATGGCAGCAACAGCACCAAGTCAAATTAGTTTCAAAATATTCAACAGAATGTTTATTAAATAGAAGCCATACAATTCATACAACTTGACAGACTATTAAGCATTCATAGCAGACTTAGATCCGTCATTCATTATGTAATTGATTGTGATGTCAACCTACAAAGTACATGTGACATTATTCATTATGACATCATCTATTTGACTGACAGATTGAATTCATCCATTATGTAATAGGTTGTATAATTATGTACTACCATTTTTATTCGAGGAAAGGACGCTAGTTTGTATTGGATGCAGGCTAAATTTTGGCCCAAATCCTCCCCAAAAATCTGTATACTCATAGAAAGGATGCATAGAGAAATTGAAATCCATTCTCTAAAATGGGTAAAACTCATATAGAACCCACCACGAAAACTGAACGCAATTTCCATATGCATGCTTGCGTATCCCTACATGTTTATTAATGTACGTCTCAAAAATATCATCGTGGAAGTGAAATTATTAATGGGACAGCCTAAATATTGTGTATCTTCAATAAAGATCATTTATTACATTAAAATCAATGCTACCTTTGACATAAAATGTCGCCTACAAAATAAGGAAATCATGTGATATTAGGAATGCGGTCAGATCAGCAGTTGTGTTTACTACAATATCTGCCATTCTCTATTTTCATTGGCTTGTATGGGAGAATTTATCCAATTAGAACAGAGAAATAATATTTCTCTTCAGAGAAAATTAATAATAGAACAGTGTTTACTCTCGTATTACACATTAATTTTGTACTGCCGACCAACATTAAATTATCCAAAACGGAATAAGAATTAAAATGAGATAAAGCGCTTCTTACGTTGGTGAGCGCTGGCTCTTTTGCGATTGGAAGCACCATGTTCTCGCGAGATCTTATACGCTAATGGGAGTTTGTTATCAAAAGGGTACGGATCAGACCTAAAGAACAATACTTAGTACCTATCGCGCAATGATAATATATAGTATTCAGAGTTCCGAGAGCAGAATATTTTATCCGCGTACTCGCTCTAATTAAAAACAACCTTTTGCGTTTGGAGGCGAATCACGTGATTTATATCTTTTCTGGACGACATTTTATGTCAAATTCAGGATTAATTTTGATGTAATAAATGATATTTATTAATGGATACGTTATATTTAGGCGCTTAAATTTAATAATTTCACTTCCGCGATGATATTTTGAGGTATACATTAAACATAGTCGCAAGGTGGGGAGAATTTGTACCGTGTGAAAATGAGTTGAATTTCTTTTTTTATGAAACTTGAGGGAAAAAAAGTGCTCGATTATAGGATGAATACCCAATTTTTTCAATTTTCTTAATAAATCGCAACTTCTGTTACAACAGAATTGACTGCTCTAAGTCAAAACATGATCAATACAGACACTGGCTGGGCCTAGTTGCTGCAGGATGATGTACAAGTATCATGCCCATGGATCCCAAATCAAACATCTGTAATAAAATGATCTATTCTAACTTGTTTGTAACCAGATTCTTTTTTATTTGTGACAAAATAACACATCTCAAATATTACAATAAGTGCATTATTTTATTCTACAGTACGTCTGGTCTTGTACTCACTTTATTCCCTGAGAATCCAACAAATTCAAGTAACTTCAGCACCCTGCTTGGTAGTAATGAGATCATCTGAAAAGAAGTTAACCATTTTAGTGCTACTGCAAGGCAATTGTAGGAACTAATGTGAATGTGTCTATTTTGAGACCACTGCTGCTGAAAACCTATGGTAACAGCAATACTAATTCCAGTTACATGTAACAAGGCAGTCTGTATATGGTGATTTAAATTAAAGGAAAGGATCAGGGAACTAACATATGCTCTTGATTGACATCTTTATATAATAATTAACCTATAGCCACTGAAAAGAATCAGAATACTTAGAACAAGAGGCCCAAGGGGCCTGTGTCACTCACCTGGAGCACCATCAATTTTTGTCAAAATTGTTGGTGGGTGGTTTAGCAGTCTTTTAAATGAGTTTGTGGACATTTTTGCAAGTGCAATATGGCCGCCAAACACACTACATTTTGATAGCCTCACGGCGCCCATGTTTTTTTGATGTATCAACTTCCTTTGAACAAATTTTAATGGCCCAAATTTCGGCCCGATCCCTTCAGCGGTTCTGGAGGAGTCATTTTCATGAAAACCAGGTCATCCAAGATGGTCGCTGAACCATTTGGTCAATCAAGTCCTCTTGAACAAACTTGGCTTACCTCTTGGCCTAGATGAAGATTCCCCAAGTGGTTTCGGAGATTTTTAAAGACATTTCCTGAAATCGGCCGAAATCCAAAATGGCCACTGGGCAAATTGGCCGATCGGGTTCATTTGAACAAACTTGGATCCTTATGCCCTAAGGATGCTACCGACCAAATATAGTTGAAATCGGCCTGGTAGTTCTCAAGAAGATATTTTAAATTTCCCATTGCTTTAGCATGGGAGCTTTTGACGAGAAAATTATCCAAGATGGCTACCAAACCGTTTATCCGACAGTTTCGAAAATTGCAAATTTGAGCTCAGAATACCCAAAACCATATATAGAACCAATTTTGGCCTAAAAATCCATCAAATAAAAAACCCAATATGTCCACCAAACACCCTACATTTTGATTGGCCCACGGCGGCCATGTTTTTTGACGGAGCAATGTCCCTGGAACAAACTTTAATGGCCCTTAGTCCCTAATCATATCTCCCAAATTTAGGCCTAATCCATTCAGCGGTTCTGGAGAAGTTGTTTTCGGGAAAACTAGTTCATCCAAGATGGCTGCCGAATCATTCAGTCAATCAAGTCGTCTTAAACAAGCTTGGCTTACCTCTTTGCCTAGATGAGGTTTCATAAGTTTTGAATCGATTCTCCAAGACATTTCGGAGAACGAGATTTTTAGACATTTCTAAAAATCGGTCGAAATCCAAAATGGCCACCGGCCAAATTGGCCGATCGGCTTCGTTTGAACATAATGAAATCTCTATGCCATAAGGATGCTTCCTGCCAAATATAATTCAAATCGGCCCAGTAGTTCTCGAGAAGACATTTTAAATTTCCCATTGCTTTAGTATGGGAGCTTTTGGCGGGAAAATGATCCAAGATGGCTGCCAAACCATTTATCTGACAGTTTCGAAAATTGCAAATTTGAGATCAGAATACCCAAAAACCTATATAAAACGAATTTCGGTCTCAAAATCCATCAAATAAAAAAATCCAATATGGCTACCAAACACTCTATATTTTGATTGGTCCACCTCGACCATGATTTTTGATGAATCAACTTCTCTTGAACAAACATTGATCGCAATTAGTTCCTAATTATATATCACAAATTTCGCCCTGATCGCTTCAGCGGTTCTGGGGAAGAAGTGGTTTTTGTGAAAACTAGGTCATCCAAGATGGCCACTGAACCATTTCGTCAATAAAGTTCCCTTGAACAAACTTGATTCAGCGCTTATCCTAGATCATATTTCATGAATTTTGAATCGATCCCTCAAATGGTTTGGGAGAAGATTTTTAAAAACATTTCTAAAAATTGGCCAAAATCCAAGATGGTCGCCGGCCAAATTGGCCGATCGGGTTCGTTTGAACAAAGTTGAATCTCTATGCCTTAAGGATGCTTCATGTCAAATATAATTGAAATCGGCCCAGCAGTTCTTGAGAAGATATTTTTAATTTCCCATTGCTTTAGTAGCTTTGGGGGGGGGGGGAGGGGGGGGGAAATGATCCAAGATGGCCACCAAACCGTTTATCTGACAATTTTGAAAATTGTAGATTTGAGATCAGAATACCCAAAAACCTACATAAAATCAATTTCGGCCCCAAAATCCATCAAATAAAAAAATCCAATATGGCCGCCAAACATGCTATATTTTGATTGGCCCACGGATCAACTTCTCTTGAACAAACTTTACTGGCCCTTAGTCCCTAATCATATCTGCCAAATTTCGGCCTGATCCCTTCAGCGGTTCTGGAGAAGTTTTTTTCGCTAAAACTAGGTCAACCAAGATGGCTGCCGAACTATTTGACCATTTAAGTTCCCTTGAACAAATTTGGTTGAGCTCTTGCCCTAGATCATATTTCATGAGGTTTCCTTCAATCCCTCAAACGGTTTCAGATAAGATTTTTAAAGACGTTTCTAAAAACCGGCCAAAATCCAAGATGGCCACCGGCCTAATTGGCCGATCGGCTTCATTTGAACAAACTTGGATCCCTATGCCCTAAGGATGCTTCCTACCAAATATAATTGAAATTGGCCAAGCGGTTCTTGAGAAGTCGTTTAAAGGAAAAGTTGACGGACGGACGACGGACGGATGACGGATGGTCACCACGACATAAGCTCACTTGGCCTTTCAGGCCAGGTCAGCTAAAAAACCAGCTAAATACCATTTATGGCATTTTAGCAAGAAGCAATTAGAGATGAAGTACGACCCATGCACTCTGGTGTATACCGAAGGAATAAATAATACCTGCTATAGCCGTTCATATAAGTGCAGTTATATTTTGTGAAAACTTTGACAGGAAATATGAAATCCATATTCGGCAACACCCAAAACATCAACTTAAATGGCTGTTCCTCTCTAATTATATTTGTCAACCTACATCACGATCCCTTCAGTTTCAAAAGTCATTGTGGGGAAAACTAGGTCAACCAAGATGGCTGCCAAACAAATCCACTATTCAAATTTTCTTCAACAAACTTGTTTGAACTCCTGCCATACATAAGTTTTATCAGTTTCCTATCAATCGACCAAAATGTTTAATATTGTTTCTAAAAATAGTGCAAAAATCCAAGATGACCTACAACCAAATCGACCAATCAGCATGGTTTTTCGGAAGCAACATCCTTTTAACAGACTTGAATGGCACTTAGTATCCAATTACATTTGCCAAGTTTTCGGCCCAATCGATTCAGCGATTCCAAAGGCTCTTTTTGTGAACAATCTATGTCATCTAAGATATGGCCACCAGAGAAAAAAAATTGAAGGTGACAATGATGATGACAATAAAAACATGCGAGACGATGATGAGGAAGAAGACAGATATGATGATGACATGAGTGAGCCATGTCTCTTGAACAACACAATGAGAGTGATGTTGCTAATATCACACGCGAGACAACAAATGTAAGAAGACTAAATACATACTAGATTAAAGGCTCCTACTCCCATTTTGACACCACTGTCAAAATGAAGCCGCTGCTTCTCATTCACCCAGTTTCTATTAGGTAGTATCTTGTTGCAGTCTCTGAAACAGACAGAATGATGAACCAATTAACGCTAGCCATGCTACTCATGCAGGGCCATTCTAGATGTAGAACTCGCTAAAACAAGACAGGTTGTAACTTTCTGCTGCTGGGGATATCTTCCTAATCTGGGTTTACCCTCAGTCTGTAAACTTACGTAATAATTACATTCTGTCAGTTCCATAGATGGATACCCTACCATCACTCAGTCAGATAACCAGAGATTGTTTGCTTCAGTGACAGCATCCCTCATGATGGTATTCTGACGAAGTGAAGTGACGATTGCCTGTCTCATACAGTACAGCTCATAAATAAGTAAAAATATTTTCACAAATGTTCTTTTGAATATTTTGAACATAATTGGATTGCATTGCTGCCTTAGGCTGCAGGCAGCAATGTCCGCCTATTAATCTATTTATGTTCAAAATAGACAACAGTATATTTTATTTTGTTCTGGAAACACATTGAATTATTCCTGAGCTGTACTGTATTATTGTGGGTGAATGAATGGCATGCAGTGGTCGTCTGGGCGTTTTAATGGAGAAATCCAGTTTCAGATATGACCCACAATCTTTCTAGCTAAGGTCCACTGACTTCGCCCATGTTGAGATCGAATGATCCCTGAACTAACTATTAATTTCCAGAAAGCTACTGTAAGCTGTTGAATATTTTGAAACTAATTTGACTGGCCGCTGTTGATGCCATCAAAATATTCAACAGGTTACTTGCAAAGTTTTCTGGAAATTGAGAGTCATGGAGTTCCGGGTTCGATAGATCACTGTATGGGAAAAGAGTTGGCGTGGCGTGGCTAAAATTGGATTCATCCATGAATTTTACTCTAGAATTATCATACCTTGTCGAATAATGTGTTATGAAATTTCATCTAAAAGATTCCATAGCTAATAGTGACACAATTAGCAGATGCAATGCTTTGAAATGAGTTTAGGTGTTTAGAGGTGCAAGATATAGTAAATGTTCTGAATATTTCTCACAGTTTTGCACCAATTTGCCATTCTTAATTAACGCACTGCTTTTTATTACCTGCGATGTCATATCTGACCATTAAACCAAGATTTAATATCCATAAAATTAAATAGAAATTAAATCTTTAAAAAAAATTGTCTTCCTTTGGTCTGCAAATGAGCAAAGCCATCATTTTGGCTGGCATAACAAATAAACACATGAAATGAGTACATATAAGTTCCATAAACTCCATTTTGAGATAGTACATTCAACTCAGGTGTTATACTTACTTGTAACATTTGTAACATTCACGGATTTTGAGTCCACCTTTGACAAAGCTAATCAGGTTTTCATCCTGTATAAAAGTGAGCAAGGCTCGCAGTAATAAGCACTCAGCATAACATAGTTCTGCATGGATCTCCTCTGCAAGACAACACATTATGTTACATGTCGGCATCAGACACACAAATGGCTACAGTATAATCAAGGTTCACAAATTATCCTACATCATGATATTCCATAGTCCTTCCTGACTTGTTATCTCAATTTCCATAGGCTTACTACAAAATTTTGAATCAGTATCCGTTTAATACGTTAACACAAAAAATTGTTCAAGAAGATTTTAATTATCTCATAGAAAATGTCCATTTGCAGACCAAGAGATTTTTTTTTATTTACCACTGGAATGACTGGCTTGATAACCAAGCCAGTCATTCCTGCGGTAAATTTTCAAAAATAATCGTCACTTGGTCTGCAAAGTGGCATTTTTCAAGGCCACTCCAGAAGCCTTTTCTTGGCCAGCTTGAGTGCTAAAGAGTTAGTAAAGAGAACTGTCAAAATTTAGTGATACAATATTCTTTGAGGAACAAGAATCACAACTATCTATTGCAATATTACAAACCTTTTTCTCAAGCAACAGCACAAAATATTTGGTCCTAGAAACGTTTATTATATTTCCATACTTTTCTCAGAAAATCAAACCTATGCATGGAACAGGAGAATGAACTGACAATGTTTTAGCGCTGGAAATGCATACTAATATGCACAGAAATTTCGGATAAATTATTTACATTTTTTTCCCCGAGTACAGTAATATTGCCAAGCATGCAGTACTGGACAGGTCTATTAAAATTTGCCACGTAAAATAAATATTATATTCAGAGGTCTAGATATGCAGGGTTTTTGCATTTGCACCCAATAAAAATGGCCCATCACCCAATTAGTTTTTAACATCATGAGTAGTGATGTTATTTTTCCGGAAAAATATTTTTGCGGAAAATTTTCCTACAATTGGAAAAATGTGTATATTTTGAACCATAAAAAAAATATATATACTGGTAAAAAAAAGTTAGGGATCATGGATTATATTTTGAGTATATTCTGGTAAACGGCTCAGATCAAGTGAAAACAGCTTTTGTTTACTTCTTTTATTGGTCATTGAGACATGCACGGTGTCGTGTGCTGTCAATTTCACTTTTCACGTGCAAGCGTGCAGCACATGTGAAGGGTGGCTAAAATTGAGTGTTTTCAGAGATCACAGGTGTTACTGATTTTTTTATGAAGACATCTGATTGAGTCTGATTGAGGCCTTGGTTAACGTGTACATTGACCACGGTGGACCACCTTTACAAAATGCCGCAAAGAAGACATTTACGAGCTTGTGAGGCAAATCAAGCAGTTGGAATGATCCAAACTGCCCAAACACAGAGACAGGTGGCTGTTGCACTTGGTGTTTCGCAAAGTGTGATATCCAGGTTGTGGACACGGTTTCAAGCAACTGGAACTGTCAATGAGAGGCATAGAAGTGGAAGACCACGTACCACGACACGCCGCCAAGACCGGTATATCGTCACTTTAGCCAGGAGACATCGTTTTGATAGTGCACGTTCTCTCAACAGACAGTTCAATGCTGCTACAGATGTTCAGATAACACCCCAGACTTTGAGGAACCGACTTCACAGAGACAATCTTAGAGCTCGCAGGCCAGCTGTGAGACCAAGGCTACTCCTACGTCATCGACAAGCTCGCCTGGAATGGGCTCGTAATCACATTAGATGGCAAAGACGTCACTGGCAGCCAGTTTTGTTCACTGATGAATCCAGATTCTGTTTAGATTTCCATGATGGTCGCAGACATGTGTGGAGAGAACCCAGACAACGGTATGCACAGTGTATGGTCGCTGAACATGACCGTTTCGGAGGGGGCTCAGTGATGGCTTGGGGTGGGATTTCTTTGACTGGTCGCACTGAACTGGTTGCTATCAGGAATGGAGCTCTGAATGCCATCCGGTATAGGGATGAAATCCTTCATCCAGTTGTGAGATTGTTTGCTGGAGCTGTGGGTCCTGACTTTGTTCTCATGGATGACAACGCTCGGCCTCACCGTGCTCGAGTTATCACACAGCACCTTGAGAGGGAGACCATAGAGAGAATGGAGTGGCCAGCAGTATCACCTGACTTGAACCCCATTGAGCATGTGTGGGACCAGCTTCAACAACAAATTTCACAACGCCAGGTGCCCCCAATGACTCTGGATGACCTGGAAACTGCTCTCAGGCAGGAATGGGACAACCTTCCAGAACAGAACATCGTGCGCCTCATCAACAGCATGCAGCGGCGTTGTCAAGCAGTCGTGGCTGCACGTGGAGGTCACACTCGTTACTAAAGTGCATATGGACTGATTTGGAGTGACACACGTTTATACGCTTGTTGACTTGCAATCATGAATTCTCATTGTTTCATGGATGCCTTTCATTAACACCTATGTGATGCATTGCTGACAAATCAATTTCAAAACTGTCATTAAATATGGATTCAGCAGAGGCTGTTAGTTATCATTTCGAATCTGTTTATGTCTGTTATATCGAATGTTTCTAACAATACTGAAAAAAATTCGTGATCCCTAACTTTTTTTGTCCAGTATATATATACTGAGCCAAAAAGGTTTAGCAACAGTGAAGTTTGGTTTGTTGTATTAAAACTATGCATCCATTTATAACCAAATTTTCAGGCATGTTTCTTCAATGTAATGTCTCGCTGATCATGAAGAAATGCAAATCATTTCTTGCATTTCTCGGCCGCATGCTTACTGCATGTGAAAATGCATTTTTCATGCACTGGCCCACATTGGCGGGTAGCGAGGCAAAAATTCAACATATTGCACAAGCAGATAACAAACGTCAACAGAAAACGCTTAAAAGTTTATCCTACCGAACATGGGCCGCTGCCCAGGGCTACCTGAAAATCAGCGCCATGAAGCAATGGGAAGACTCGCTGCTGGGCAGAGCGTTCGCGCTGTTGCTCGACATTTTAATGTTCACGCCTCAACCATTTCCCGTCTCCGCCAACGTGAGCAGGAAACTGGACATGTTAATGACCGACCACGATCTGGCAGACCGAGAGCAACAACACCACGAGAAGACCGCTACTTAGTGACGTCATCACGACGTCACAGGTTTGAGACTGCGCCGCGGGTGTCCCGTAATTTGCACACCGCTACCGGCACTACAGTGCATGCACAAACTGTGCGAAACAGACTCCATGATGCTGGACTGCATGCCCGTCGTCCACTTGTTGCTGTTCCGCTTACAGAGCATCACATCGAGAATCGGTTTGCATGGGCAAGAACTCATCAGCGATGGCGTGCTCAACAATGGAGTCACATTTTGTTCAGTGATGAGTCGAGGTTTTGTGTGGATGTGGCGGATGGTAGACAATGGGTTTGGTGACATTTAGGAGAACAGTATCAGCACGACAGATTCGGTGGCGGCAGTGTCATGGTGTGGGCTGGAATCCATGAAAATGGCAAAACATTTATTGATTTATTTATTTTATTTATAAATAAATTTATTTTATTTTATTTTTTTATTGTGATTCGCGGAAATTTAACGGCTCAACGTTACTGTGAAGAAGTTGTCGCCCCTGTTGTCATCCATTTTATGCAGCATCATGCAGACTTTATGTTCCAGCAAGACAATGCCCGTCCTCATTCAGCTAGGGTCACCAGTGATTTCCATGAGGCTAACAACGTTCCGGTGTTGGACTGGCCAGCGCGATCACCGGACCTGTCTCCTATCAAACACGTGTGGGACATTCTTGGCTGTATGGTGCGTGAGAACCATCCACATCTTCACAACGTGCGGGAGCTTGAAGCTGCACTGCTCCAGGAATGGGATGCGATTCCTCTTCGTGACATCAGGTGCTTAATTTGAAGCATGAGAAAGCGATGTATGGCGGTGGTTAATGCTCGCGGAGGTCACAACCGGTATTGACAGCTCAGTGTCATTATTTTAATTGGACCCTTCCGTTGAATGATGCCGTGTTAAAGGCGCGATGCTAGCATTACAGTAACAAGAGACTGTTGTTCAAATTGGAAAATGACCTATTAATTAAATAATATATTTGAATCAATTTATTGTTTTTGTTAAATAACATTTATACAGTAATATTCTCAGTGTTGCTAAACTTTTTTGGTTCAGTATATATATATATACAGTATATATATATACAGTATATATATATATATATATATATATATATATATATATATATATATATATATATATATATATATACAGTATATATATATATACAGTATATATATATATATGTGCGTGCGTGCCTGCCTACGTGCGTGCATGCGTGCGTGCGTGGTGCCATGGGTGTTTGTGTGGAACTGTGGTCTGTCACAGTGTATGGCTGTGTGGGTAAGTTGGTGGGTGGGTGGGTGCAGGCACTGCAGGGCTATCTGATTGTTTGTTTGACAGACTGCCTGCTAATTTTTATTCAGGCTTATGTACAGTACACATAAGTCAGGTTTATGGATACCAATAACATAACTATCATATATGCTCAGCATACTTCCATGTAAATCTCCCTATGAAAATCAGTACCCAATAACCCTCATAGTTACAGCTCAGCCTCTCCATACATACAATGGTAGGAATGTGAGGCAGCTTACAGAATCATGTATATAGTACAAGCAGCTACAGGTATCATGCTATCGATAACTTAGTTCCTATTCATGAATATGTATGCAGCCAGCCAGCAGCAAGCATCCTTATTAGGAGAGGAATGCTGATTGCCTAAATCTGGGGCTGTTTAGCAGTGAGTCACAGTCTGTCTATAGCTAGTGGCAAGTAGTCAAGCATACTGTGAATTGTTCAAAGTTTTAAGAATATATGTCCTATAGAGCACATAATTAGTCTACCATCAGAAAAATTTGAAATTAGGTTACAAGTTATCATCTAATTGTGACAGCAGTAATACTAATAGTGTCATTGAGTTGGGTTTTTGTTTTTTCCCAAGTAATCTAAGTAACTGTGTAAGTTTGTTTGCTTGCAGTGCGTTGGTTTTAAAACAAAATAAAATGAAATAATGGAAAAGTGAGAATAACTAATTAGATAAGTCGCTGTCGTAGGCCTATCCGATCTCATAGGGTTAACTTCTGTGTAGGGGGTGCGCTTAGTTATTCATTTAATGGTTGAATTGTAATAGCAGTAACAGTGTCAATAAGTTTCAAATAATCGAAAGTAAAAGAAAGCTACGAGTCTGTTTGTTTTGAGTAAGTCGTTGTTATAGGCCTACCTGGTCTCATAGTGTAACCTTTTCTGTACAGTACGGAATTTAAGCGTAACGGTCAGTTGTTTTAGTGGTTAATTTGCCAGTAAAGTGTCATGATAATAGGAATTCGAGATAATCGTGTATTAAATTCAGTGTCGTAGGCCTACCAGTTTGGTAAAAAATAAAAAAAGACATTCTAAGTCGGATATCGAGTGTGAATAGTGACAATTGCCATGGCAGACGACCACGCCCAAATCCAAGTTGAGAAACGTGGGCGTCGGCGGGCGCGGAATGCTCCGTGGGACGTAGCGAATCCTGTCAATTGGACTGTCAGCAAGTTGAGAGATGAACTGTTGAAGATCGGAATATATGTTCCAGCAAGTATGGCGAAGGGTACCTTGAAAACATTGTATTTGGATAATACGGGACGGCGTCGAGAGACGGTTCATTTGGACAGCGCTAACAATCAACCTGTGTCCAGAAATAACTTTGATGGCAGCGTAGATGCCGACGTGACTGCACACATAATTAATTCAATCGGGAGCATTAGTGGACCGGAAGTACGTAGTTCACAAGAGGCTACTCAGCGAAGTAGTGAGAGCAGTAGCGAAACGGATGTACGTAATACGCAAGCGGATGTACGTAATACACCGGAACTTACTCAGCGAAGTAATAACGGGGCGGAAATAGCTCCGCAGTTAATGCCCGAAACTACTCAGCGGAGTACTATAGAGAGGGATGTACATATAAACAATGCCGTACGTGACAGTAGCCATGATCTGACTGCGGTTATGTCGTCGATGACCGTTATGCAGCAAACCATGATGGGATTACAGCAGGCCGTGATTGGTTTGCTGGATAAAGATAAGAGCACGAACGTGCTTCTGGGAAAAGCCAGTCCCGGGAATACGCTACAGTCGGCGATGGACGAGTTTAGGAAACAGAGTCGTGGTCCAGCAAATACACCCGTTGATGTTCTGACCATATCATCGAACAGAGGTGGGTACCATTTACCATTGTCTCAATATGGTGTCCCATCCGAATGTATAAACCACATAGACATTGTGTCAGAGTCTTTGCAGAAAAAGATATGGGATGGGAAAGACATAGACCTAGCAACCCTATTGATCCCTAAATATGAGGTAGTTTCTGAGGGGCAGAGAAGATCTGAAAATGTAGCGGAGGATCCACACCTCGGGAAGTACCTGACAATTAGCGAGTTCATAACAGCGTTTGGGAAGTTCAGGAGGGTAATGACAAAGAAGTTTCCGGAGAGAAGCCTTCAATTGGATCGATACGAGGCAAATTTGGTAGAGATATTCAACGTGTATGGTCCAAAGTATTATGACTATCATTTGCAGTTTTCCGCGAGAGCGACGTCTGCGCTCAGAGACAGTAATGTGAAAGTGGACTGGTCACTTAAGGACAATACCTTGTTGAGCATGGTGATAGGGAATGCGAGGGTTAATTGTTGTAGGCTCTGCGATTCAACGACGCACAATACTCACTTCTGCCCACAACGTACTAAGAGGAACCTGAATTTTCAGCCATACTCCCGCACACCTGGCAATCTTGTGACAAGGAGGTACGACAACAAGGAAGTGGATAGATTGGGACGGGCCCGCTTCAGGGTGAATGGAGCGGAGGTATGCAACAATTTTAATTCTGGGAAATGCTTTCGCACAGCATGCCCCTATACACATGCATGTGGCTCATGCGGGATTGCAGGTCACACATCTAAATCTTGCAAGGGTGGCACATCTCAGAAGCTTGGGGGAGTAAATAAGGCCTGACTGAGCGACATTATCGTGGACTATCAGGTTGTTTCACCGGTGAATGTTGATAGACTGGAGTATGAATTGCAGGGACATCCTGATGAACCTTTTGTGCAGTACTTGTGTGGAGGGCTGAAGTACGGTTTTGACACTGGAGTGGCCTGTAGCACATTACCAACTCGGGAGTGTAAGAACTTACAATCCGCAATGAAACAAAAACATATTGTGGATGACCTGGTTAAGAGTGAGGCGACGAAAGGTTTCTTGAGCGGCCCTTTTGATACACCCCCATTTGATACTTATAGAGTTAGTCCGGTCGGAGTGGCTACAGGAAAATATTCGAGAAAGCACCGCTTGATTGTGGACCTTTCCTCACCGCATGATGATGCATATCACCCGAGTGTAAATGACTTGATAGACAAAGAGAGCTGCTCATTGTCATATGTGAGAATCGATGATGCTATTCGGATTATTCAGCGTTTGGGTAGGTCCACCACCATGTGCAAGACAGACATTTCAGACGCTTTTAAGATTATACCGATCCTTCCTGCACAATGGAACTTATTCTGTATTCAATGCCGACGTCAATATTATTTTTACACTAGACTGGCATTTGGCTGTCGTTCAAGCCCTAAGATATTCGATACCTTGTCACAAGCCATTTGCTGGATTGCCAGAAACAGATATGGAATCGGACACATTTTGCATTTATTAGACGATTTTATAACATTTGAGGCCCCAGAGAATTGTGGAGAGCGTAATATGGCCCTGTTACATTTAATATTCAATAGACTTAATATTCCAATGGCGGGAAATAAGACATGTGGACCAACGACAGTGATTGAATACCTGGGAATTGTTTTAGACTCAGATAGAATGGAGGCTAGGTTGCCCATGGATAAGCTTGAGCGCATTGTGCAGTTTTTGACATCTTTTTCTAGTCGCAAGTCATGTTCGAAAAAGGAATTACTGCAGTTGCTGGGACATCTCAATTTTGCCAGTAGGGTTATTGTTCCTGGCCGGTCGTTCGTATCACATCTTATCGCCCTCTCTACGACTGTGAAAGATCTGCATCACTTTGTAAAAATTACCAGGGAGAGCCGGGAGGATATTAGAATGTGGCTTTACTTCCTGTCCAACTGGAATGGAATTTCTGTCTTCTACAATCCACTGGTTATAGATCATAGGGACATGGAGCTGTATACTGATGCCTCTGGTGCTATCGGTTTTGGAGGTTATTATAGGGGTCAATGGTTTTCCGAAGCGTGGCCAGATTCCTTGACTGCATTGATTGGGGAAGAGGACAACTTGTCGATAGCATTCCGGGAACTATATCCTATCATTGTGGCGGCTATGTTGTGGGGTCATTTATGGCGCGGACAGCGTATCGTATTTAGGTGTGATAATTCGGCTACGGTTGCGATCCTAAATAAAGGGAGGTCAAAATGGGCTCAAATCATGCCTTTGGTACGAAGTCTCACGATATGTTCGGTAATTAACAATTTCATTGTTTTGTCAAAACATATTCCAGGATCCATTAATAACATAGCTGATGCTTTGTCTCGTTTGCAGATGGAACGTTTACGGCAATTAGCACCTCATGCCAGGACATCGCCATGTGCCATACCGCCTCCGGCAGTGGTTTTGTGGCACTCAGATGTGTCGTAGAGGACTTGTGGAAAGCGGCGGTGGCACCCTCGACAAGGGGAGCATACGGGACAGGATGGAGTACGTACTTACGGTTCCTGCTCTCACAGGTGCCGTACCAGTGATGATGGGCATGGAGTCAGTACCCGTATCCGAGGATTTACTTATATACTTCGTGGCGCATTGCTACAATCGACTGAAGTTGGCCTATAGCACGATAAAATTATACATTTGTGGGGTTAGATTTATGTGTTTGGAATATAATCTGTCATACCCTGAAGCAGGGAGTCTTCAGCGCTTGCAGGCCATCTTGAATGGGGTTAGACGGGTTGATGTTAAGCCAGCTATACTTAGATACCCAGTCACCTTTGACATACTGGAGAGGGTGTGCTTGATTCTACGAAGGGTTTTTTTCACCGAGTTCGAAGATTTGATGCTTGAGACGGCATGCACTGTTGCTTTCTTTGGTTTTTTGAGATGTGGTGAGTTTGTAGTGCAGGGCGTGTTCGACCCATCATCAAATCTTTGTGTTGGTGATTTAGACATCTTGCCAGAATGTGTATCGTTAGTCTTGCGTCGCTCTAAAACTGACCCTTTCCGTGAAGGCATAGCCATCAAACTGTTTAAGACGGGTCATACGATATGTCCATATGACGTTTGCTGTAGGTACATGCGTCACCGAGGGAGAGGGGATCCTTTTCTTCCCTTGTTTATATCCGGGAATGGGGAAGCTTTATGTAGATCAGACTTCATAGGTATGTTTAGGCGTGTGTTGGAGGGTCTTGGTATAGACTCCAGTCGCTACAGTGGTCATTCTTTTCGTATTGGTGCGGCAACCACGGCAGCAGCCGCTCACATGGAGGATCATATGATTAGGGTGTTGGGCAGGTGGTCCACGGACACATATTGTAGATATATTAGGACCCCCCACCATACCTTGAGGGAGGCTCAGAGATCGCTTGTAGGCACTGGACATTCTTGATTAAGCGTATATATTTCCTTGTTATCTTTCCAAATGCAGATATTATGTAGGTGGCTAAGCCTGTTGGCGATAAGGTTTCGGTAAGCTGTTGCTGGTGCCGGGCAGTAGCGGTTTGTGGAAATGTTATCTACATAGGGCGGACACTGGGAGCCAGAGCTATGGTGCCTATATGTATTTAGGTTTATTTGTATATATATATATATATATATAAATCTTCAGTCGATGGTAGACTTGGCGCTATGTGTTACTCATCTTCGTCAAAGGTAGCAGATTACGTGCGACAGGTTCTTGGTTGGCGCTCACCTTGGATTCGGTATATTCGGTGGATCTGATATGCTCGGTGTTGGTTTACGGCTATGCATTCGATATGGATAACAATACCTATTCTGGCAGCTCCGGCATCTGATATGCTCGGTCTGGTCTACGACTATGCATTCGATATGAATAACGATACCTATTCATGCAGCTCCGGTGTGTTGTGGCGTTCATTACGTGTTTCGCCGCATACATGTGTAGATGATATTTATATGGCTGTGGCAGTTGTTGTGGTTCATGCAGGCAAATCTGTTGGAGGGGCCACACCATGCTCATGGCTTTACATAGTATACCTCATGTCAATACTTATTCCTAGCTGTCAATTTTGAGAGCAATCCATCCTGGTGTGGTCCGTACTCTAGCTTTGACTGTTCGAACGAGTATACACGTCTGATAGATTTGGAGATTCGGTGCCACAGTGACCATTTGAGGTGACAAGTTCAGCAAGAAGGCAGAGCAGTACAACGTACAGGTGATTCAAAATATATCGAGCGACATGTGGTCGGATGTATATATATGTGTAGATAATTTTTTTCTTCTTCAGGTTCCTGCATGGGGTATAAGTGGCCCGGCGGGTGTGTCTGTTCAAGTTCCTGAGATTCCTTGCATATGGAGTGGGTCGCACATGTGCACATACGTACAGGTGCAGATCTGTATACGTATTACTTGCGTAGGTGCTGTGTATGCCAGTGTATATGCGTACGTTAGGTGTCCTGGTCCATTTGGACTACCGGTTGGAGCCAGGGATGGACCTACTTAATCGACAATTGTTTTTTGGGTGTACTTCTCACGATGGTTACAAGGACCTGGATAGGCTAATTTACTGGCTAAGAAGTAAATGGGAGTAGCCTCATGTAAATATACAATTAAGTTCTTGGATGTTTTGGAACTATTTTGACTGGGCTGTTCATTTGGGGGACTCAGCTATTCAAGAATGGGATATTCCAGAATATCTGAGTTTTGGCGTTTCATCATTAAATTCTTGCAATTTAATAATTAATTTCCCAAATTTCACTAGACAGTAGGCTTTTCAGCATTAAAATCTTGCAACCCAACAAGTAATCTTCCAAATTTCAATAGGCAGTAAGGTTATCATGCCCCACCGCTTGGACACGTGCACCTAGGTAGGTTAGCGCCTTACTGTTCCTTCGCGTCTCCACTTGAACAGTCTCAGCTAACAAGCCAAGAGTGGTGGGGGATGATGTACGATTGAACGTACTAATTTGGCTTGTGCTCCCACCAAGGTGACTCTCATCTATGGACACGGACAGTCTGCACTTATCAGTGCCTGTATCTCATCACCTATCCGGTACCTGCGTGACGAGCACAAGCCAAAAATCTGGGGGGATGAGCTGAGTCTGCTCCACTTGCCAAAATATAGTGTATAGTGCTATCAATTAGTAATATACAGTTATATAGATTGTTCATGAATACAAATGAAAGTACAATCAAATCACTCATAGTATTGGTTTTTCATAAATTCAGGCTTATGTACAGTACACATAAGTCAGGTTTATGGATACCAATAACATAACTATCATATATGCTCAGCATACTTCCATGTAAATCTCCCTATGAAAATCAGTACCCAATAACCCTCATAGTTACAGCTCAGCCTCTCCATACATACAATGGTAGGAATGTGAGGCAGCTTACAGAATCATGTATATAGTACAAGCAGCTACAGGTATCATGCTATCGATAACTTAGTTCCTATTCATGAATATGTATGCAGCCAGCCAGCAGCAAGCATCCTTATTAGGAGAGGAATGCTGATTGCCTAAATCTGGGGCTGTTTAGCAGTGAGTCACAGTCTGTCTATAGCTAGTGGCAAGTAGTCAAGCATACTGTGAATTGTTCAAAGTTTTAAGAATATATGTCCTATAGAGCACATAATTAGTCTACTATCAGAAAAATTTGTGCGTGCGTGGCGCCATGGGTGTTTGTGTGGAACTGTGGTCTGTCACAGTGTATGGCTGTGTGGGTAAGTTGGTGGGTGGGTGGGTGCAGGCACTTCAGGGCTATCTGATTGTTTGTTTGACAGACTGCCTGCTAATTTTTACCAACTTAAGGGTAAGAAAAAAACAAATGGGTATTTTTAAACAAATTATTTTGAAAGTTTAATGACTAAAGCAACTGTCACATTACATGCCCTTTACGCAAGCTGATTTATATGTGACTAACTGAAGTGAGTAATTTTCATATTTAGCTCAACAGTTCATTTTGGTCATTACAGGCCTATTTTGGTGTCTATCAGAAGTCATCTTTTATATTCCATTAAATATCAGTTGGGATCAAATAAATCATCATCATGAAATATATATTACATGTACTGTCATGTATGCAAATTACTTTTCAATTGTCTGATCATCAATCATCATTATCATCATCATCATCATCATCATCATCATTCTGAACTATAGTGATAGTGTAACCTGATGCAAGCCATTTCAGCCATGGCAACAGATGACACAAATCTAAATCTATTAACTTATATTAGTAGCAAAAGCATCGGTATTAATGCAATAGGGAAATAAAAATTTGCAATTGCATCCTTAGATGACCAGAAAATTTTCTGGAAAAATATGTTGGTAAATTTTCTGAAAAAATTTTCTTTTTGGGAAATTTTCCTACAGCACTAATCATGAGTGACGAAATAGCCAATCACCCAATTAATTTCAGTACTATTGCTAACAATGTATAATAACTTAATTTAAAAAAACCCAATTAATTTCCAAAAAACTAATTCACAAAATTTTTAAGAGTGAATCACCCAATTATTGAAAAGCTTATCTAGAGCCCTGACTATATTCCCATAGAATATTAACCATTTCAATGACAAGTCTGCTGAAAAAATGAAATTCTTTACGATGTATAGAAGATTATGTTTAATATTTTGAAATTAATATGACTGGAAACTATTGCTGTCTACAAAATATTCAACAGCTCTCATGTTTGTTTGCCTTGAGATTGAGATACGGGGAATTTATTGGCGAAAGTGTAAATTACTAAAGGTTAAATGCAAATCGTTTCAAACTTTTGTCCAATTGTATTTCATGGTATAGATATTAAGTAATTTAAGAAGTCCTGCAAACTGCATTAATGTAAGCCATCGTGAAGCACAGTAAAGTGGCACATTCTCTTCTTTGAAAATGCAATTTGTAAGAGCATTCTCCTATGGTGTCACTGAATAGTGAGTGATGTCAGTCGAATCATTCTGTTGCTATAAATGTTTATTCTCTTTCACACGTCCACATTTCAATTATGGCATCATAAAATAGACTCGACTTATCAATGATGTCAAAACTTAGTGAGTCATGTGGCATTGTAGTGTGTGCTGTCAGCCAAGTCCTTTCAGCAGTAATGTTTGAGCTAGAAAACTGTTTATTCTGTTAGTGCTTTCAAACATAAATCTCGTGAAGACTAGTGTTTTATGTGAAGAAATTTTACATACATTTTGCTACCAGCATTGGCTTTGATATACTATGCATGCATTGCAATCTAACAGCTTTACATTTCAGCTTTAACCCTTATCACTCTGATGTAATTATTTTATCTTTTACTGTGCCAATCACAAAGAAACTTGGATGTACATTTTTAAACAATTTTGTTGGACAACATTGCTGTCATACCAAATTTGTTAAAAAATAAACACAAGTTAGTCTTTTAATTTAATTTGAATATTTCAATTTTTGACATCAGAGCAGTAAATCACACTGTAAATGATGTTAAACCATCAAACCCGCCAAAATAGCTTCTATCTTTAGATATAGGTATTTATATTCTCGACACATTTTGACAAAGGTTATTTAATGTGCATTTAGTGATGCTGAAATCTAAAAGAATAGAATCATTAAGTCTGTAGCACCACTTAGAAATGGAAATTACTTTCACCACAATATGTACTTGTTAGACATTAGATACAGTAATTTCGATTTAATTAATTTATATAATTATAGATTTGATTTCGACTCCAATATTCTCATTTAGAGGGAGCATCAGAGGGCAGCTGAACAATATTATTTCCTTTATTTCAAAAAAATAATTTACTGAATATAAGACATTGAAAGTTAGAACAAGTTTCAACATGGAATTGCATCGATATCCTTGGTACGGACTATGTTTTGCAATCAGAATCTAACCAGTTAAGAGTCAAGCTGGCCAAAGCAGGCCTTTGCAGTGGTGGTCTTGAGAAATGATCATTTGCAGGTCAAGAAAAGGTAATTTTTGAAATGTTACCACTGGAATGACTGACTCCTGTGTGGGCTTTATAGTTGTTATCACCCTGTGCTGAGCGGGTGTGTTCTCTGGCATTCGAAGAACATGTCCAAACATTGACCATCGCAGTTATGCTACCTACACTACCTAAACAGTGGAATCGCATAGCATACTTTGTACAGGGCTGAGTTAGCAAACTTTGTATGATGCCGAGTTTGAAATTAGACTGTGTGATGATTTGTGATGACTCGCAGAACTTTGCGATGATAAGCATCGTGTCTGTTCAAGAGGGGCTTTGAACATGGTCACAGTTGCATAGTATTGAGACATGTAGCATTGCATACCTGTACTTGTAGATACATCTTAACTTTCATGGGCATTTTAGAGCCTCAAATTAGCTTCCAAAAGGACTAGAGAGCAATGTATCCTGTTACACAATGATTTGCATGCATCGTGCTGCCATAATACCAACCTGTTCAGTGTTTTACAATCTAAAACCACTAAAGACAAAAACGAACTGAACTTGGAATGCTTGCAAATGACAAGACACAGTGGAGAATGAAGAAAACAGATTGCAGCTGAAAAGTGTCCATTCCTTCTAGCCGCAGAAAACAGCGACACATCATTATCATCATCAATAACTGAACCAATCATTTGTGGTAAATTAAAAAAAATTGTTTTCTCTTGACCAGTTAATATCATGCACGTAATCTTCAATATTTGAAGGCTAAACATCTCTTGGATACAAAATGTCTGTGACTTCGTAACCAGAACAGTCTGCTAATGGACTCTTCCAGTTTAACCATCAATCACATGAAGTCATAATCAACTACGTGGCGTGTAGGATGACATGATAATCAATTACGTCATGAATGATGCAGATAAGATCGTCACGAAGGCTTAATTGATGATGGACTAAGTGTTGTTGTACAAATTGTATGGCTTTAATATTTAATATTTTGAAACTAATTTGACTGGGTGCTGTTGCTGCCTATGGCAGCAACAGCAGCCAGTCGAATTAGTTTCAAAATATTTAACAGCTTACCGATATATTTTTCTGGAAATTGATAGTTAGGGAGTTCAGGGATCAATCCAAACATAGGCGAAGTGTGAGTGGAGTTTAGCTAAAGATGGGAAGAGAATAGCTAAAACTGGATTGCTCCATTTGCACTAAGTTCATAGTTAGCCATAGTTCAGTGAAACAAACTGAATGCAATGATGGTAATAGAACAAATCTCTAAAGTTTCGTTGGGGTCGGATAAGCCATTGAATTCATGTCATAATAATACTAACCTTCAGTGTAGTCAGCATAGTTAGCTCGGTTTGTAACTTTACTGAAGGAGTCCATCATTGACGTCTTTTTCCGTAGTTTATTGCATACAATAACAGCTTTCTTTGTCGCTTCTATGGCCGTCTCAATATCAGCCTGAAATATGATTATAAATCTGTATATACAAAAAATACATACATGAATAGTATCCTGCAACACCATTCATATACTGACCAAAACCAAACTATGCAGCAACCTGTATGAAGACAGAATTCTGTGTACGTAAATGTTTCGCCTGTGCTCATTGACGATATCAATCAAAGGTCAATGCCCTTAGCCTTTGACCTAGTGACCTCAGTGTCATCAGGGTAATCCTTAACAGTTTAGCCAACTATGTATCGAAACTTAGATCTAATAGGATAAACCAATCCTGAAAAATAGGTGAGAAGTTTTGATAAATGCAAACCCTTAATGCTAAAAAAGTGGAATTTTGTAAGATGATCCATGACCATGACATTTGACCTTGTGAAATGAACAATTTTATAAAAGTCAATAACTCTGGTAAATATTAATGACTAGATGGACGGCATCCTAAGTGTTGAGCCCTTTATTCTCTCTGCATCATGAGTGGCGGCGGCACGAAATAAGGATTTCTTAAAATAGTATACCCCTTGATGAATCAAATATCTTTTGAAAATCTCTAACCATGCTAACACACTTCTCATTCTTGAAAAGGAGACAGATCACACAGAAAGAAACTAAATAAAACCCATGTAAAAGTCTGGAGAAACTTCAAAATTGTTTTAGTTTTGCTCCAAACTGAATGCAATGATGGTAATAGAACAAATCTCTAAAGTTTCATTGGGATCAGATAAGCCATTGATAAATTAAAAGACCATTGAAAAACCTTTCTTCTTTAACATTTTTCTAATCCTTGATCCAAACACGTAAAAATATATAAACAAGTTGACAATCATATTCATTATGATGGAGTCTGGATGCACGCATTGATGAACTAAATGGCCATTGAACAAATTTAACATTCTTCTAATTCTTGGTGCAAAATTAACGAAGTCCAAACTGCGTAAAAAATATGTAAAAATTTTTAAAATAATTTTCACTCTGAGACTGGATGCAATATTAATATATTGGTATAGAACAAATCTCTAGAGATTTATTGACATCGGATAAGCCCTTTATGAATTATATGTCCACTGAAAAACCTTAACATTTACCTAGCTCTTGGAGAAAAATAAGCTAAGTCTAAACCCCCTAAAACTATGGGGAAAATTTTAAAATCATTTCACTTATAATGGATACTACATGCAATGATGGTATAGATCTAATCTGTAAAGTTTTATTAAGATCAGATAAATCCTTGATGAAGCAAATGTTCGTGGAAAAACCTTTACCTAATTCTTGGTACACGTCGGGAGATCCTCCGCTTCGCTATTGGCATGTCAAACAGTCCGAAAAAACTTCGACAATTACTTACCTTATGATGCAGACAGGATGCGATGATAGGACAGAACAAGTCTGTGAAGTTTTATTGAGATCGGATAAGTCCTTGATTAATTAAATGTACATTTAAAAACCTGAACATTCCTCGAATTCTTTGTGATGTGCCAACCTTGTGAAAGTATAGAAGTTTTGTTAATTATTTCAATTGCGATGTAGACAGGATGCAATGATGGTATAGAATAAATCTCTAAAGTTTTGTTGAGATCAGATAAGCCCTTGATGAATTAACTGTACATTTAAAAACTGTAACATTTGTCTAATTCTTTATGAAATATAGACTACATGTAAGTCCAAACCTTGTAAAAGTAAAGAGAACAAGTTGTATTTAATTTTATTATGAAATAGACAGTACACCCCGTATGCAATGATTGAATAGAACAAATCTTAGTTTTATTGAGATCGAATAAGCCCTTGATGACTTAAATGAACAATGAACAACTTTAACATGTATCTAATTCTGGCAGCATGCCATATGCCATTTGGATCGCTATGTCGAGCCATCCTAGAGGCGTGGTGGCTGTGTGGTTAGGAACTTGAGCTCGTAACTCCAGGTTCGCAAGTTCGCTTCCTGGCCGGTCCGCTACGTTGTGTCCTTGAGCAAGTCACTTAACTCTGCGTTGCTCCAGTCAACCTAGCTGTAAATAGGTACCTGTGATGGCATAGCTCTCTGTGCGCCGTATGTGGCTGCCGGGGCACTGTCAAATGAACAGGGGATCAGATGTACAGCGCTTAGAGCATGCAATCGCATGGAGTTCAGCGCAATATAAATGCACTATCATTCATTCATCCTACAGTCTTATGCTTCGCATAAAGCGAGACAAAAATTAAAGGAACATGAACTTCACCTCCACTGTAATAGTATAGTAATATTCTGAATTTGGTTCAAATAGAGTTAATCTACCACAAGTTATTACATGGAAACCAATTATTTGCACATATGTACTTATTTATGAACATTTTCAAGATGATTAATTATAATACATATTTACAGCCATTTCACAATTCACAATGTTAGACTACCACATCTTAATTAGAAATTTATTCCCAACCCACTAATATCCTTTTTTCTATGAATTCATAAATTGCACTTCTGCTGAACAATTTTGAGAAGAGGCCTGTATCGCTCACCTGGAACATTGGCATTTCCAGTAGACATATAACATGTTCTATATGCATGGCCTTATACATTTTTGTCAGAAAATCAACAGTTCTGGACAGAAAGACACAAACGTAAGTTTTAATTCACAAATCTCTTGCCGAGCATTTTAAGACAAAATTTTTTAATGATTTCCAGGAGAGTTTCAGAAATTCAAGAGGGCTGTCAAAAGATTTACGTCAAAATTATGACGAGAAGTTCAGAAGCTTACCACCTTAGGATCCTTCCAGACAAATTGCATTAAAATTGGCTTGTTGGTTAAGGAGTAGTGCCCAGATGAATTTCCAGAAAACATTCAGAAAATTCAAAATGATTGCCAAGAAAATTTACCGCCCAAAATTCAGAAGAGAGGTTCTGGATGGAGCCTGCCATCATAGGATCTTTCCAGCAAAGTTTGATTAAAATCCACCAATATGTTCAGGAGACACACTTTAAAGGATTTTCAGGAAATTCTCATTAGTGTTGATGACAATGACCATAGGATGGGTCCACCTAACTTTCATTGAAATTGGGCGACTGGTTATGAGTGGTTAGGGAGAAGCATACTGTAGCACTTAAACAATTTCTGGGAATATTTTTGTATAATCCAAGATGTATGGCCACCGGAAATATTACAAACCAAAATTCTCATTTGAGGTGCTAAAGCGTAGCATGATAGGATTGTTACACTCAGGTCTCTGAACTGATATCTGTGAGGCCATTGATAAAGCAGGAGGGGTTTAAACGATTTCCAGAATGATTTTCAGACAATCCAAGATGGCCACTGGAAAAGTTGACCAATCAAGATTCTGAATAAGTTCCGAAACCTACCACCATAGGATACTTACAGCCTAAATTTCTTTAAATGTGTGAAGCGGTTTAGGAGATGTGGTAAAGGGTCTCTGGAAATAAATTGGAAAATCCAAGATGGTCACAGAAAGAAATTGACCAATCAAAATTCTCCTTAGACGTGTTGAAGCATAAACCATGATAGGATCATTCAACCCAAGTTTCATTCAAGTGTGGCTATTGATTACGTAGTGGCATTTTAAAGGATTTCTGGACAATCCAAGATAGTGTAGCTCGCAGGGTAGTGTCGGGCCGTTCTGGTGTCTGGTGTCGACTCGCCGCACCGCAAGTGCACGACGAATGATGACGCTGGTTAGCTTCCAGTCTTGGGGTGATGGATCCTGTACAAGACTGCCCCACGGGTAACAAAGACCGGCTCCTAAGGCCGGTGGAACTCAATCGTTCCGGTGGGGTCGTGCGACCATCGTCGCGAACATTAAACACAACAGTCTCATCCCAAGAGTTTGTGTCACCAGTATGCCTGTCCATAGCAATTTCGTGATCTATGGACTTAAAAGATTTGATTGGTGACCTAATTAAAATAAGTCTATACAATAGTTTTACCTAAACAGACCGTCAAGTATGCTAGATAAAAATAATGAGCATACGAAAATACAAGACATAGAGACAGCCTGAGGAACTTTTAAACGTGGGGCTCCTGGAGGTACCACACAGACTCGTAGGTCCGCAGAGGTATCCACGCAAGGGAGGCTCCCATACACGAGATTTAACTAATTAACTTAACATAAGTTATTATACCTCTAAGCTGAAAGGAAAGAAAGTTGTCTTTGTAGTGACGGAAAATCATGTGCCACGCGGGCACTACTCCTAGTGCTAGTTTGGGTGAGGAGTATTATCCTCGCGTGGACCATCATCACTGAATCCTTGCGAGAGGCAAGTGCCTCGCGTGGGCCTCCGTCACAGGAAAATGTCACCACTGCTTAAAGCAGGAGAAGAGTAGTGGTCGAAAGGGGCCCACTCTAATATTTAACCAAAATGTTGTAAAGAAAAGACCATACCTAGTGAGATTATGACTATACGGTTGCGTGCTGTTTTACGTGAAGACGGGACGAGCGATTCCCGAAGGATTCCCACGTCACCGTCTTATGTAATTCTCAGTATGCTGAATTAGTAGTTGCCGCTTTTATTTATGCGGGCCTTCTTCTATGCCTAACCTAATTTTTAGTTTTTAGAGACAAGAATTATTTTAGGCCACAAATGGCTGGCGTCTATCTAGCTTTTAAATACGGCTGTCATTGAGAACGGATGCCCTAAGACATCAATGCTGAAGACAGCGTGCATACATGTTACTTCGCAAGATCACCGAACTGGATAAGAATCCGGACATCTCGCTCCGTAACCACAAAAAATGTCACAGGACATTGGTTACTTTTCACAAAAGCATTTTTTTAAGCAACTGACCTATCGTTATGGTGGGGGTAAGAGAGATGAATACCCACCATAAATGTCCTTCCCGTGAGGGTGTGGTAGATCTGAATATCATGCCCAGACATTCTTTCGGAATTCGGTGGGGATGCGCATCTTGCCCGTCACCAGGTCCTACGGAACTAACTTTTTAACCTGGCATTAGGTTTAAACACAAGTTGCCCAGTTATGCACTGCGGTGCGGGAGGATTGTTCAGCAGATTAAAGAAAATAATAATTAAGATATGTTTTAGCAGTGCTTTCCTACATTGCAATAAGGCTTGGTGGAACATGAAGAGAGACAATAACTATGAGGCCCTTTAGGTATGTTCGCCAATCTTACACAACATTGCCGGAGTGCGGGGCTAAATTATCGCAACTACTGGAAAAGAGGCGTACACTACGTGTATCCTAACAAAGAGATTGTCTCTAATCATATTAAACCTATCCTATCGAGCTGAAAAAAAAGGTTTTTAGTCGGTAGCATGCCAGGCAAAACACAGTTATAGCATGGACAGCAACCTCAGTGAAAAATTGTTGGTGGTGGGAGAAAGTGCTGCATATATAAATGTTGCTGTATAGTGTTTCCTACGTGCACTGCAGTCCTATATTTTTCTACAAATAAACAAAACATATAAACTGATGGCCACTTGCCATATATAAACTAACCAGAACAATCAATACAATGTGAAATAATCAGAATAATATATATAGTACAGGTTGAGGAACCTACTACGATGCGGTTAGCGAAAACACCTAACAGAAAATAAGAATAACTATAAACAGATACAGAAATTATAACTAGCGGTCCTAAGACCGTTACGGTGCCTTTTAGTTATCGGGACCGGTTATACAGATACGATATAATTATCAAAGATGTAATTAATGGGATAATTAAAAATGTCAAGTATAGTTACTTAAATAATCAGTAGCCATTCTTAAGCCTGGGCTATCGTGTTACTGAAATTGATACGTCACCCTTAGTTTGACGTGAGTTGATGCATTCTCTGGAAGCTGGAAAGTTCCCGCAGGCTGGTTTCCGCAAACAGGATTCCCGCAAGCAGCTCATGACGGGAGCGGATCGAACTCAGGACTGGAATCACAATATAGAATGTCTAACGAGTAGTCAGTATGAGATACAATAACATTACTGCTATGACGAAAGTTCCCGTACACCGATGGTACGGATGGAAGTTGTCAACAACCCGATCATGAGCGGGGGTTGTTAAATGTGGATGAAGATACATAACTAAGCTTAATGGTGCGGGGTACGTCAGCCGGCTCTGAAGACGTTTACTTTGCTGCGGTCAAAAAGTTTAGATAAACGTGCACGACATCAGTGCAGGCACGGCTGAATAACCACTTTTTGGTGTGGCGTGGCCGGCAGATCCGGCGAGTCATCCACCAAAGAACATCGCTGCCTCTATATCTGTATAATCACATTTTCAGGCCAGGAAAGGCCTCACCGCAAGTTCGTGTTTCGAGTTAGTTCTTGATATATTCGTGAACAAACGTCAAATTCTGGTCTTGATTAATGCCAGATTCGGCAGGAACAAGTTATTAAAAAGGATTACATTGTACCGTCTCGGTACACTAAAAGCGTCATCATATCCTAGTCGTAAATTATGCGCTCTGTTAAAAATACTATTAAGCGTGCGCATGCGCACTATGCACTTTAACGAACTTAGTCGTTTTTATAACGCGATCACTCTCATAGGCTCATATACGCTTATATCTCTACCTAGGCGGGCGTTTTCAGGGAATGAATCCAGGATGGGCGGCGCATACCCAGCTTAGCTAGTACGGCCGGTATCTGACCGGTCGATCCGAACTACAATAGCCACCAGAAAGTGACCAATCAAAATTCTGAATAGAAAAACTTTCTGAAGCCTTAGCACCATAGGATACTTACAGCCAAATTTGGATAAAATCTGCCTAGCGGTTGAGGACGAGATATGTTTTAAAGGAAAAGTTGACAGATGATGGATGACGGATAGATGTCCAGCTGAAGGACTGGTATAAGCTCACTTTCCCATTCTGGTCAGGTGAGCTAATAAGGGATGCACCACCTTCTTAAACCCTGTCAATCGAGGGTAAAATTGCGTCCTATATACAAGGACTTATCATAATTGCTAGCAATGAAAAAGATATATTGGCCAGAATCTTACCATATCAAATGTCATAACAGCCTGGATGTACAACACAGTACTGTAAGCCAGCGAATGATACATACTGCTCTGTGCACTAGGAAGATAAGAAAAAATATATTCTATTACTGATCATATACTGCATCATTTGTGTAAATTACATGATATCTAAGCAGTAAATAGCGATTTGGTTTATAATGATAAATCAGGCATTTGAATTAATTCCAACAAGAATGACAATGAGATTGCCCATCACCAGATTGATTATCTAGCAGTGCAATATGTATGATTACTGCATTCTGCATCTGTGATAGTAGAAACATCCTACAGCTACAATCAGTCCTTTACTTTTGACCACTGTGTCTTGTCCTCAGCCAAAATCTTTAGCTTCCTCAGGTTCATTCTTGATTTGACTGTACAGAGTCTTTGAGGTTACCTCGTAGCCCGCTTAACAGATTTATGCTACGACGTCCTCCCCTGGCTTTGTATTTGCTGGCTTCCAGTAGGGCAAATTCCAAAGCTCTCATGGTGCTAGTGTGTCCCCTGGCATCCTTAGCGCATGGCCAAACATGCTATGGACCATCTTTACTGGGCGACTTTTATGAACAGCCGCGATATATTACACATCTTGTATAGTGCATCATTGGAAATTATGCTGTCTGGCCATTGGTGTCCAGTGATGGTGCGTAGGTGTTTGCAATAGTAGGAATCAAGTTTGTCTAGAGGTGCCTTTGGAGCTGCCCAGCTATTACAGTTACACTGTGCATCAAGGATAGCAGTGCAGTAGCAAAGGAAATTGACACAGCATATTGTGTTCATGCTTCTATGTATGCAAGTATGTACTGCACTGATGACATTCACTCAACCATAAAGGACACATTATTAGAATTAATAGGAATCACAATTTCCGTAATCACTGTGACATTGACCTTTTGACCCTAAATTAATAGGGTTATTGCGACCACAACAGGAAACACTGGCCCAGTTTGGTGAGGATCCCTTCAGTAGAGCTTTAATAATCAATTAAACCAATTTCCTTAATTTAGTAACCATGACCGTGACCTTTGACTTTTTTACCCCAAATTAATGGAATTCTTCGGGCCCCCCAAGGGCAACACACATGCAAAGGTTAGTGAAGATCCTTTTAGTAGAACTTGAGTTATCATTCTGAAACGCAAACAAATTTCCTTAATTGGTCAGTGGCTTTGACCTTTTGACCCTAAGATTAATCACCTTCCCCAGCTACCAAGGGCAAGACATACGCCAATATTGGTGAAGATCTCTTAATAGCAGAACAACTTAATGCATGGAAATGGAAGCTGGGACATAAATGGATTCTGGGAATGACAAATGGATCCTGGGATAGACAAATGAATTCCGGGACAGACAAATGGATTAACTGGCAAACCGACAAACAAATGGATGAAAAAAGCAAATGCCTATATATATATATATATATATAGATATATGGGAACATAATTAATATACTTACCACAACACTTGGGCACATGACACGCACGCACATGCACACGCGCGCACGCAAACACACACACAAAGAATTGTATGCATAAATTCACATGCCCATATGTACGCACACATGCACACACATTACAGGGAGGTCTCCTTTAGAGACGCGTAGCATACTGGTTTCAAACTGTGTGCTTTATTAAGTTACTAGGGCTACAACTGAATCCGAAATAATGAAAATAGGCAGGCATGTGTGTGTTTGTCTGTGGGGATTCCTTTAAAGCATAATTGTGTTACAGAGAACTGTACTGATTAAATCAAGAGTGTCTAGAGAAATTATCGGAGTGATAGCCATGAATACCAGATCTAAATACAAGCGGTTCGTTAACATAGGATAGCCGTAAAGCACTGATAACCTTAAATTTGCAGCAAAGTGATATAAAGTTTACCATAGGTGATTGATCACAATTGGCCCACTACCACTAGCTTACTCAACTCAACCACTGCATAAAATCCCACCAAGTCCTGGGATATCCCACAAAAATCCAAGGACTTATGCTTGGGATATAATTCCAGCTACTGATACATGTAGTAAGGCCTGATTAAATCAAGAGTGTCTATCACTATCATCATGAAGTGGTGCTAGTTTGTGTTAGTCATGCTCTGAAATTATTATTCATGAGCGTACCTCACCAATTCACCTTTCCAGAGTAACCAACCATCATATGACGTTATAATGAACTGCGTGATGTGTACAATGACATCATATTGAATAATGTCATGAATGACGTCGATAAGTACGTCACGAACGCATATTTGAAGACTGTTTATATGTTGTTGTACAAATTGTTTGCTTTTACTATTTAATAAATATTCTGTTGAATATTTTGAAACTAATTTGACTGCAACAGCGCCCAGTCATATTAGTTACAAAATATTCAACAGCTTTCCTGTATAGTTTTCAGGAAATTGATAGTTAGGGCATTTGGGGATTGATCAATCCCAACACAGCGAGGTGTGGGTGGAGATTGGATAGTGATGGGCGGGGCATGGCTAAAAATGGAAAGGTCCATTATGCGTGCAGATCAAGAACACTAGTTCCTACAATAGCAATGTATATACTTTTCTTTTATTTATGCTCTTTAAGCCACCTTGGAATCTTCTACCCATTCAGGGAAATAAAATCTGACTAAAATGCATATTTCAAGCTTTACAATAACATAAGTATCATTGCTTAATGGCCAAAATGTGAAAAACTGAAAATATTTTTTTTGCACATGTACAAAGCTAATGGTTATCTTGAACACCTAATTGTACTAATATAGGCAAATAATTGTTTAACATTATCAAACATAAACATTATCAACTGTTCCGAAACACATCTGTACAACACATGTATTTAATCCATGAAACCATGCAGACCAGAATGGGACAAATTCTTTATGACGAGAGGGATAATTTGTTAAATATTTTGAAACTAATTTGACCGGGAGTTGTAATGCTGCCTGAGGCAAAAATGGCTTCCAGTCAAATTAGTTTTAAAATTTAAAACAGCTTTCCAGTATAACATTTTTGAAATTGAGACACTTGGCTTTCAGGTGTTAACACTTTAACACTCAAATTTGTTCAAGAAAATTAGAATTTTCTCATAGAAAATGTCCATTTGCATACCAAGAGAAGCCTATTTTCTGAAAATTTACAACTGGAATGACTGCTTCGGTTACCGAGCCTGTAATTCCAGAGGTAAATTGTCAAAAAAACTTCTCTTGGCAAATTGGCATGCAAATGGACAAGCATGGCCTCACGATCACTGCACAGTCAATTCTTGAACAGCTTGGCGATTAAATGAGGGGGTTAAACATTGTTTGACTTACCATGGTTTCATCCGTGATTTAGCTTCCTGAAAGTGATTATTCAGGAAGAGCTTCAACGCCACGCCCGCCTCATCAATTCCTGTAGGAAGATCAATTTCTCCTGACCTACAAATTTACAAACAGTTCATGAGTCAGACTTGTACGTAATTATATATTGACAGTAAATGGTTGATCTAGGATATAACAAGTTATCCATTTAACCCTAGAATTTGTTCAAGAAAATGAAAGTTTTCTCATAGTGAAAAGTATTGTTGTAAATTTACCACAGGAATGACTGTCTCGGTTATCTGTAAATAGGCATTCACTAAGTAAGACTCAATTCTCTGGAACAAGCCTTACCATTAAAGGGTAAACCCACTTGTATGCTTGGCTCACAATTCACCTTTCCAGAGTACTCACCCATCATATGACATCATAATGAACTGTGTGATATGTACAATGACATCATAATGAAGGACGTCATGAATGACGTCGATAAGTACGTCACGAACGCATATTTGATGATGGTCTATGGGCTGTTGTACAAATTGTTTGCTTTTACTATTTAATAAATATTCTGTTGAATATTTTGAAACTAATTCGACTGGGCGCTGTTGCTGCCTATGGCAGCAACAGCACCCAGTCTAATTAGTTACAAAATATTCAACAGCTTCCCTGTATAGTTTTCAGGAAATTGATAGCTAGGGCATTCGGGGATCGATCAATCCAAACACGGTGAGCTGTGGGTGGAGCTTAGCTAGTTATGGGCGGGGCATAGCTAAAAATGGAAAGGTCCATTGTCTATGCATGGCCAATATGTGGTGGTACTTTAACACTTTTAGGGTCTAGCGGCCAAGAACTCCCTCTACATTGGTCTTGGTAAGGGTCCATTTGTAGACAAATTGGAGTATTTGTTTAAATTACCAGTGAAATAACCCAACCAGTCATTCTAGTGGTAAATAAAAATAATCTCTTGTTCTGAAAATGTCACTTTGGCCACAAACACCTCACACAAAACACACACACGCACACCCTCCATTCTCTAAATAACCATGTTATAATCTAGCCACTTACGTAAGATAAAAGAAATCTTTCTGGAGAAATTACTGTATATGACGATATGGTCATGAAATAATGGCCATCGATGCCACTGTTTTGACGATGAGTTGTGCTTTATCCTGTATACCGGTATGTATAAATTACTATTGCACTGAATATTATTACGAGAATGCTTCTGGACCATTTTTTGTAATAGTGACAAATTAAAGCTTAGATTACAGGTTTGAGGTGTATGCATGTCAGAAAATTAGTAGTGAAAGCGACAAGTCTCAGAGCAGCACATTTCGGCCAAAGTTGCCATGATCCAGATCACCAAGCTGTTGAATAATTTGAAACTAATTTGACTGGGGTCTGTTGCTACCTATGGCAGAATATTTTGTAAAATATAAATTCATCACAGACATACAATTTGTACACTTTCGTGACAGACTTTTCAATTTTAGTGAAGGAGCCATGTTATTATAATTGTGACGTCAGCTAACATGTGACATACTTGATTATGCCAACAGATACATGAATGGCAGATCGGATCCCTCTATATTAAGCTCATCGGAGTCTGACAAGTCATTTGAGTAAGTCATCTGAGCCAAGAAATACTGTATTCTGGCAATGAAAGTTATTAAGTCGGACAGAGAGTCATATATGAAGGACATCATAAAATCCAAAGTAAATAGAGAGATGTCATGCAATTCTGTGATCCTACATCGTGTCCTGCCGGTGAAGAAACACACATTCCACACAACCATACAAGCCATTACCAAGAAAATCAATTGCAGTACATTAATACTAGTTGAAGCATGGTTTTCCGACTAATCAATGAATCCAATCATCCATCATGCACATATCATGCTTGTAGAATGTTTCCCTGTAGGCATCATGCCATGGCTAATAATACTTAGTTTTTTATATATCACAGATAGACACTGGCCAGACAGACCGTTCCATAATTCAGTGGAGAGTTATGCCTGTCTATTGTGACCACCTGCTTTTGGGACATGAAGCAGAGGTTCTTTAAAACCCCTTAATGCTCAAACCCTCAAATTTGTTTAATAAAATTAAAAATTTGTCACAGAAAATGTCCATTTTCAGGCAGATATAATTTTTGAAAACTTACCACTGGAATGACTTTCTCCGAGTTATCGAGCCTGCAGTCATTCCAGTGGTAATTTAAAAAAAAATAGTCTTCTCATTGTCTGCAAATGGATATTTCCCTGCAAAATCCATTTTTAGCTAAAGGGGTAATGCGGGGTCTCGAATAAATTGTTCATTTGCAGGGCAACCGATTATTGCGTGCTCACAGCTTGTTGTGCGATGTGACCTTTTTGGTCAATAACCATCCTGTAGGCATTTACTGTTTCAAATCACATTAACACATTAACACGGGAAAGAGTCGAATCTAAGCCAGTTTGACTTGTGATTCAATCCCATTGTTATTAATTGACAATAAAATATGTTTAAAACAAAACATTAACCACCAACCACGCAAAGAACAGCCTGTCCTCATCTTGAAAAATTAATATATATATTTTGAAAATATACCAATAGAATATGTGTAGCTCAACCTCGATATCCGAGTCAGAGCCAGTTATTATATATATATATTTTAAACATATTTCAAACAAACAAATAATCACAATGGTGACTAAAATATCCTGACACAAACTGGCGTTAATATTGTACATAGTGCTAGAGCAGTTAATGTAATAGTTAAATATATGTATGGTAATTGCAATGATCAGTGATGCCTAATGACCCCATGAGATTTGACCTATGCTTGGATGGATGCCAATGTACGGGAATTCAATTGATATTTAGTGTGCAGGTTCACAGTTGTCTCCAGTTAATCTAGTAATTATAATTGTTACTAGAAAAGCTGGCATGAACTATGGTCAAACATGTCTATAGCGGACAATTGCTTTGGGTGCCAAATGCTAGTGGGACAACAACGCAGGGCTGGTCCAAAATTCTAATCATAATAGTTAAAACTTATTATTTATTCATGTTCTGATGAGATGGTATCTGCCTCGAGCTAACTTACTGTAGAACATTTAGAGATTATACCACCTGTCATGCCTGTATATCTGATGTCATAACTTAAAGTATTCCATGAAAAAATATGTGAAAATTTTCAAACGTCAAACCATGCAAATATATCAAACACAGGCTATCAGAAGTTATGAAATAGCTTACAGATACCTGCAAACATGTACATGTATATTAACTGTTACACTGAGGATATGATTGGCCAGTGGATACAGTCTCATCTTAAGTGAGCAAACTTAACATGACAAATCAAAACAGCCATGAATGGGATTAATAAATGGGGAAGATATTTAAGGCCATTGCTTCAAGACTGAATCCTAAAGCCTTTGTACCTGCCTGGAGGGAATCCACAGAGACTCCAGTTGGCCTAATATGTTCAGACTTCAAGTCAGTAATATTCATAAATATCCTCATAAGTAAATCAGTGTCAATCACCGAAATACAGGTACTTAATTTGTACACTGGTGTTCATTTTTCAATAAATTTGGTGGAAGATGTTGCTCTCATAGACAGCAACATCATCCACCAAAGTTGTTGAAAATGTACACCAGTTTCTTTGTTATTGACTACACATGTAAGTAAATGATAAAATATTGACATCAGAGTGGTATGGGTTAAGTTAATTGCTACTCAGCTCTGTTATTGATAAATGGTTCTCAATATAACCTAAGGGGGGATAATTCTAGGACTAACTCTCAACTGATCTCATTAGAGTCTGAGTCTTTTTTCACCTGTTCCTGTTACATGTGCTTTAAATGCTGTTAAATGTTATGATTGAAGTTAATTAACGTTAACTGTTTGAACAGTAAAATGAGCTGAAAACAAATCAAAACATTTTCTTTAATCATTTATAGGCATAAGTTAAGCATTAAAAGCATTAATTAGCAGACATTTCTGGCAAGAGCATAAGCGAAGAACTAAGCTATAGTTACTATGGATCAGAAAATCCTTTAATTTGAAAATAGAATAAGTGTGACACAAAAAGTTACTTATACCTCTCAATGCTCATTAAGCCCTTGAATGCTCAGGATATATTAAACAAAATAAAATGTGTTCTTGGTATTATGCCCATGCTGCAGGCCAGCTGAAAAACTATTTTTTACCATTGGACTGACTGGCTTTCAGTTGTTGAAACAACCATTCCAGTGGTAAAATTCTAAACATAATTTTCTCTTGACCCACATAATGGACATTCTTTAACCCTTTCATGGTTAAATTAAGTCAAGAAAACCCAAATATTTGCTTATTGAATGTCCATTTGCAGCCTAAGAGAAGCCACTTTTTGAAAATTTACTGCTGGAATGACTGGCTCGGCTATAATGGAGACAGGTACATATTCCAGTCATACATGTCATAAATTTTCAAACATATTCTCCTCTTGGCCTGCAAATGGGCATTCTTCAAGACCACTGTAGAGGCAGGCTTTGGCTTGCTTGACCATTAAAGGGTTAAGTCCACTGTAGGTCGACTTAACCATTAAATGCTACATATTTTAGGTGTCTTTGGCATAAACTACAATTAGACCGTTAGCATTTCTGACATACATTCACTGTACAATCTTTTGATAAACAGGTTTTTGATGTGACGCTATCATCTTTTTAGCAAAAATGGCTCTGAATGTAACATAGGTTATGATTGGTCGAGATTGGAGAAATTAAATTCATACAATATATACATTCAAAGTTTTTTACTTTCTGTTTATTTTCAAAGTTAAGTGGGAGAGGCATCAACGATCACCAAGATTTTCCTTATCTCTAGTGTGTTTGTGCATTTTTTTAACACGATCAAACATTACAAAGTTTAGTTCTGGTAGTCACTAAGCAATATTGAAAGATAAATGTAAATGATTTGCTAAATGGAAAAACATAATTTTGAAAATGCTGACATGACACAGAAATATTACCCTGATCTTGATATTTGAACTTATTAGTTAGCGACCTCAGCCTGACACATACTGTATAGGAAGAGGTGTGCCCATGTTTAGTTCTATTAGGATTAAGACGTCCTGAAATATGTGCAAAAAAAATGTGAACAAATTATTGTTGAAAATGTAGATGTTAAATAAGACGATCAAAATGACCATGACCTTTGACCTTCTGAAGTCACTATCAGTGCACTACTCAATTTTGGTATAGATAACCATATGTCAAAGTTTAGATGCAGTATGACAACCAATCAATTGCATAGCCAGCGATCTAATATAAATGATTTACTAAACGTAAAAACATAATGTTGAAAAAGCAAGGTAAGAATGACCTTAACATTTGACCTCGCATATGCAACCATATGCGCAACCATATGCCCAAGTCTGGTTCCAGTAGGACTAGGCACTCCAATTTTAGTCTCCTCTGCTTCGCAGGCCAGACAATTAAAGCCTTTACCGTTCAAAGTTGGTTAAGAAAATTAAATAGAAAATCTTCATTTGCTAACTAAGAGAAAACTAAAGAAGAGAAGACACACTTACATGTATGGTGTACATTCAGTGGCACATTCTATTTATAAAATTGAGGCTTCTCTTGTTCTGCAAATGCACATTTCTCAATTAACACTAGTGCAGAGGTTGACTTTTGGGTAGCTTGACCATAATAATGAGTTAACCCTTACCACTCTGACTTTTAAAATTTGTAATTCTCAAATTATATTAAAAGATTAACTGGTGTTCATTCTTTAATAACTTTGGTGCAAGATCGTCCACCAAAATTGTTGAAAAATGTACACAAGTTTCATTGCTATTGACACAGTAAAATATAAAATATAGACATCAGCGTGGTAAGGGTTAAAGGGATTTCATTGGTTAAATGGTTAAATGATTTTAAAACACATATATTAGCGTCATAGTTAATCATTGGTCTTGCTACAAATATTGATTTCAGTTTCTACATGTGTATATTAATCACTGTTATTAGTTAGCATTACAAATCTACATCAGGAAAAGCAATTCTAATTATCAGGCGCCAGTAACGCTGATGTCAAATTGATTGCCAGTGTTAGAAACCTGATGACACCAATAGAAATACTACAGTAATACTGATTTCAGGTTAAGCCACACAAGAAATAAATAAATTAAGACACTCACTTATCATCGTCCATTGCCTACATGAAATAACTGAAAAAGGAAATTACTAGATCTATTATATAATTAAATACACATATGTGGATAAATATTTTGGTGAATCTCACTGACAAAGTTACAGGGAAAAGGGCTTGAATGTGTTTATGACATCATCAAAGCCATGTTACTCGAAAACTTTGAGGCACAAGGGCCTTCTTGCTAGCTGTGAGCTGCTCATTGGCTTAACCATTTCACCTATGAATTCCCAATTTCTTAATTTCAATGAATATTGAAATAAAAATATATTCCACGATTGTTTATATGCCAGACAGACAAAGGGAAATATGCCAGACAGGTGCTCACTGATCACTTACTAGCCAAAATGTGCCGGCTGAATAATTTACTATTGATAGCAATGGAAAGATTTGCCTTTGACCTATGATATCCAGAAACTATGTCAGTTCTGACCTAGTTCTTATGACATGTATGAGTGGTAGAAATTGCTAAAAGCTGCCAATTCAACCACCATGACCAAGTTGGAAGTCAGTAGAAGCCAATAGAGGAATTCAATCCGTATCAGTCAAATATATGATGTCATAATCAAATATGTCGCAGGTAGCCTGACATCACAGGTAAAATACGTCATTAATGGTGTATCTAAGCCCATCAGGAACTCTTAATCATCTGTCATGTGTTATTATAGTGTCTTTACTAGTACTTTAATAACTATTCGGTTGAATATTTTGAGACTAATTGGACTGGGCGTTATTGAGCAGCAGCAACAACGCTCAGTCAAATTACTTACAAAATATTCAACAGTTTACCTGTAGTTTTCTGGAAATTGAGATTCAGCAAGTTCAGGGTTTGATCGATCCCAACATGGGCAGAGCTTAGCTAAAGATGGGTGAGACATAGCTAAAAATGGATTCATCCATTGCTCTAAATAAGGCAATGAAATTTCTTTTGACCACTATATTACCATACTGTTAAAAATTTCCAAGGATGATTAACTGTTTGCCTGCTGAATTTCTGCAAATTACATTTTCCATGGGGTTAACTATGGATCATCTGCTCGATATTTTGAAAATAATTTGACTGAAATTTGTTGGTGGATAAGAGACCAACCACTTTCAGTCAGTGTTTTCAAATATTCAACAGGTCTGAAGTTGTTACCAATTGACATAAATATCAGGTGACTTGCAGCAGCCAGACAGTTAATTTGGTTGAGATTGAATCTCAAAATATATAATAGTGCTATAAACATATTGACCGGCTTTGGTGTAGTTTCTGTCGAAAACAACAAAATCTGCCACCATTGCTTAAACGTCAGATAGACAGGAAGACAGACAGCTGGCCGGATACAGGGTGATCACTATTGCTCAGCAAAACACAAATATGCAATCATGAAGGTCAACTTTCTGACATTGAAACGATCTAAATGTATTATGTTAGACTTCAAATACATGTATAAGTCTAGACAAGAAAAATTGTTGAAGAAAATTTTTTTTACTAGTAACCTTTTCATTCAAAGTCATTGGGTCACACGCTCGCTCTCACTAAGATGAAACACACACACAGTCTCTCTCACTAATGATTACCTGTACCACATATGAATGCATTATGATGTCAACCTACATGTCAATGTACATAGTCGCAGGTCTGTGGTCAAATGCAGTTGATCAAATACAAATAATGCAGAGGTGTGATATCTTACATAACATGCAACAGTGATAAACATTATCTTTATGCTAGTTACTTTGTATCTACATTACAAGACAACTATATATAGAACAGTTGGTACATATTTTGAAAATCATTTGACTGAAAGCTGAAATGCTACTTTAGGAAGCAAGAGCTTCTAGTCCAAGTAAATTCATTGAATTCAACATCTGATTCCTTGCAGAGCTTGTTGTCTATGTATCTGGTTATTAGAGTTCAAAGTGTTAAGTTTATATATGGCTACAAGTGGTATTTGGAAAGCCAACTGCAGAGTTAAAGAAGAAAATGATGTTTTGTTGATTTTGTTTCATTGTTTACAATTCCATATGACATGTACTGTATAAAGCTAGTATGCTTAACCCTCTTCAGGATGTATATATCTTGATGATATTTATTACATGTAAGTAGATATTGGATCGTATTTGACTGTATCTGACCAAATACACCCAAATACAGTAATCAAATACAAATACAAAATAATAAGTGTCTTCCAAAATGGCAAATACAAATATAAGTAGAAATACACAAAATTATCGTATTTAACCCTCTAATAGTCATACCGGGCAAAACCGACCTTTGCTATGGTCTTGTGCAATGTCTATTTACAGGCCAAGAGAAAACCATTTTCGATAACCGAGCCAGTCATTACAGTGATGAATTTTCAAAAATTGTATTCTCTTGGCCTGGAAATGGACATTCAATAAGAAAATATTTAAATTTTCTTGACCAAATTTGACAATTAAAGGGTTAAATACAAATACATATTTGGCATATGGACATGCAACGCATACTACCCGATGAAATCCATGACATATACGAAAGCGACCATTGATTGAAGTCATGGAATTCTACAAAAATATATATAACTCCATAGTGTGGATACATATATTCTCGACTGACCATAATGTTAGTGAGAAAAATAAACGTTACCGTATTATATTCGCAGAACTTCCCTTTTCTTCTGCATCTTTCACGCAATTAGAAGCCATTTTTATATCTTCATCACTGGCTGGTCTATTGATATTCAATATTTAGTCCACTCAGCGACTGTTGGTGTAGAACAAGAGGCCTTAATATTGAACCTAGTCAAAGATTTATAGAATTATTATAAATGCAACTTTCACAGCTTTCAGATTCAGATACATGAGGTTTATACTGACTGAGCACTAGCGGCGCAGCCACTGCAGTGACAGTGATCATGTCGAGTAGCAGAAAAACTCATATAATCAATACTGGAAGACGATCAATGCCTAAAGCCTGGTGGTTCGCTGCAGCCTTCAGTACACTTTTCTACATTCCATGAATGAATTGTCCTCTTTAATCTGAATTACCACACACTCCAGCGGCACGAATACTTAATGATCTTGAGGGTTTAAAAAAAATGGCATTTCCATTGTTTGAAAGATAATTAGATTGGGTTAGCAAAAACAATATAGCCACATGATATAATAATAATAATAATAATCTTCTTACAAGAGACATACATCTACAGAATGAAATGCTTGTCATAAAATATTGGCAATCTGCCATAGCATTGATGTACTTGTATTATCAGAGTCAACAGATAACGCTTAACCCTTTCAACACAAAAACTTAATTCAAAAACGCGCTTATAATTTAATAAATATTCTGTTCTATATTTTCAAACTAATTTGACTGGAAGCTGTTGCTGCCATATGCAGCAACTGCTTCCAGTCAAATTAGTTTCAAAATATTCAACAGCTTACCGGTATTACACTGTATGTTACCTTGGAATACATTTTCTTGGAATGCAGGGTTCGGGTTTAAATCACTGATGATGGCACAGGTAATAGTAATAGTAAAGTTAGAAACTGCGCTGTTATTGATTTTGAAAGGATTTTTTAGACAGTCTGGCATGGTTGAACTCGGAGCAGGTGTTCGGACAAGTCATTTGGCACTAGTACCGGTAATATGAATGCCGACATGGAACGATTACGATGTGGTGCAGATACTATTTATGTGCATGTACCTCATTCAATTTGTCAAAAGATTTGGCAAAATGAATACACATGTACATAAATATTGACTTTCTGCTCAAGGGCCGCATAGTCTCTGCATGCCCTGTGCTCGGGTGGGTTACTGAGAACAAATGACAATGGGACAGCTGAATCGAGGCCCATTAGATAGTGACTGATAAAATCACGAGTATTGAAAAATGGAGACAAATATTTCATATTTTTAGAAATTACATACGCAGACACGCAGATATAATGGTCTGTGATCTTAAAATCGGACAAAGAGAACATGTTTTGCTTTTAACAACAGCTATTGCCCATGGATGCCATGTAAATTTAAACATGTATGCTCTAACTGTGAGGCGGTAGTGATCCAATAACCAATTTGGGCCTTTTCTAATTGGCGCTGACCCATTATTATATCAATTTGTTATCTGTGCACCCATTGATAAATGGTGCACTGACCATATTCTGATTGGTTATCGGCGCACCCGTTTGTGAACGGTGCGGGCCCATATACAAATTGGTTATCGACACACCCATTTGTAGATGGTGCAGGCCCATTTCACAATTGGCTTTCGGCGCACGCGTTTGTAAATGGCGCACGTTCAATATGCCAATATCGCTCTTGCGCCAATAAACAATACATACATCCATTCATTAATTCAGTCTTGCTGATCATTTCAGCGATTCATTCAGTTGTTTGGACACATCTGTTTGGGCGCGCCGATAAGAAATCTGGACATGGGCGAGTCGCCGTTTACAAATGCATGCGCCGATAACAAATTGGCATATGGATCGGTGCCATTTGCGAATGGCTGCACCAATAACAAAATGGTATATGGGCTTGTGCAAATTGGTTATTGGTGTGTTACAAGGATACTACACAAGGGAAGGGGAGTTGCTTTCGAGCCAGTGGAGACACATTTCAATAGTGGGGAAATAAGGGCAACTACACACAACATTTCAGGGGCAGGAGAACAGCAGGGTGGCATGGTCGAGCCAAGATTGATTCTGCATGACCTAATAATTAATCGGGAATTGGTGCAGTTTGGGATATCAAAAAGCCCTATTAATATTGATAATTTGGGAGTCAGAATTAAGATACTATACACATGATGATGCAGTTACTATATTACAAGGTTTTAAATATGGCTTTCCCATACACTTAACCAGACCAGGAAACGCAATGCAGAGGCACAACTTGAAGTCAGCAAAATTGGATAGCGAGACAATTGCCCAGAAGACTAAAAAAGAGCTGGACTTGGGCTGATTTGCAGGGCCATTTTGTGAATGGCACATGCCATATTAGTTATTCAGTTTAGTACCAAAAAATAACCCGGGTGGATTTAGAATGATCCATCATTTTGGTGATTCAGTTAATGAATTTATTGACGACAGGTTGTGCTCAGTCCAGTATACTAATTCTGATGAAGGAGTAATGGAGGCTGCTGGTTGGGTTATTAATCGGACAGTAGCAGTCAACTTTCCAGCTTTTGCCAGTGTCACCAAAGGATTTTGATTGTTTTAAATTTGAAGAAAATTATTATTTTGATAAATGTATGCCGTTTGGCTGTTCCATAATTAGTTGTATCACTTTTTAAAATTTGCCGTGTCAGAATTTTGTGTATGTACGTGTGCGAAAGGTCGAACGAGCCATCCATTATCTTGATGATTTTTTCTTTGGCAGTGTGAAAGAGACTAGTGAGTGTGAAAATATAATGCAGATATTTCATAACTCCATGGGGAAATTGGGGGTACCAATAGCAGAGAAAACGGTTGGGCCAATAGGCATTTGGACCTGGAATCGGCGAGACATAAGTCATGATTTGAGCATTTTCCTTTGTCCCGAGCAAGTCCAATGTCATTCGGTTTGCCGCAATGCTCGAAGATCCTTCGTAGAACTGGAGGGTTGAGAGACCATTCTGTTGGCAAAATTCTTCTCTGTGCGAGACAAAGCATCCGCCAGAATGTTCAATATGAAGTCACTCAATAAAGTGTACAAATTGTATGTCTGATGAATTTACAATGCACTAAATATTCTGGATGTAACAACTCTCAGTAAAATTAGTTTCAAAATATTCAACAGCTTGCCTAAACACAATATATATTGAGGAGTGAGACTGGTAGCAACACATCAGGTTTATATATGCAAGTGATGTTGCATCTGAACAGGCTAACATTAACTGAGGTACAAGGCTCATGACCTCAACACATTAACTGGCAGTGGGCGTCGTAAAATAATGAATATAACCTGGATGCAAATTATCACTAAAATAATACAAACAAAAACAATATGGAAAAAATTTGAATATCAATTTCTTTTTGACGTGGACTAGTCCCAAGCTTTATTCAAATCGGATAACCCCTTTTTGCCTAAATTGTCATTCATGTCATTTGAAAAATGCTTAGTCACAACATAACATGTATAACCTGGATGTAAATCAGTCCTAAATAATCAAAAGTCCAAATGCTGTAAAAAATATGGGAAAAACGATTTATTTGGTTTTTATGTGCACTAGTCCTAGGTAAGTATTGTACACTCAGAACAAATCTTTGAAGTTTTATTCAAATCGGATAACCCATTGTTGCACAAATTTTCACTTAAAAAATCCTCAACTACAGCATAAGACATATAACTTGGATGCAGATTAGCCCTAAAATAATCAATGTTCAAATGCCGAGAAAATATTGAAAAATTTTGAAAATTGATTTCCTTTTTATGTGGAATAGTCCTAAGCATTGCATAAAACAAATCTGTGAAGTTTTATACAAATCGGATAATCCCTTGCTGATGTACATGTAAATATTGTTTGAAAATTCAAAAAACTTAACCGCAGCAAAAAACTTAATTCCTGGACCCAGAGAATAGTCTACATTGTTAAGTTCATGTGTCGGATGATTGTTACTTATTTTACATTGACCGCCATCATTCTGTTATGTTTTCTTCTGTGTGGTGTATAATTCTTTGTACTTATCTGATTGCATATGTCAGGTAATGGCGATGGGTTTTGCTCGGAAATATTGTTGATAGAAACTGCTGTTAGATTGGTCGGGTGATGGGATGGCTGTAGTTGTTTAAAATACGGGAAGGGGAATTGTAAACAACGTTAAAATGGGGATTTGGGACAGGGTTTTCAGTTTATAACTGGGTTGGTGAACTGTAAACAAGAGGACCAAGGGCATGTGACGCTCACCTGGACCATTAGCATTTGAAGCATTTGTATTTAAATATACATGATTCGTTACATTAAACAAGATTGGAAAAATGTTCACAGGAAAAATTTACCAATCAATATTCTGAATGGAAATTCTGGTGCCTATGATCATAGGATCATTTTAGTCAAGTTTGGTTTAAGTTGCTCAAAGTAATAAAGAGAAGCAATTTGACAATTTCCGACAAATTTGTAATAAAATATAAGACTTTCACCCAAAAAATTAGATGAATCAAAATTCTGAATGCAAGTTCTAGAGCCTATGATCATAGGATACTTTTGGCCATATTTGCTTGAAATCAGTTAAGTTGACAAGAAGAAGCAATTTGACAATGTCCGGTAAATTTGTCATAAAATCTAAGATTTTCACCCAAAAAATTGATGAATCAAAATTCTGAATGGAAGTCTAGAGCCTACCACCATATAATCCATCTAACCAAATTGGTTGAAATATGTCAAGCAGTTATATATATGGAGTAGGATTTTTACCATTGCCGGTAAATTATTAATAAAATCTAACATTTTCACCCAAAACATTGATGAATTAAAAATTCCAAATAGATATTCTAAAGTCTATGGCCATAGGATCTTTTCAGACAAATGTGGTTAAAATCGTTCAGAATGGTAAGGAGAAGAAGCAATTTGACAATTTCCGGTACATTTTTCATAAAATCTACGATTTTCACCCAAAAAATTGATGAATAATGGAAATTCTAGAGCCTATGGCCATAGGATCCTTTCAGCCAAATTTGGTTAAAATTGGTCAGAATGGTAAGAAGTAACAATTTTACAATTTCCAGTACATTTTTCATAAAATGGAAGATTTTCACCAAAAAGACTGATGCATCAAAATTCTGAATGGAAGTTGTGGGGCTTACGACCATAGGGTACTTCCAGCCAAATTTGGTTGAAATCGCCCAAGCGGTTAATGAGGAGTGGTGTTTTAAAGCAAAAGTTGACAGACGGATGACGGATGGACGGACGCCACAGCATAAGCTCACTTGGCCCCGAAAGGCCAGTGAGCTAATAAACGTATTAATTTGTATGTAAATCTAAACCGGGAATTGGGAGGGTACAATTTTTGGAATCGTGGGTTGGGGATGCCTATGTTGGCTAATAAATTGACAAAAAGGAAGATGATGAGTTTAGTACACCCATATACAGCTGGTGAAGTCTAACCCGGTGGTCTGTAGAAATACAGACTACTGGTATTGGAGGGTAACCACCTCAGATTTATTTTGAGTGGAAGTGCCTCTGGAAACAGTAACAGGATTTTCAAAATTGCTTATTTTTGGTACAGTCTGTTAATGGTAAGATATTAAAAACGGTGAAGTGCAAATTGAGGGAAGTTTATTCAAGGTTTCTGAGCACGGTTAAGTAGATTTGGTAATAACGCAGGTCCTATGCTCGATTTACTATTAGAATTGTATAAAGTCTCACCGATAAATTTGTTTTATGGTAGGCTTCTTGGAATTATGTCAGGTCAAAGAGCAATTGTCAGATAAACTGAGTAATGGAAATTTTTAGGGGTCAACAAGGTCTTAGATGATCGCCTCCCATTTCAAGTCAAAGATCAAACTGTCAGATAAATGAATAAAGGCAACCTTGGAGCAAACAAGGCTGTAGGTGATGGTTCATTCTTGAAAAACAAGCATTCTGTAAGTATTGCTTTGCAATACATGTCCCCTACCTGGTGACATAAATCTTTAAAGATTGACAGTCAAAAACTCCATTAAAAATTGACAGAAACAGCTGAAACTCGAACATGATCTGTAACTTCTCATAACAAAGCAATAAACCAAGTTTCAGTTATATATGGTGAAGCCGCAGGCTTGGGTACAAGTGCAAATTCATGTGCATTTAAATGCATTTGCACTTGCATTTGCATTTAAATGCAATTATGAAATTTCTTCCGCATTTGCATTTGCACTTGCATCTCATGTATTTGCATTTGCATTTATATGAAAAGGGTTGCATTTGCATTTGAGTTTTCAAATGCATTTGAGGTTTTTTTAACAGGACTACTTTTCTCATTTTGCATTTCTTTCAAAATTGATTGGAACTTGCTGCTGTTGTAAATAGCAGCCACAGTACCCAGTCAAATTAATTTCAAAAATTATATATACCTAAATATGCAAAATCATTTATATTTTGAAATTAGTTTGACTTAAGTCAGTTGAGATCGTAGCAAGCCAACAAATTTTAGTCAATTTGTTTCTGAGATAATTTACAGCAACGTATCTCTAGAGTAGAATAAATATGATCATCTTATAAATAGTACGGAATGGGTGCCTCCATTCTCTTGTCCAACGCGTTAACTCTTTAACCCTTACATACAGGATCACTGAAATAATTGGCTCAGTGATTGTCTTCTCTTGGCCTGCAAATGGGTATTTGTAAAGACCACAGAAAAGGCTGGTTTTGGCCGGTTTGGGTACTAAAATTTTAATGAACCGATTGGACTAAACATTGTTGCTGCCTTAGTCAATACGCTGATTTTCAATGAAAATTAATACTATTCATATGATCATCTGTGCTAAATAACCACAACCTATTGGCCCCAAAACACAGGTGGTCACTCGAGCACTTTTGACTACAGTACAATCTACTCAACCAGTACTCTCTATATTCTTTGTCAAGATCCTTTCAAAGTAATTAGCGTGAGCTTAGTACTATATCGACCCAGACGTATATACTGGTCTGGCGTTTTGTTAGCTTACTAAAATACTTACCACTCAATTCACCGTTTGCTATAAGTCACCTGACTTAATATCTCAGAAAATTTTAACCTATTCATTCCCATGGCATGTGGTTTCCCTAGTAAACAAGGTTAGCAGAGATACATCCCTCCATTGGGTATACGTGATAGTATCTCTTTAACTCTAATGCAGTCATTGCTCTAGGGAACCGGTTCCTCTATTCCTATAAGTTACATATAAACGAGTCTGTGAGCAAGCGCACTTATGCTACTATGCATGTGACCGAGTCCAAGCCGTCATTAATTAATTCAACAAAATTTAATAATGATTTGAAATTTAACGATGCTGGGTGGCCGAAATGGGCCACAGTGAATTGAGTGTTAAGTATTTTAGTAAGCTAACAAAACGCCAGACCAGTATATACGTCTGGGTCATTTTGTAACACAACAAAAATACTAGGCCACTGTTTGCTAAAACATAGAATTGGTCAGAGCCCAAATACTAAGTGGGTTGGTAAATTGCAAATCAGGAATGAAAGGTTAATCACCAAAAATACTAAAACCAACTAAATCGCTGAAGTGCTGAAAGAGCAAGAATAAACAAATGTTCAAAACAAAATACACTAAAATAATTATAATTAGAAAATCTCAACAAAGAGAATTTGAAAACAGACGCGATATGGTGAAGAAGACGGCTGACTAAAGAATCTAGGCAATTGAGCCTACGTTTGAGTGGCAAAACTAGAAATGTCAGATTTGAATTGAATCTGATCTTCCATATAAAAATAATGTAGAATCTGACATTTATACTGCAACTTACATAATGTCATCCACTGACAGATCTGCATAGAATTCGAAGGAGAAGGTCATACCACGAACATTGTGTGCCTTAACACTTACTGAGTGTCTCCTGGAGATACATTCTAGTGTCAATTAATGGTATCTGTAATCCAGTTGATGAGATCCACGCTTACTAAACAAATTTGCATAAGTAATCTGAACGGTGTTTCAAAAAGATCTTTTAAATTGGGTACAGTTTTCGGAAAGGATTGAAAACAATTAATTAGGTTTTATATATATAAGATCTCTTCAAGGGCAAAGAATGTAGACAGATCTCCTACCACCTAGAAAAGGTTATTCACAAAAAGAATATGAATATAAGAACGCCATCTAACAAATGCGGCAGCTAGTAGAAATAGAATGATTTCAGAGTTATACAATTAAACAGATGGACCCAAGATATGAGTTAATAGAGGAGATTATTGTAGGCATTTGTCTTTGCGCTATACCCTAAAAATACCTGTACCATGGATAAATGATGTAAATACTTAATAACTCTCGAACCGGCTTCTAGAAAATAAAGAAGGATAAATGCTAGTGAAAACGATAACACCACCCCAGCATACAGAGATCTAGGTCATCAAAAAATATCCCATGAATCTATGACTCCATGATGGGATGCAGAATCGGGCGTGATAATGTGTTGTTCGTACAACCATTTGAAAACCTTAAATATACTGTGCTAAATTCACCTGTAACAGATAGATTTGAATTGATTAAGAATACTAAAAAATCAATTTCTAAAAAACAGGTCTCTTGGAAAATACCAAATATACATACTGAAGATTTGTGGAATGATGAAATGAAAGCTGCTGTTAAATGAGATAGAAAATCCGCAAAATTTGGACGACTCTTTGGATTTCCACAAAGAGGACTATGAGATCCACTGAATAACTCTCATTGGGCCAAGCAGGAGTGATTAAAGGGATAATACATTCTGCACACAAAAGTTCTTAAAGACAATTGCACCAGAAGCCGCTGGCAAAAGTTCTTAAAGACAATTGGCACTAGAAAGTTAAATTGAAGATAATTAAACAAAATGTGATGTCTTATTGTCTATGACTGGGCCAGAGCATCTACCGCCAGCGCCTAGCCTCGAGGAAGAATATGACCACCAGATCTGGACGCTATACTGAGTAGAAACTTAACGGGATGTAATAAATGAGTGACAAGGAAAATCATTCTACCTGGAATGTGAGATGCTGATAGATTTCCTGACATCTCCACCACAGGAGGAGGACCAAGACTCCAGACAAAATATGATAACCTCAACCGGCCCCCTTATTGAATAGATAGGTGGCTTGTGAAAGAGACAATGTCTTTTCATTTTCCGATATTCCAGAGTATTGAAGAGGGAATAAGACTACTTTACCTGAATCCATAGACACAAGAACGAGAAGAAATTCTATAGCGATCCCCTCCCCCAAACTCTTAGTACAAAGGATCAAAGGAAGGATTTGTCCGAGGACTATGGGTTCAAACATATGATGAATTTAAACAAGACTTGTAAAAGATATGGCTGAGGAATCTTCGAACTGGCCACGAGACTAAGAAACTCTGAGGAAGAAGCTTAAGCATACCAATGTATTCTGGAGAAGAAAATACACCATGCTTGATATTGAGTCCAACATGATATTAATGGGAAAAAATCCCAGCAACAGATCGAATTTATATATGATGATGAAGGATTGGTATGGAAACATACTCAACTTTTTCTCAATCTTTTATCCTGTCTAAGACCGGACTGAAAAACTTGGGTGATTTGATGACACCACTTAAGAATAAGACATCAAAAAGGACCTGCAGATGGATAAACTGGAGAATTGGTACCGATGACACCCAGCGAATGAAAGTGCAGTGTATGCGGTCGGCTGAAGGACCATATTCTGAATGACCAGACTTGGCTTTCTGACACAAAACTGACTCCATTTGGCCCAAATTTTAACACAATTAAGGAACCTTCCAAGCCAGAGGAATCCCAGACTGGCCATGATGTGATTAAAAGAACCCAGATCCAGTTAGGATCAATTCTGTATGTATGGAAATATCAGAAAACACTGTCCCTTATCCTTGATGACACCAGTGGTGACTGGCCAAAATGAATTCATGTCCATAACTTTCCTTTCATCGATGAACTCCACTTCTGAGACAACGTATCAGGAAGAGTTGAATATTATAAAACGATTTGACTGTAGTCATCGTTGTCTCAAACAGTAATAAAGCAGTCATGGGTTCCAGTCAAAATAATTCCAAAATATGCAACAGAATTAGTCTTAAATCATAAGGCCATAAAGTGTAAAATTTTCCTGGAAGTTGCCAGAAAAAAAAGAATAAGTATGTGAGTTGAAGATAAGAGCTGAGACCCTATAAAAAGATGATCTGCCAGCACCTCATACTCCTTAAAATCCTTGGATTCTGCCATTCCTCCACTGTATCCTACTTGAAAAGAGCAGAAATTTATTGATCAGAAACAGAAGCAGGACTAATGTCACAGGAGACTAACATGGTTTGATGGAAAAAAGGGGGAGGATTCAATGACTAAGTTGATTGTACCTTATATGTAGGAAATCTGCTCCCTATGATATGCATGAGGCTAGCTATATCCATCGCTCCCCCCCCCCCCCACCCCCACCTCTGAGAGAGTAGAGATTGTCCAGAAGTGCTTAAGCATGACAACTACACATAAGGGTGAAAAGAATAAACCATATTCCACAATCCATGAGAAGGCAATGACCTAATCATCTTGGTTAGGCCCCCTCGAGGAACTTATTTAATAATGCCTGGAAAGTTAGAATTTAGAAGATTAGAAATCGTAGGCTTGAATAGATAAGGCAGAGAAAACAGCTCCATATGGCAATAACAGAAATAGACATATCACTAATCAAAGAAAAAGATTTTTACTGAACTTGAGTAAGGAGCGGTGTAAGTCTTGATAAGACAAAAAAGATTAGAGGAGGTACCTTATGTAGACTAACTTTATTATTGTGACAAGTTTACATTCGCACATAAATATGCTTCATCATGGCGAGAGATCCTACTGACTGACAGAAAGGAGAATGACGTAAAAAACTATGTGAAAAAATAAATCAGGCCTGATATGAAACTAAAAGATAGCAAACCACTATTCACAATTGAAATAATAAAGACAGAGGCACCGATTTGCAGATTGATATTAGGAGAATCGCAAGATGATTGATTCCAATTTTTGAGAGAACAAGTCGAAAGATGGAGGCTGATAGGAAGAGACTAATACATGAGAAGATTCAGGAGCAAAACGAAATCTAGTGAAGTCAAAACGACAAAAGAACTGCTAGGATCATAAGAAAAATAAAATTATTACTAGAAGATAAAAGCGAAGATGTATACGGGTGACCTAGAGAATAAAAAATTAGGACACTAGGCAGAGATCGGTGTACACAAGGTTCCGAAGGATGAGGATAATTGGATGGTTCAGCCATTGCGCTAAGAACAACTACTAAAGAATTAAAGAAAGTTTTTAATAAGAGCCCCTGAGATAGGCCATTTAAATTGTCAAACGTGATTTAGAAACATAGACAATACCAGCAAAACAACAGAAATGAGTTGATTTGGCATACCTAAACCAGAAATTTAATTATAATCAATTGCTATAGCATAAATACTGAGTTATAATCTAGGTAAGAATTCTGAGCACAGGACAATTAGGCCGTATGCTCATCTTTTCTTCGTTTATCTCCATGACTGTGCCGTCACTTCTGGTCATGGTTTGCGTGCATGCATTGCCTCTTGACTATGCCAAAGCCTATTTAAACCATTTTCAAATGTTTTAAGAGTTGGTGTGAAAACAACACGTTCAGACAAACCATTTCAGTTTGCACACCCATTAGAGAAATTTTTCTAACTAGGTTAGTTCTCCCCCTCTTACGGTAAGAGCCCTTAGATAGGGCATTTAAATTGTCAAACGTGATTTAGAAACATAGACAATACCAGCAAAACAACAGAAATGAATTGATTTGGCATATCTAAACCAGAAGTTTAATTTTAATCAATTGCTATACCATATTATACTGAGTTATAATCTAGGTAAGAATTCTGAGCACAGGACAATTAGGCCATATGCTCATCTTTTCTTCGTTTATCTCCATGACTGTGCCATCACTTCTGGTCATGGTTTGCGTGTACGGTGTAGTCATGCATTGCCTCTTGACTATGGCAAAGCCTATTTAAACCATTTTCAAATGTTTTAAGAGTTGGTGTGAAAACAACACGTTCAGACAAACCATTTCACAGTTTGCACACCCCTTAGAGAAATTTTTCTAACTAGGTTAGTTCTCCCCCTCTTCTGGTATTAGTTAGTATGTATGATTACTGTATTCTTAAGCTGTAGTAGTAGAAACATCCTACAGCTGCAATCAGTCCGTCTTCACTTTTGCCCACTGTGTCTTGTCCTCAGCCCAAATCCTTAGCTTCCTCAGGTCCATTCTTGACTTGAATGTACCTAATCCTGCTTTCTTGAGGTCACCTCGCAGCCACGCTTAGCAGATTTATGCAATGACGTCCTCCCCTGACTCTGCCTTTGCTGGCTCCGAGTAGGGCGAATTCCAAGGCTCTCTGTGCTAGTGTGTCTTCTGGCATCCTTAGCACATGTCCAAACATGGACCATCCTTGCTGGCCGATTATTACAGACAGCGGCAGCGTATTACATATCTTGTATAGTGCATCATTGGAAATTATACTCTCTGGCCATTGGTGTCCAGTGATGGTGCGTAGATGTTTGCGGTGGCAGGCATCAAGTTTGTCTAGACCTGCCTTTGGAGCTGCCCAGCTGTTACAGTTATACATCATCAAGGATACGCAGGTTGCATTGTATAAATGTAGTCTTATTACCAAGGGCATCTTTGATCTACGAATCCATAGCTTCCAGGACTGGAAAGCTATGTTCCCCATGATGCAGCGTGCAGCTATGTCAGCAGTACTGCAAAGCAGTGAGCTCAGGATTTTACTTTTCCTCCATGGTTCGCTGCCACGGAGTGGATTGTCATTTTCTTTAGTTTCATGCTTTGTAGATAGGTATATGTGGGTGAACTCTGTTTTGGATTCATTCATAGAGATTCTCAATTTTTAGTTTGCTTGCAGCTATTGGGAGAAGTTCGTCAAGAGTTTCTTTTCCTCATCCAGAAAGTCCACATGGCATGAGCAATGAACAATTCAAATATGCAAGTGACATTATCTCAATACTGATCACACACATAATCAATTCAGATTTTATGCACCACCTTCTCATCGACACTGTAGGCCAAGGCATCCTTATTGCGCTACCCAAGCCCAAGAAGCCACCTGGCCCCACAGCCAATCTGCAGCCCATTGTGCTCCTTAACAGCATACAGAAAATCCTATCCAATGTTACTCTATGCTGCATCCGAGACAAGATCGACGCCTTCACCGGATCAAGTCAAAGTGGCTTCAAACATGGACGCAGCTGTGCAGACATTGCATGTGCTTATTGCATGCGTGTGTCGGTAGTCATGTCCAAACACTGGGATTTCCACAAAATGGGCATTGACATGTCACGAGCCTTTGACACAATTAAACGCTCAAAGATCCTAGATGTACTGTGCCAGGCCAGTTGCAATGAATATGAGCTACGACTAGTAAGACTACTGCTTGTAGAAACCAAGCTGAGAGTACGAGTCAAGTCAGTGAAGTCTGTAGAGTTTAGAGTTTGAGACATCAATCGGCTCCCCACAGGGAGATGGTCTATCCCCTGTCTTCTTCTTCTTCTTTTCGATCACTGGTATCACACTTGGAGAGCCATTCTCAAGATGAAATCTGTGGTTTTCTGCAGTTCTTCCACAGGCCCATACAGCTTTTCAAGAAAAGAGGTTGACAAAGGCCAGATCTCTTCTCTCAGCAGCTGATACATACTGCAACATTGAAGTATGTGCTCTGTGGTCTGTTCTGCTTCTCCACAAGGACAAGCGGCCGATGTCGTAAGGTGGAACCGCCTGTACATGTGTTGGTTTAGTCTGTTGTGTCCAGTTCTGAGATGAAAAATGGTCACTTGATCTAGCCTCGAGAGATGATGGTAGGCATCTTCGGATTGAGGTGTTCTATAGAGTGACTTGATGATAGTCTTCATCTCTGTATGGGTAACCATGTTTTCTGTCTGATTCTCTTCTGCACCCACCTTTGCCACCTTGTCTGCTTCCTCATTTCCTTGGACTCCACAGTGTGAGGGGATCCACTGCAGTGCTATCCGAAAGCATTTGATGGATTGTAGTGCTTCTTCAAGTTGTGGTAGCTTACCTTTGGTGATAGCCTCAAGGACGGAGCGGGCATCAGATAAAAAGACAATCTGTGCAATAGGGTCTGCTGTTCTGCTGATGGTATTAGGTGCATGAACCAGTGCTTCGACTTCAGCTCTGTAGTTTGTGCAGTGTTTGCCTGTCGGTATTGCAGCTGACTCATGTTGTCCGTTTGGATACTGTATGTGCAGTCCGGCACCTCCGCTCCTAATTGCATCTTTGGCTGATCCATCTGTGTAGATCCTTATCCATGTCTCCTGAGGGTACATTTTTTCCAGCGTGGCTAGGGTCAGGGCCTTCTTGCTCATATCACTGTGCTCATCTTCGGTTGTGAGATGAGGTACTGTGGTGCGAATAGCTATGCTCTCTAGTTTGTTTTCCCCGGGTGGAGGATCAAGGGTGTGGTTTGGGTCTTCTATTTGTGCTGGCAACATTTCTTGGTGTTTCCTTTGAAGTGCTTTTGTCTCTTTCACAAAACTTGATCTTTTAAGTCTTTCTGATGACAGCTGTGCTTGCCTGATCTTCATCGGGTGGTTGTTGAACGATTTGAACTTTGCAGCTTGGATCAGTGCTTTGCATTCCCTTCCTTTGCTAAGTGGGGGGATGCCTGCTGTCTGCTCCATTTTTTTCTATTGGTGTTGATCTCATTCCACCAGTGATGATGCACAGTGCCTGGTTTTGTACTCTGTCGAGGGTCTGTTGATGAGATTTAGCTGCTGTCATCCATGAGCTGGATCCAGACTCAAGGTGTGGTCGTACGGCACCTAAGTAGATGGTCTTGAGGATTTTTTCATTGGCACCCCACTTTGTTCCTGCCGGCTTCCTCATGATGTTTAGCTTTTTCTGGCCTTTGTCTCTGCGTTCTGGATGTGCTCCTTCCATGTTAATCTTCTGTCATAGGTGACTCCCAGGTATGTCTGCTGGTCCTCGTACTCGAGTGGAGTACCGCCTAGTGTCAGATTGCCAACCTTGGTATTGGTGGACAGTGAGAATAACATGGCTGATGATTTTTCTTTGTTGATGGTAATACACCAGCGATTGGCCCATGCTGTAATTCTGTCCAAGGCGAGCTGCATTCTGTATGTGGCAGTCGTTGTGTACTCCTCAGTGCACCAGAGTACGAGGTCATCTGCATAGAGGGCTGCTTAGATCCCATTAGGCAGCTCTGCTACAATGTCATTAATGAAGAGTATGAACAGAGTTGGTGATAATACTCCGCCTTGTGGCACCCCTTGTCTCAGCAATACATTCTGTTCAGATTGTCTATCCACCAGCACCCTAGCTCTGCGATTGTGTAGGTATGACTTGGTCATTTCATTCGTAATGCCATCTGGCCCGGGAGATTTCTTCTTCTTCAATTGGTGGACAGCCTTCTTCAGTTCTGCTAAACTAATGTCAACTTTCATTGCATCGTGAGTATTGGTGTCTGTCCTTTCCTTTTGCTCTTTTCTAACCTCTTTTTGACGCATTCGTGGTATAGAAATGTTGCTTTCTTTTGCATATGCCTTCGCAAAGGCATCTGCAGCCATCTTTCCTGTCAGTGTTTGTCCATCTTCTTCAAGAGTAATCTTCTCTCCCGCGACACCCTGATCATTCAGTGCTTTAGTAAGTCTCCATAGCTTTGTGGTGTCTCTCTCTCTAAATTAAACCCTGCCGTCTTTTCCCTCCAGCTTTTTCTTTTGGCCTCCAGCTTGGTCTTTAGATACCTAGCTTTAGTTTGTTGTAGCGTGAACTTGGTCTGTAATACCTCATAACAAAGCAATGTACCAATTCTCAGTTGAATATCTTAAGACTGCGAAAAAAATGCAGTAAACCAACTGCGTCAGATAGTCAGATGGACAGACAGACAGATGGAGTGCACACCTATAGTCACCCAGGTTTTACCGGTAGGGGACTAATAAATTTGGACTGGATTTATTTTGGTTGTGTCTTTTTATAGGTGTCCAAATTTTTGCTTTGTCTGTTTTATGGTATTGTAATTATGGCTGGGATGGGTATATGGACCCGGGTTACATGCCCAGCCATTTGGTGTCCTTTTTTTGCCTCTTTTGGGAGTTAGCCTAGGACTTTTCCAGGTGGCACCTATATGGCTGTGGGAACATTTTCAGTGCTATCGCACTGTATTGTATGTACGTTACTGATTCCTTACTAAAAAAAACCCTTTGATCCAGACTCGTGCTAAGCATCGTATAGAACAAATCTGTGACATTTTATTTAAATCGGATAACCCATTGGTAATGTAAATGTTGTTTGAAGAGTTAACTGGAGCAGACACTGACACCCTCTCCCAAAATTTCTTCACTTCGTGAATGTGTGATTAAACTAGCCTATCTTGGCTTGCAAATGGACATTTCAAAAAGCTACTGCAGAAGCCAATTTTGACTGGCTTGACAATTACAATGTTGATAAAGCCATCTGCTATACACCATTATTGGAATAATTTGCGAGACATAATTGCATCTTGTAAACCGTATTGATTATACAGCAGTATATACGCCCACTGACAAGCTTGTATATAGTTGTGTTACATGAGTCAATAAACGTTGATCAAAGAGTTAATAAACACTGATCAAAGAGTCAATAAACACTTATCAAACATCATCTGTTCTTCTCAATGTAAATTAAATGTTCAGACTAGATTGATCGGTCGATGACGAGTCATCGCAAATCCCCACATTCACTGCCTTGAACATTTGACACAACCCACAACCCACCACCTGGGGCGGAGTCAAATGTAAATATCATTTTGCACTCCGCGATCATATGGGCAACTCACATACCAAATTTGGTTGAATTCCGTCCAACAGTGTTAGAGGAGTTGCATTACAATCAATTTCATGACGTTTTGACCCCATCCATCAACCTTGGGGGTGGGGCCAAATGTAAATGTGCTCATCCAGTCAACATTGATATGCGTAACTCACATACCAAATTTGGTTGAATTTCGTCCAATGGTTTCGGAGGAGATGCATTACAATCAATTTCTGCAGATTAAAATTTGACCTTTTGACCCCTCTCCCGCCCCCTGGGGGCAGAGCCAAATCTAAATGGCCTCATGCACTTCACAATTATAGGATTAGCTCACATATCAAATCTGGTTGAGTTCCTTCTAACGATTTCAGAGGAGTTGCATTGCAATCAATTTCCTGACCTTTTGACCCCATCCCTCAACCCATGGGGGCGGGGGCCAAATGTAAATGTGCTCATATACTCCACATTGATATGGGTAACTGACTTACTAAATTTGTTTGAATTCCGTGTCAAAGGAGTGGCATTACAATAAAAAAAATTACCTTTTGACCACCCCTTCCACCCCCCATCCCCTCACCCACCCCTGGGAGCGGGGCCAAATGTAAATGTGCTCTTGTACTCCACATTCATATGGATAATCCATAGACCAAATTTGGTTGAATTCTGTCCAACGGTTTTGGAGAAGATGTGTTACAATCAATTTCCGCATGTTAAAATATGGCCTCTTGCACTCCGCAATCGTATGGGTAACTCAGATATCAAATTTAGTTGAGTTCTGTCTAACGATTTCAGAGGAGTTGCATTACAACTGATTTGACTTTTTGACCCCTGCCACACCCACCTGGGAAGGGGGGGGGGGGTTGTGGAGCCAAATCTAAATATCGTCTTGCAAAGCGGAATCATATGGGTAACCCACATACCAAATTTGATTTAATTCCACCCAATTGGTTTGGGAGGAGATAGCGTGATGGACGGACGGACGGACGGAGGCGATTACAATATCCCCGATGTTTTTTAAAAACGTGGAGATAATAATGGAGGATTGACCAGTTTTAGCTATGCCCTGCCCATCTCTAGCTAAGCGCCAGCGACACTTCACCCATGTTGGGATCGATCAATCCATGACTATCAATTTCAAGAAAACTATACGGGTAAGCTCTATCATAAAATAATTTGTGAGGAACTTATCTACGTCATTCATGACGTCATTGATTATGGCATCATCCTACATGACACATAGTTGATTATGACATCATGATTGATGGATAAACTGGAAATGTCAATTACCAATCACCTCTGTAATAATTTATCAATACATGTATATTATTACAAATGCCGGAACAGAAAGTATAACTACCCATCCTTATAGTATAGAGAAGAAATAAGTTAAAATGTTCCCAAAACAAAATAAAATGTACTGTTGTATACTTTGAACATAATTCAATTTAAACTTATTTATGAGCTGGACTGTACCTGGGATGAATGACCACTCATAGATTATTAATTATTTAAAACCTCAAGACCAGAATATAAGAAGATTTATGTGAAAAGTATTTTATTAGATACAATGTAGATGTATATTGATATTTTGAAAGTTAATTTGATTGGACGCTGAATATTATTGCTGTTTTGGCCAACAATTATGTTCAAAGCTTCCAATCAGATTATTTTCAAAGTATTTAACAGCATTCTGATTGTGCGGAAACAAATTGCATGCCTATATATGACAGAGATACTTGGATTTCAGTGGTGCTCTGGGAATTAACCCTTTCATCGATGAATTCCCAATATCTCATTTTCAGGACAACCATACAGGGACTGTTAAATATTTTGAAAGTAATTCAACTGGAATCTATTGGCAGCAACGGCTTCCAGTCAAATTAATTACAAAACATTCAACATAATAAGTCTTATATCATATAGTAGTTACCTTAAGTTTTCAGGGATTTGTTAGTGAAATGTTAACTTATTAATGGTCAAGCCAGCCCAAACCAACCTTTGCAGTGATCCTGAACAATGTCCATCGCAGGTCAAGAGAAGACAATTTTTTTTAATTTATCGCTTGTCTGGCTCAATAACTGAGCCAGTGAATTTCAGTCATAAATTTTCAAAAATAGTGTCCTCTTGACCGGCAAATGGATATTTTGTAAGCACCCGTTTTAATTTTTTTAGCCAATCTATTAAAGGGTTGATAGTTCTAATGAAAATGGAGGACATTTTCTTTGGTCCCATGACCTGTCCGGTACATGTACATGTAACTGATGATGTTGTATACAAGTACAGTAAAACTCATAAATAATCTAACAGGTTTCCAAAACAAAATCAGATAATGTTCCATGTAAAGTACATACATGTAGTACAATTTTGAAAATGACGTAAGAAATGTTGTGTTGGATATGTTGACCATGCATGTAATTCACCTTTCCAGAGTATCCATCCATCATCTGATCTCGTATGACGCTATAATCAACTCAGCATGTGCATGATGACGTCACAATCATTACGTCACAAAGGATTCCATATAGACCGTCACCAAATCTCAAACAGTCCGACACGTTGTATGAATTGTATGTCTTTGTAATTGCTAGCTATTTAATAAACATGCTGTTGATTATTTTGAAACATAGCAACAGCACCCAGTCAAATTAGTTTCAAAATATTCAACAGCTTACCTGTATAGTTTTCTTGAAATCGATAGTCAGGGAGTTCAGAGATCAATTGATCCCAACAGGAGCGAGGTGTGGTTGGAGATTAGCTAGAGATGGGCGGGGCATAGCTAAAAATAAAAAGATCCATTGGGTTAGATTTAGAGATGTCATGCAATCCAATTATGTTCAAACTATTCAACAGTACATTTCAGTTTGTTTTGGACACACACTAGGTTATTTCTAAGCTGTACTCTGTGTATGATATGGTTCATTTGTCATTAATTAATAAAGTTAGTCTTAGACGGTATAAGCTTGGAATCATACATATGAACATGCATTATCATTATCAACAGACTAAAAACAGCAACTTTTAAGCTAGATCATTAGAATTAGTTTCAAAATACTCAAAATTTTTCATGTATACACGTAGTTGTCTTGAAATTAAGACACTGTCATTCCAAGGCTTAACACTTTAACTCCATAATGATCAAATTTGGTCAAGAAAATGGAAATATTTGTTTATTGAATGTCCATTTGCAGGCTGAAAGGACTATTTTTGGAAAGCCTAGAAGCCTGAACCCTTTCTTGGCCATTCTGAAGGTGAAATTTCTTAACCACTATCCTAATAGAAGCCTAGACTTCTAATAGGAGGAATATGGTACCTTCAGGAATTGAGGTTTATGTCTATTCCAGGAAAAATTCTAAAAGATTTTATCGCAAACGTATTCTGACAACATGTACAATCATTTAATGATTCTTCCAATAATTCTGTACATGTATACATCCACCATAATCGTAAAAATAATGTCTCACCTGCTTGATCATCTCAAATTTGTGAAATGGTTAAATCTGGTTATTAAGTAATCTTACAAATCTGCAAATATCCAGACATTTGTTCAGGTAGCATGTAATAAATTAGTCAGATAAATTTGGCATTAGTCAAATTGTCTTGAAAAGAATTCACCTTTCCAGAGTACCCACCCATCATATGACGTCATAATGAACTGCGTAATGTATACAATGACATCATCATGAATGACGTAATGAATGATGTTGATAAGTACGTCATGAATGCATATTTGAAGATGGTCTATGTGTTGTTGTACAAATTGTTTGCTTTTATTATTTAATAAATATTCTGTTGAATATTTTGAAACTAATTTGACTGGGCGCTGTTGCTGCCATAGTTACAAAATATTCAACAGCTTCCCTGTAGTTTTCAGGAAATTGATAGCTAGGGCATTTGGGGATCGATCAATCCCAACACGGCGAGGTGTGGGTGGAGCTTAGCTAGTGATGGGCGGGGAATAGCTAAAGATGGAAAGGTCCATTAGGGTGAAATATAGAAATAAAACGCAACAATGAGAAATAGTTTGCTGACCATGGGCACCATCTAAAGGTGCCAAGCAGATTAAGCCTGTATAAATGGCTATATTCAGATCCAACAAATATTCTGCATAACAAATTTGATTACAATTGGATAAGTGGTTCTAGAGATATATGGCACATCACGCCTTCCAAACTGATATTTCCATAACCTCTTCACCAGGGCTCACATCTTATAAACCAAGTACTGCCACAAAATCTTACGAGAATGAGTGAGACATATCAGAATGCCGAGAAATTTTGTCTTCTCTTGGTCTGCAAATAGGCATTACCTAAACAATAAGCAACAATTTAATTTTATTGGTAAATCTGACCACTAAAGTATAAAACCAGTAAACTTTAATGGTCAAATGTAGTCCATAAAGTCATATTTGCTTACTGAAGATTCATTTGCAGGCAAAGTGAATTGTGAACTGTCAGTCATTTCAGTTGTAAACTTTAAAAATTTGCCCTCTCTTGGCCTGCAAACAGACTTTTATCAAGACCACAGAGGCCGGTTTTGGCCTGCTTGACCATTAAAAGGCCTATACCTGGACAGTAAAACATAATAGTGGACACACCATGGGCCATTAAAAAAGCACAGGTACACGTAGTCGCTAAAGGTAGGTGATCACCTTTAAAACTATTTTTTCTGATCAAGAATTTTGAATTTTGACTTAGGGAGTATCCATCCACAGGCCACGACTTTCACAAATTATCTTCTCTTGGGCAGCAAATGTATACATTCATCAGGACCAATGCTACATAAGGTCAGTTTTGACTGTCATGTCCACTAATCTAATTAACACTTTCTTGATGAATCCGGCCTCTAATGGGGAATGTCCATTTGTAGGACAAGAGAAAGATACTATTTTAGAAAATTTTACCACTGGAATGACTGGCTCGATAATTGAGCCAGTCATTCCAGTTGTAACTTTTCAAAAACAGTCATATCTTAGTCTGCAAATGGACATTCAATGAGCAAATATTTCGATTTTCTTGACCAAATTAGCCATTAAAGGGTTAAAGGCATTTGATTGGAATTATTAGTACATGCTGTATATATGTAGGTAAACTGATTAGGAAATCTGTGCTTAGTAAATTGTTTTATGTATTCAATCAAAAATAATACCGGTAATATTACATGTAGTGTGACACAGCTGTCTAGAACACAAACCACTTCCCCCTTTAACACTCATATCAGCCAAAAATGGCATATACAGTGGTCTTGGGAAATATTGATTTGCAGACTAAGTGAAGCCTATTTTTGAAAATTTACCACTGGAATGACTGGCTCGATAACCGAGCCAGTTATTCCAATGGTAAATATTAAAAAATAGTCTTCTTTTGATCTGCAAATGGGTATTTTCTATGAGAAAATTGAAATTTTCTTGAACGAATTCGAGGGTTAATAAGACGCTTACACCATTATCATATTTAATGCTCAAGCTGATCAATTGCAGTCATCTAAGGAAACATAAATTTGCAGATGAAGAAAATTCTTTTTTTAATTTTATCACTGATATGACTGGCTGGATACCCAAGTCAGTTATTCCAGGCCTCGCAGAATTGTGAAAAATCAGGTTGCCCTTCGGGCAGGTGCTTGCCCAAACTTACTTGCCCGAATAGGGTTTTAGCGTGCCTGTCAATTCACGAATGTATTATACTATTTTCATCCCCTGTAATACCTTTATGCTTATTCAATTATAATATAAGGCAACCCTTTCAAACATACAATAAATATGATACTGACATTGAAAGAAATATTTTGTTGAATGCTTTGAAACTACTGCTTCCAGTCAAATTAAAGTATTCAACAAAATATTTCTGTCAATGTTAGCATCATATTTATACAATTTTTTGTGTGTTTGAAAGGGTTGCCTTATTTTATAATTGAATAAGCATAAAGGTATTACAGGGGACGATGCATAACTACGACTTGACTCCATGACTACCTCCCCACATCTCCTAGAATTACATTTGTAAGTCAATGAACACTGCCAAGTGGACAGCTGCTCAGTTCCCATAATGGCCATATATACAGTGAATAACTCTATACGATCAGCTAAAACAGTTGAACTACCAGAACAGCAAGACTAAGAGTGAATGAGAACATTGAACATAATTAATAACTTCAAGAAGGTAAGTAGTAGATTTGCACCAAGAAGGCAGGAACTGTTATAAGGTAAGATGCAAGACATGCATTGAAAGTATGAAACTAAGTAACCCAATTAGAAGTAGAAGGTGTAGAACAAATAAAATATTTCCGCAAATCCATTATAGTGTCTTCACTGCCAGCACATGGCAAATTGACTAAATAAGTATTATTCCAATCAGAGACATCGTCTGCGATCAGTTTGACAGTGTTTAAACGTATTGTAAACACAATGACGCAATAGCCACGCATTCGATTCTAACTTAATGTTTGGTGAATAGCCAATGAAATTCTGAGAAATATATTATCTTCTGAATAGAAGGCGACGACAGAACTTGCTAAGATTGTGGGCTTGGAACCAGTCTGTACAGACGCGCATACATAATTATGTACTGGGAACTAGTCACTGAAATATTCTAGATAACATTTCTCAGCAACTAAATCGTTTCCAAGCCATAAATATTGGACAGTTTCATTAGTTTGTTGAGCCGGTTTTCTGAGATTGTTCTTCATGTGCCTTTGTAAATACATAACGCGATTAGCAATTGAGATCTGCGCTATATCGGTAAAAAATGCCTTGATAATTGTCACATTTACCCGATACCGGGCAATTGAATCATTGCTCATACCCCTCTAGGAACAAATGATCGACAGGAAGTTAATGTCTGGCGACGCATGCGCCTACCGTTATGTTATAGAATTTGACAGATCGGAAATTTTCATAATATTTAGTCATAAAATACGCTTTTCGGGAATAATTTGGCTTGTTAGTTTGGCAAATGGGTCATATTTTTTTTATACTACACAAATTTTGCACTTGCCCATCAGGCGAGTATAGCCCAAATCATTGTTGCCGACAAGAAATTTTAGTTGTCCCGTGACGTCGGGCTAGCTATTTTGCGAGCCCTGAGTTATCCCCATTGTAAATTTTTTACAAATTGTATTCACTTTGCATATATAAACATTCAGTAACAAGAAACCTTCACTTTCTCAGACTTTACCATTAACCATTTAGTACTCAAGACGGCAAAAAAACCCCAACAGACCCCCCTTTAGTGGGTTGGTCTGTAGTTTTATTAACCACTATAAAAACATACTTACCGTTCAATCACTACTTGCTAAATCAAATATCTGCATTTTGCTATCAGAATAAAATTTTTATGCTTGCTTATACTCCCTAATGCCTATACCATCACCATGTAGACCCTCCACCAGGCTTCTGGTAGAGGGACCCCCTACATTAGCCTTACAATAGACTGGCACCAGTCTGTACTCACTCCTTGGTGATGCTTGTCACTAAGCACGCTCGCGCATGCGCAGTAGGCCCCAATTGTGAAACCTGAATCACTTTTCTAAATATAAGTGCCATACATCCAGCCTAGATTCTCAAATCAATCCCCAGCGGGGTGGCTGAGGCCGGGTCGTAGTGATTGAACGGTAAGTATGTTTTTATAGTGGTTAATAAAACTACAGACCAACCCACTAAAGGGGGGTCTGTTGGGGGTTGTTATTACACCACAAAAACATCCATTACCGTTCAATCACTACTTGCTAAACCCGTAGATTTGGTCAGTTCCCCACTACGAAACTATGGTGGGAGGTGATTTGAGAATCCATAAGCATGGATAAAAATCAAACAAACATAACCAAATGTTAACAACATAACATAATGGTGCCTCCTAATCAATCACACAGTGATTAACAATCAAATAAAACTTTAAACATAAAGAATTAAAATAATAATAATACTAATAATAACCAAGGAACAACTCTCACCATTACCCCAGATGCACTGGCCTAACGAAAATGGTGGGATGTGCTTGGTAAATGGCCTTCCGCCTTTTTGGTTAAAATAGTAATGTTTCTAAAGAAGGAAGCCGCTGCGCTCTGGTCTTTCAAATAAAAAGATGTAAAGGTAGACTCGGATTTCCATCCTGCCACTTGCATAACTTCGTCTACAGAAGAGCCAGCAAATAGAGCGAAAGAGGCAGCCATCCCTCTAACATCATGAGCTTTAATGTGAGAGAGATTGATTTGATTAGGAGAAGCAATCTCGTAGCAAAGTCGAATGGTGTCACAAATCCATCTCGCAATGGATGCTTTAGAGACCGGTCTGGCTACCCCTTCCGCGTAAGAAACCCATAAATGAGACGGATCGGATCTTTTAAAATCGGTACGACGCTTATAAGCTTTAAGCGCTCTGACCGGACACCAAAATCTGTCTGACGGAGAAAACGAAGATAGAGATTTTAAGATAATCGGTTTAGCTGGATAACGGTTCGATTGCGTTTTAGATAAGAAATCCCTTCTAGGATATAAAACCAAACCGTCTCCAGCTTCAATAAATCTATCCTTTTCAGCGGAAAAAGCATGTATCTCAGATCGTCTTCTAGCCGATGCAGCCGCTACTAGAAACACTGTCTTAAAAGTTAAAAGCTTTAAGCTAATCGACGCAATGGGTTCAAAATGATGACCTGCCAAAACTTGAAGAATCAAAGCCAAGTTCCAGGAAGGTAAAGGTTTTGCAATAGGAGGACGAATATTACCTAAACCTCTGATGAAACCATTAAGCACCTTAGTATCCTTAACATCCGCATTTAACAAACAAGGAATTGAAGATGCTAAGGAAAATCTATATCCTCTAACCGTGTTAGCCGTCAGATGAAGAGAATCAAACAGATAGGATAAGAAATCTAACACTTGGGATATAGAAACAGAATCGGGCACGAAATCATTATTTGAACACCATTCTCCGAAAATCTTAAGTCGACCCTTGTAAACTCTTCGGGTCGACTCCCTCCTGGCCGAATTAATAATTTCCTGAGATCTCGCAGAAATTTGATTCTCAGTGACCGCGCCCTCGATATCCTCCAAACACACAGACTGAAAATTCCTGGATTTGGATGAAGACACGTTCCCCTTACTTGGGATAACAGATCTGGTGACACTGGCAGCAGACGCGGGAAGTCTACTATAAGATCGAGAAGGTCTACGAACCAGATCCTTTTTGGCCAAAAGGGAGCTATCAACAACATCTCGCATAATTGATCCTTGACTTTCTTCAGGACCAAAGGAAGCAGGATAGTCGGAGGGAACGCATATGCGAAGATTCCTGTCCAGGACTGAGACAGGGCGTCCACCGCCAACGCCTGATTGTCCGGAAAAGGAGACATGAAAGAGGAGATCTGGGCATTCAGAGAGGTCGCGAACAGGTCTACATGGGGATGATCCAGGAGGTTGAATATCGATTTGACAACCGACCTCTTTAACTGCCACTCTGTGTGGGCGAACTTGGAAGGCCGAGATAACTGATCCGCCAGAAAATTCAGACATCCTGGGACATGGGAGGACACCAGGAAAATCTGCTTCCTCCGACACCATGTGAGGAGATTCCACACCTCCAAACAAAGGCGCGACGACTTTGTGCCTCCCTGCTTGTTGATATACGCGACTACTGTCGAATTGTCCGATCGAATCGAGATCTTGAGGCCCTGCACCTGATCCGACCAAGCAAGGAGAGTCTTCGTGACAGCCCACAATTCCAGAATGTTGATGTGGGCTGATGACTCTTCTAGAGACCACAGGCCTGAAACCGAAAGGGAACCCCAGACCGCTCCCCATCCCTCCTGGGAAGCGTCTGTAAATATGATCGCTTGAGGAGAAGACTTGACTAGAGGAACCCCCATCATAAGCAGAGAGCGATCCTTCCAGAACTGTAGGTGGGGAATTAAATGCTCTCTGACTGGGATCTGATGGTAGACCGAATGGGTCGACTGTTTCCACAGGGACATAAGGTACATTTGGAAAGGTCTCCTCATCAGCGCCGCCCACGGGATGATGTTCTCGACGCTGACCATCAAACCTATCACTCGGAGAAAGAAAATTGCTCTGACCATGGTAGAGGATGCCAGAATCTCCATGGCTACTAGGATGGCTTCTACTCTCACATCTGACGGGAAGACTAAGCCTTGTTCTAGGTCGAACGTCACCCCTAGGTGGGTGAAAATCTGAGATGGAACCAAAGATGATTTTTCTAGATTTATAAGCCATCCTAGACTGGAAGCCAGACTGCAGACCTCTGGAATGATGCCTGCCAGAATTGATGCAGTTTCTGCTTTTAGCAACCAATCGTCTATGTAAACATGAAGGGGAATAGAACGGCTGTGCAGAAAACCTGCCACCGCTGACACTAGGCGTGTGAAGAAGAAAGGAGCCGTGGTCAGCCCGAACGGCATGACTCTGAATTGCCATACGCGGCCCTTGAACGCAAATCTCATGAATTTTCTGAACGAAGGATGGATGAGAATGTGAAAGTAGGCGTCCTTGAGATCTATGGATGCTGTCCACATGCCTGGACTCAAACTGGCGATAATCTGAGATACCGTCTCCATCTTGAATTTTGGGGTGAATATCTGCAGATTTAACCTCTTCAGATTGATGATTGGACGCCATCCCCCTGATTTCTTGGGGACTAGAAATAGAGTTGAGTAGAATCCTGGGTCTACTCTCCAACACGGAACCTCTTCTATAGCCTCCTTCAACCTCATCGCCTCCAATTCGTCTTCCAGTGCTCCCAATTTCTCCATATTGGATGGAACTGGAGTCCACTTGGGCTGGAAAGACAGAGGAGGCGGCAGATTTATCCAATACGGTGCATAACCCCAGCGGATTTGATCTATCAGCCAGGAGTCCTGCGCGAGGGTTTGCCAAGTCTCCCAAAACAGAGACAATCGCCCTCCTACTGGCACGCTGGGAAAAAGGGATTGCACCGAAAGATTCAAAGGTAGTAGAAGAGGAGGAACAATTGGACAAAGAGAACGGGAAAGGCCTGCCCGGGCTGAGGCCACCCCTTCAAACCCGCCTTGGTTGAAAACCTCTAGAGGCGCGTCCTCTAGACCTGGACCTATAACCACGAGAGAAAAACTGACCCCTGCTCGCCTGAGGGGCTTGGCGAACCTGGGCTCTAGGTCTATGCGATGAAATGGATTTAAAACGATCCTCCTTCGCGGATCTGGAATGGCCAGGAGAGGAACGACTAGAGTTCGTAAAAACTCTTGACGGATAAGCCCCATACTCATCCGGCCTAAGACTCTTCCTTCTAGGAGAAGAGGAGGGACTGTTTACCGCGGCCGAGTTTCTTTTTGCCGAAGGCCTTAAAATAGAAAACTGCTCTCGCAGATCCTTAGCCGATCTAAGCCGATCAGACTCCTTGATGTAGCATCCTGACCGAAAATATCTGATCCGAAAGGCGGAGCAGATATCAAGTTACTCCTGAGGGAATCCGATATCTTCACCTCAGCAAGCTTTCTTGACCTTCTCTTAGAGGTGATGAAACCTAACGAACGGCAAACTGAATTCAACGAACTTCTTGAAAGGTCAACTAATGTACGAAATATTTCTGGCGGAATCTGACCTCCTTTCTCCTGACTTTTGAGGATAGCTTCCGAAAGAAGGGCCAAAAAATTTGCTGACTTCAACTGAGCCCGACATACTGACTCCCATCTAACAAGGTCTGATGACGTTTCTACCTTAGCCGATTCCCTCAGATGTGATGAAAGAACCTCCCATGTCGGCCCACTAAGAGACTGCGTAGAAGCCAACCTAACGTAATCTTCTTTAGGGACCTGAACTGGAGCATCTACCTTTGGATTAAGAGAAAATTCTTTCATTTGGACATCGTTAATATAAAAATCTAACATATCAACGACCAAGTTATCCACTGGAAGCACAGAAGGAACATTAGCCGAAGAGTCTGAAGATGAAAGAGCAGAACCAAAAGATGGAGGTTCAACCGAAAATTCATCCTGAAGAGGAAGAGATAGAGACGAAGCTATCCAATGATGGGCCTTAGACCAGTCATCTGGAGAGGCCCTCTCATTATAGAACCTCCTCAGATCTCTGGCCCTGACCGACCTCTGAGTAGCCCTGACCGAAAAGTGAGATGGAGCCGACGCAGAAGCAGAAGAAGAAGGACAGATATCTGAATCTAGCGACACCGAAGAATCGACTATCCTCAGAGAGGAAGGAGAAACTAACGTTCTAGAAGGAGCGTCAGAGAGAGAATCTAAACCCAACGGAGCCTGATAAGGAGGACTCCCAGCCCTATCCTCTGGCTGACTAGCACTGAAAAAATTTGGATCCACCTCACTAGCCGAAAATCTAGACAAAATTGAAAATCTAGCCGAAATGATAGATCGATGAAGAGAGGGATCGCGGCTTACTGAAAACAATGAAAAATCTAATCCTGAATCCACTATCTGGAATTCTAATTCTGGGGACAGAACGACTGAAACAATAGGATCCAAATGATCAAACGCCTGAGAGGATGAAGAATAAGAAGGCAACAGAGGGGCAGATGGAGCAGAAGCCGAAGGTATGTTCGAAGCTGCCAAACAATTTTGCTGAAGGGAAGCTGGCATATGCAAAAAACCCGGAGGCGGAGATATCGATGATGGATGAAAAAGAGAAGCAGAATTAGAAACATGAGAAGACGAAAAATCCCTAGCTGATAAGCCGGATGCAGAAGAAGAAGAAGACGGCTGACTACTACTCTTCTGAGACCCTACTTGAGAGAACCGGGAAGGAGATGACGAACGAGAGAGAGATACTACATCCCGAAAAGAAGGATGAACCAAATCTGCGCCAGGAACAAATTGAGAACTAGAAAAACGATCCGGATACTGTCTATCCAAGCCGGAAGGAGCGGCGCAAAAATAACTAGAGTCGGCATTAACAGACCTATTATTTAACTGTGAATCTGCGTTAATCGGAAGTTCGTATCTTATTCCGGAAGTAGAACTACTGTCACCTGATGCGGAAACTGAAAACCCCCCCCCGGAAGACGCTTGCAAGGACGGGTCAACATGACCCGGACCTGCGTAACTCAAACCAGAAGTGTCTAAACTACCCCCGGAACCGGAAGTAAACAAAGCTGAACCGGAACAAGAGGACGAACTCAATGACGGATCCAACTGACTCGGATAAGCCTCCTTCCTACCTGAAGTAGTCACACTACTACCGATATAAGATCGTGACAATCCGGAAGCGGCATGATGCATATATGGGTCCAACAGACCCTGATGCACATTTTCCCTACCGGAAGTAGTACCACTACTACCGGAAACGGAAGTCGGAAAACCGGAAACGGAAGACGCCATCCTATGCACTGCCGGGTCCAGCAGACCCGGAACTACATTCTTCCTCCCGGAACCGGAAGCTCTATCGCCGGAAAATGTTGATTCGGAACCGGATGTTGGTGCATATTTCCTATTCTCCTGAGTCACCGGATGTTCGGACACGCCAGAAACAATCTCAGTGCTCCTTTCCGGATGCCTGGTAAAACCAGACTCCATTCCGGACAGCAAACCCACTTGTCTGGCAACGCCAGGAGCAGAGGTGGGTGCTTCTTTAGATGCGATCGGCGATCTTACCATATTCCTAGCAATCGGAATTACTGTGAAACGGACTTTGGTTGCAGGCGACAAATCAGATTCTTCTAGTCCTGATGCCATCGGCTTGACCTGGCTCCTACCAACGGATGTCTTACCAGTTTTCCTTTTTGATTCGCCGGACTTCGTCCTTGGGGACTTAATTTGTTGCCTTGTTGTTAACGAAACCGGCTTGCCCCACTTCCGTGATCGCGATTGGGGGCTAAATTCATAGTCTGATGACTCTTCCTTAGCGGCCTTAATAGCTGAAGAGATACGTTCGTCTAAAGACTTGGTTAACACATTAGCGAATGATTCAAACCTAGCAAATAATGCCATGACCGGATCTGATATAGAAGAGCTGCCCCCCTCCGATGTTGAGACCGCCGTGTTAACAGATATGGAAGTAGGCACTAATTTTGGGCCTTCAACAATGGAGGGAGGGCGACCTGAGGGCAACGCTGGCTTAACTACAGGGTCCTTAAAAAACGCTTTTGAAATGACCAATGGCCAACCCTTGCACACACCACACATTTTTAGAGAGGTGCAGGTGGTACACTTCAGGCAAACATGACCCGCATACTCCTTCGCGTGAACACGATCACACTTGTTAGACGCACACTTTATTTTCTCCGAGGCTATTGACGCCTCCTACAAGAATAAGAAATGATACGACATAAAGCAACTAGTTGAAAATCTCACAAAGGCGACTCCTAGGGCGATCTTAATAAAGGCTTTGAAGAAAGATCAGTTTTATATTTTTAGAGCCCTAAGATTACGTTATTAGGAGTGGTACTGGCTTACTATACCTTCTAACATGGTATTTTGATGGTATATATTAGGCATGGTTACTCTAACCTCTAAATCGGGAGTGTTGACACGAAAACTGGTAACTCCAAACGCTAGAGTTACAAACACCTCTAACACCATAATATAAAAGTTAACATAACTTAGGCAGAATTGACTTCATGGTAGGCATCCCTGTTCTATTAGTTGTAAGATTGTCTATAAAAGCAAGCTTTTAATTAACTTTTATATCTAATTTTGATAGCTGACAGAACTGTTGGCTAGCAGAATATTTGAAAAGTGATTCAGGTTTCACAATTGGGGCCTACTGCGCATGCGCGAGCGTGCTTAGTGACAAGCATCACCAAGGAGTGAGTACAGACTGGTGCCAGTCTATTGTAAGGCTAATGTAGGGGGTCCCTCTACCAGAAGCCTGGTGGAGGGTCTACATGGTGATGGTATAGGCATTAGGGAGTATAAGCAAGCATAAAAATTTTATTCTGATAGCTAAATGCAGATATTTGATTTAGCAAGTAGTGATTGAACGGTAATGGATGTTTTTGTGGTGTAATAACAACACCTTCTGCAGTGCTTTTGACAAGTCTCCAATTGCAGGCCAAGAGTCTACTAGACTATTTTTTAAAATTAATGCCACTGGAATGACTTGATAACTAAGCCAGTCATTCCAGTGATAAATTTTCTAAAATAATCTTCTATTGGTCTGCAATCGGACATTTTCTATGTGAAAATTAAAATCTTCTGGAACAAATTTCATGGTTAAAGGGTCAAGCCTGCGAAAAACTGCTTTTCACGTTTTCTAAGCAAATTTCCATTTGTAGACCAACAGAAGAGTATTTTTGAAAATTTACCAGTTGAATGACTGGCTCGACAACCAACCCAGTCATTCCCATGATAAATTTTCAAAAACAATCTCTGGAAATGGAGATTTTCTAAGATAAAATTTCTTGAAAAAATTGACAGTTAAAGGGTTAAAATGTTAATTGTACTTACATCTGTACATCTTCACGTGCATCATGGAATTCCTGAAAGACAAATACATCATCAATAGCTGCATACATGTACATGTATAGGAATACACATCGGCTAAATAGCATGAAAGTAATTGGATTATCAATGAAGCTACATGTACAATCATCAGAATTCAGTTAGCTAACAACTACATGTAAACTAGTTAGGCCTCTATAATAAACTGAATCGAGACCCAGTGTCAGATATGCTCTTAAAATTATGCTCTCATTTCATTGTCAATCAGCGGATAAGCGTATTATTCTATTCACGGCGTCCATGCCAGAGGCGATCGTGCATGTGCTGCTGGACAGCTTGATCTTTGCGAACACATTTCACAACTTGAATACGTACCTGGTATAGCCATAACTAAATGTGTATGCACTTGCTAACTAACAAAACAGAAAGCCCGCTGATTATTCTGAGAAAAATTTGACAATGCTTTGCTCAGCTTTAGTCAGAAATGACTGCCAATAAGGTTGCTCTAAATATCTTCAGTAAGTCTTGCAACATTAACCGCCCTTTTATTTTGAGAACAACTTGATTGAAAACTGTTGCATCAACAATTTTCAACGAAATTGTTATCAAATCATTACCTAGTGACAATTGTATTATCAGCTGATTACTATAGGCAGCAACAGTTTTCAGTAAACTTGTTATAAATATATTTGTTGCAACTTTCACCATAGCAAACATACAACAGGTATTAAACTATGCTAGGAACATACTGTGCGCTCACCTTGGAAGCCAGCATAAAAATGACTAGCATTAGCATTGCCAGAATGGTTTTATACCAACAATTGCTCACTGGCAAAGAAATGGGACAATGTGTTGACCAATTGACCAATTGGCAGGCAGGATGATGATTATGATTGACAGATTAAGGTTATGGGTCACAGCTGTCAAAGATTCAGATTCTAGCCCGTTCTGACGGAAATTATATTTGTATTTTTATATCGTTCAATAAAGTTTAAACAAACTATTTGCTAAAAGTGTAGGCAAATGATATTCCCGTGATTAAACAACAGATTAACGCACGCCACAAACTGGATTTTATAAGAAAAGCAGTAAGTCAGTAATTTTTTGTTACCAGTTTTCGTTCACATGTCTCTCGATCTTACTACATGCTATACACGAAAAGAAGGTTTTTTCAGGCCGATTTTGGTAAAATTTAGGGGTGCGCACAATGCACGATAGCACAGTATATACAGAATTTTATGGTACATGTACAGTAAGACACAGAGTTTCTACATGGTTTACGTAGACAGATTACTAAGACGACACAAGAGAGACAGTCATTATTCGCATGCTGATGCTGACACACAGATCTACATTTAGTAAGAATGTGATTAAGTTAAAAAGTTAGTGGATAAGAGACGGTTTTGTTGCTTTTAATGTGGTTTTTTTCTTCGAAGGTCAGTACTAGCACCAGTGTTTATCATTGCACAGCGCTTGGTGTGAAGCAGGAAACAAAGATTTCTGGAGAGGTTCAATCACAACAGGCAGCTTGTTCCCAATAAGCCAAGCAAGATGAGACGCATCCAGGATGAGCTGCAGTAAAAGTACACTGTCTGCAGCTAATACATGTTGTATCTGCCAAGTGCCAGGTGGTGCTGAATCAATGACAAGCTGTTCCATATCATTGAGTGGAAAGTGCAGCCAGTCCTCCACATCTTTCCCGCAAAGTGGACACACACTGTTCTTGAACTGGTTAAACTTTGCTTGGAGACCCTACTTTTAGGTTCCTGCCAGCAGATTTACCTTTACGATCGCACATTTAACCAGGGTTGGCAGCAATTTCCCGGTGCTGGAAATACCGAGTGGGAAATAGCGGTAAATACTGAAGCGGGCAATACTGGGAAATACCGCGAAATACTCATCAGAACTGGCAAATTTTAAACGAAATATCTTAGATATATTAATGAGAGGTGCTAATATATCTATTACAGGTTGACCTATAAGATCAAATTGGAAATTTAGGCACATCATAGCATGTCTAAAACCTTTTCAAATCTACACAGCACTGTAGCAGACACAACACCCACTATTTATTGCGCAATGTTCAGAAACCATTTTAAATAGAGGCTGCAACAACAACTTCCAGTAAAATAGTTTCAAAATGTCAAGAAACTTTCATGTCCTGAATTGTTTACTTAAACTGATATATAATGCATTAGCATGCTGTACATATTGTGACATACAATACAAATCCATTATACTGCCTTGAATTCTCAGCCTATCAGAACATTGATTTAAAATAGAGATCTAAGCTTAGATTACCAAATTATGCTGGTACATGTACATGTATCTACAAGTATTGTTTTTTTAGTTAGCCTTAGATTTCTATGTAAACCAATGCTCTGAGCTAGACTTTACCCCACACGCAGTTCATATACAGGTGTGATATTGTCTCATATAAATGGAAAAACACCAAGGTGTCTAATTGGGGATTAACTGGTGGAGATGGTAACACATTTCATTCTGTTATATACAATTATATACTAATATTATGTACTGTTTACTATTTATACTATTACATGCTACCATATGACCGATTGAAAACACAGAATTTCACATTATTTTCAACAAATTCTGTAGATTTCAGGGTTAAATATCAATTAGAAATTTAACATTTCTGCAACGTCAAAATGAAATGTATTCAGACATCATAGGACTAACTTAGATAGAATTACATCCCCGAGGGTGAATTAGTTATTTAACACTTTAACACTCAAATTTGTTCAAGCAAAATTAAATTATCTCTTAGAAAATATCTATTTTCAGATCAAGAGGCTATTTTTGAAAATTTACTACTGGAATGACTGGCTCACTTATCAAGCTATTCATTCCAGTGGTAAATGTTCAAAAAATTGTATTCTCTTGGTCTGAAAATGGACATTTATCAATACCACTTTAGAAGACATTTTTCGCCGACTTGAGTGCTAAAGGGTCAAAGCAAGTACACAGAAATAGGTAATGACCTCAGAAATAGGTAATGACCTCAGAAATAGGTAATGACCTCAGAAGTAGGTAATGACCTCAGAAGTAGGTAATGACCTCAGAAGTAAGTAATGACCTCAGAAGTAGGTAATGACCTCAGAAGTAGGTAATGACCTCAGAAATAGGTAATGACCTCAGAAGTAGGTAATGACCTCAGAAGTAGGTAATGACCTCAGAAGTAGGTAATGACCTCAGAAGTAAGTAATGACCTCAGAAGTAGGTAATGACCTCAGAAGTAGGTAATGACCTCAGAAATAGGTAATGACCTCAGAAATAGGTAATGACCTCAGAAATAGGTAATGACCTCAGAAGTAGGTAATGACCTCAGAAGTAGGTAATGACCTCAGAAGTAGGTAATGACCTCAGAAGTAGGTAATGACCTCAGAAGTAAGTAATGACCTCAGAAGTAGGTAATGACCTCAGAAGTAGGTAATGACCTCAGAAGTAGGTAATGACCTCAGAAGTAGGTAATGACCTCAGAAGTAGGTAATGACCTCAGAAGTAGGTAATGACCTCAGAAATAGGTAATGACCTCAGAAATAGGTAATGACCTCAGAAGTAGGTAAAGACCTCAGAAGTAAGTTTACATAGCATGAATATTCTGACAGTAGTCAAAGCCTTTTACTATTGAATAGGTAATTGTACAGATCTACTGAACTCCATGTAGATGCATAGACTGTCGAATATGCAGTTTTTATCTCAGAAAATTAAAATGGGATGTCATTGGATGTTAAATTTTGTCTGATGTAGTGTTGCTTTAGCGGTTAGAAGACTATGTTCCTTATGCATAGGTTTGCAACTTATGTACATGTAACATGTTACTAGATGATATTTATTTATGCTTGTCAGTGTTTTCTTAAGTATGATAAAAAACCATGAGGTTAAATATATAAACTTGCCACCTGATATCTGAGTATTTCCAAGCATTGCCAGGTATTTCCCACTGCCCTGGGAAAGGTGTTTGACGATTACCTGTTATGTATGACTCACTATATTGTTAATCATTTAATACTCAAGTAAAGCTCCCTTAGAAGAGGAAAGAAAAGGTTACTTTTTTAAATTTATCATTGGAAATGCCTGGCTTACTTGATCGAGACACTCAGTCCAGTGATAAAATTTCATTGAACAAATTTAGATCAATACTGGTTTCTAGCTTAACTTCCTATTTCTAACTTATCATTCCTATTCTTTTTCAGATGACTAAGAGACGGTGGCATTGCTAAAGATCGGACCCTGTATCTGTAATTTAATTTCTGTAATCCGGCTGTTTGAAATCAAAAATATGTCTCATATACAGGTGTGATATTGTCTCATATAAATGGAAAACCACCAAGGTGTCTAATTGGGGATTAACTGGTGGAGATGGTAACACATTTCATTCTGTTATATACAATTATATACTAATATTATGTACTGTTTACTATTTATACTATTACATGCTACCATATGACTGATTGAAAACACAGAATTTCACATTATTTTCAACAAATTCTGTAGATTTCAGGGTTAAATATCAATTAGAAATTTAACATTTCTGCAACGTCAAAATGAAATGTATTCAGACATCATAGGACTAACTTAGATAGAATTACATCCCCGAGGGTGAATTAGTTATTTAACACTTTAACACTCAAATTTGTTCAAGCAAAATTGAATTATCTCTTAGAAAATATCTATTTTCAGATCAAGAGGCTATTTTTGAAAATTTACTACTGGAATGACTGGCTCACTTATCAAGCTATTCATTCCAGTGGTAAATGTTCAAAAAATTGTATTCTCTTGGTCTGAAAATGGACATTTATCAATACCACTTTAGAAGACATTTTTCGCCGACTTGAGTGCTAAAGGGTCAAAGCAAGTACACAGAAATAGGTAATGACCTCAGAAATAGGTAATGACCTCAGAAATAGGTAATGACCTCAGAAGTAGGTAATGACCTCAGAAGTAGGTAATGACCTCAGAAGTAGGTAATGACCTCAGAAGTAAGTAATGACCTCAGAAGTAGGTAATGACCTCAGAAGTAGGTAATGACCTCAGAAATAGGTAATGACCTCAGAAATAGGTAATGACCTCAGAAATAGGTAATGACCTCAGAAGTAGGTAATGACCTCAGAAGTAGGTAATGACCTCAGAAGTAAGTAATGACCTCAGAAGTAGGTAATGACCTCAGAAGTAGGTAATGACCTCAGAAGTAGGTAATGACCTCAGAAGTAGGTAATGACCTCAGAAGTAGGTAATGACCTCAGAAGTAGGTAATGACCTCAGAAGTAGGTAATGACCTCAGAAGTAGGTAATGACCTCAGAAATAGGTAATGACCTCAGAAATAGGTAATGACCTCAGAAGTAGGTAAAGACCTCAGAAGTAAGTTTACATAGCATGAATATTCTGACAGTAGTCAAAGCCTTTTACTATTGAATAGGTAATTGTACAGATCTACTGAACTCCATGTAGATGCATAGACTGTCGAATATGCAGTTTTTATCTCAGAAAATTAAAATGGGATGTCATTGGATGTTAAATTTTGTCTGATGTAGTGTTGCTTTAGCGGTTAGAAGACTATGTTCCTTATGCATAGGTTTGCAACTTATGTACATGTAACATGTTACTAGATGATATTTATTTATGCTTGTCAGTGTTTTCTTAAGTATGATAAAAAACCATGAGGTTAAATATATAAACTTGCCACCTGATATCTGAGTATTTCCAAGCATTGCCAGGTATTTCCCACTGCCCTGGGAAAGGTGTTTGACGATTACCTGTTATGTATGACTCACTATATTGTTAATCATTTAATACTCAAGTAAAGCTTCCTTAGAAGAGGAAAGAAAAGGTTACTTTTTTAAATTTATCATTGGAAATGCCTGGCTTACTTGATCGAGACACTCAGTCCAGTGATAAAATTTCATTGAACAAATTTAGATCAATACTGGTTTCTAACTTAACTTCCTATTTCTAACTTATCATTCCTATTCTTTTTCAGATGACTAAGAGACGGTGACATTGCTAAAGATCGGACCCTGTATCTGTAATTTAATTTCTGTAATCCGGCTGTTTGAAATCAAAAATATGTCTGAAACGTATGAATAGATTCAATAAAATCTGCTTGGTAATTTTGTATACTATCATGATTCGGATTCATTTTTATATGCGGAAATGAGCAAAATTGACTGCCGTATGTTTGGATAAAAATAATTTCAAATGTAAGTGTAAATTTAAGACATACAAATATTTGATTAAAAGTTAAATAGACTTATGGAAAATGTGAATCTACAATGTTTGAAAGATTCATTAAAGAATTGAATCAATTTTGTCAAAAAGGGTAGATTTTGAATGTACGCGATTGTACTGTACAGAATTTAAAATGAGGAAAATAAATTTGAAAAACTTGAAAGAGAATTTGAATCTTATAGTCCGGGAGCCACAAGCTGATTTTTTGGTGAACCTGGATTTGTCGAAGTTTTTTTCTTTGCTGCATTTTGTAGTATGGGGGAACCTCTTTATAATTCAGGGGGGGGTGAGCATTCCCAGCCCTTGAGCAATTTCAGATATTAACCCTTTTCTTCCCGTTTTCCGGGGAAAAAAATAAATATGCTAATTTTTCCATTATTCCTTGTGAAGTACTCATACCAAAGGTATTAAATATACTTGTGGTAATGTATGTTCATAGGGGAGTTATTGTACAGTTTATTTTAATATAATTTTGATAAAAATTTACCCTTTCCTGCCCATGCTTATTAACGCATTTGTCGAATTTTCTCACTCAAAGTCCAACTATCACATTAGGATAGGCCTACTTGAAAATACTAATTGTTTTAATTGTATCCCTATAGATAGAGACATACATTATGTATCTCACTGTAATAGAACTAAATAAAAATAATAACCCTTTCCTGGCCACACAATAACATATATATATATTATAATAATACATGGCCCAGGGTAACTTCAGAAAATGTCAATTAAAGTAAATTGAAAATGCTTTTTCGCATTTTACGATGTCAAACTATTTTCTACATGGTCGTCTGCTATAATATCTTATGTTTGGACAAACTATGGCTATATTTTAAGATATGCTCAGCAATCAAATACACTGAATTCTTCCACTGACCCCTCCATCTTCACTACGCCACTGTTGGTGCATATATACTTGATATCATTCTGAGTTTGTTTAAGCCCCTATATATGATGGAATCCGATCATGAAGTGTGCGTCTTCAATTGGAAGTTCAGTTGTCAAACAAAGAGGGAAGCTTTAATCTCGGCGACAGCTGTTCGAACAAGTAACATTATAAGATGTAGCAAGATATACAGTGATGAAAAACATTTTGAGCTTCAGAAATCGTTAGATCAGAACAGCGAACTAACTATCATATGTCACAAAACTTGCGTGTCTACATACACATCATCTAGACAAACTGATCATTACAAACGTCAAACTGATGGAGAAACTGATTCAAAAATTCCACGAAAGGTCACAAGACATTCATTGTCAAGAGATTCTGGTGAGATATTCGATTTCCGGCAACACTGCTTTTTCTGTGGTGATACGTGTTATATTCAATGGGACAGAAAGAACCCATCCAGGTGGCGAACTGCATACTTATGTTGGGAAATTGACACAAAACAGTCTATCTTAGAACTCTGTGACAAGAGAAATGATGATGTCGCAGCGAGTGTTCGGCATCGTGTTGAAGGTACTTTGAGTGATCTGCATGCGGCAGATGCTCGCTATCATGTTGACTGTCGACAGAGGTTTGCCTCATTCAGGCCGCTAACTGCTGAAGGTGAAAATACTAAAAATTGAGATGACACTGACGAAGACATTCCTTTTCCGACTCTTGTTCAAATAGTTACAAATGACAGGTCGAGAATGTGGAATTCCGTAGAACTGTTTACAGCTTATGTAGAATGTGATGGAGACAAACTTTCCCGTAAGACACTTGTGCAAAAACTCAAGGACAAATTCGGAGACGATCTTCTAGTGCTGTCGTCACCTGGCATAGCAAATATAATTGCATTTTGCAGCATTGCATCAAGGACACTCCGCCATGTGAATGATGAAGATGATCAATTAAAACTGATCGCAACAAAAGCCAGCAGATAGATTTTTAACGAAGTAAAAAACATTCGAATGGACAAGGATCATTATGATATCAGCATCAATAAAGAACTGGCAAAAGAATCAGCCAGCGACTTTCTACTACAGCTGTTAGCAAAAGTGTCTCCTAAACTAGACAATACATTACCAGCGTTGCTCATAGGTTCAATTGTCACAAGCATTGTCACAGGTCAGGCTACTTGTTTGCAGATTGATCTCGCAGTTAAAATCGGTGAATCTAAAAAAGTCATAAATGACATGTATACATATGGCATTACATGTTCTTATACTGAATTCCGACGTTTCAAGAGGTCTGCTGCAAGAGCGGCTGTTGCAGATGTCAAAATATCCGGCATATCAAATGCTGATAATGGTTTAGTCCAGGTTATTGTGGACAATTTTGATGCAGATATCGCCTCACAGAATGGGAAGCAGTCTCAAAAAAGCATCCGCTTTTGTTTCTACGAGAATTCTTAATACTTACCAGATGTACTATTATGATAATGTCTATTATCTAGTCTAGCTCAAAATAAACAATTAAAACTCTGCACTCTCCTGGTCCTGCCCATACTGTGTCCGGGAATACCATAGCCGCAGGTACCGAGTCAATTCCCAATCACAGTCAGATTCGTCTTATATTTGCCTTGGCAAACTGCGAAAGCAGCTCAGCCTCACCTGAGCGGGGCGGCTGAGGCAGGGCCATAGTACATCTGGTAAGTATTAAGAATTCTCGTAGAAACAAAAGCGGATGCTTTTTTGATTCTACTTCGAATAATACTTACCAGATGTACTATTATGATAAACTCCGGATTTCGACAGCCAGGAAATGCCGGTGGGAGGAGGTGAGGCTCGAACCAGGACTCATCAACCATCCAACAGAGAAGGTTGTGAAGAGACTAGAACCCTGGCATACGCTTGGGTTCTGCCATCTGACTCATAGAGTGCTAAACTTCCATGGTCTAGACCGCGCTCCCCCCCCTCTTTTGTCCGCACAAAACCAGAGGGCTGTCCATGGGGATGCAACACCCACCAGACCCGGGTCAGCCCCAAGTCTCAGCTAGGGCAGTCCAGTAGAGTGCAAAGAAGCTACTACAACTTCTAATTTTGAAAAAATATCAGTATATCGACTAGATTTTCAAATTGGAATGAGTCTAATGTCTGGTTGATAGGATAAGAATACTCTTGTACCAGACTATTTACCTAAGCAGTCTGGTATTTCGACTGTAAGTAAACATATTTATAGTCACTTAATTAATGTAAACACTCACCATTTTGAGTGCTTGATCTTTTCTTGATCATCACAGGAGCTCGGCCCAATCCACGGTCGTACTCAGTCATGTGCATAGCATTTGTTCAGTGTAGGCGGAAGACTTTAGTGATGTGTGCGAAGTAGTGGTCGGACGTGGCTTAGTTTAGGTTCGCGAAGGTAGAAATCAGTGAATGACGACTCGGCATGCCATTGTGCTACAGACATCACCTCCTCTAATGAGACACCCTTATAAAGGGTCGATGATGCTGCTAGTGCTCGGACCTGATGGGCATTCGCATGATCAATTTGCTTTCCTGTAGCGATTTTGTGTGACATCTTAATAGCGTCAACTATCCAACGAGAAATAGTATCTTTCGAGGCACGTAAATGGGGAGTTTTGAGACATAACCACTCATTTGTACGTTTCTTATACATTTTAAGACATCTGACAGGACACCAAACAGAAGAGTTTGGGTCATGTCTAGTTAAACTTGGCAAATTGATCGGCTGACCTGGATATTTAAGTGACTGATTCTTTGCCAGGAAACAAAGACGTGGAAGTAGTCTTAAACCTTCACCCGTGACGACAAAACGGTCTTGTTCGGCAGAAAGCGCATGAATTTCGCTTCTCCTTCTCGCCGACGCTGCTGCAACCAAGAAAACTGATTTAATAGTTAACAGTTTAATATCAATAGATCTAATCGGTTCAAAAGGAGCCTGTCCTAAAACCTGTAGAACAAGATATAGATTCCATGATGGGATAGGAATTGGCTGTCTAGGTTGCAGATTGCTCATTCCTTTGATAACTTCATTCAAAGTGTCATTCTCCACTCCTTCAACCATGAGACTGGGAATGACTGAAGCTAATGCAGACTTATATGCTGCTAGGGTAGAAGGTACAAGTTTGTCAACTTCGTATAAATGACAGATAAAATCTGCTACGTGTTGAACAGATGCAGAAAAGGGATCAATATCTCTTCTCTCACCACTGTGCAAATTTGTTGATTCTATAATTATATGTCTTTGTGGTTGAAACTTCTGGCTGAAGCAACAAACTTCGCTGCTTGCTCAGAAAAGCCACCCTCAATTGCACGCTGCTTGACAACATCCATGCAGTTAATTTGAACATTTCTGGTCTGTCGTGAAGGTACAGACCCCTGTTCTGAGAGATTAAATCTCTTGTGTCTGGAAGAGGGATTGGATTGCAGACCAGAAGGTCCAGCAGATCCGTAAACCATGATCGGCCTGGCCAATAAGGGGTGATCAGTAGTACTTGGCACATCCCCTCTCTTATCTTTGCCAGAACTTTCGGGATGAGAATTGTTGGAGGATACGCATACGCGTACATTCCTTCCCAACTTATCGCCAGTGCGTCTACTGCTAGAGCTAGTGGGTCCGGGATCGGTGACACGTAAGTGACCATCTTTGCGTTTTGATTCATCGCAAACAGGTCGACATTTGGCTTGCCCCATTGTTTGAATAGAACCTCCGCTACCGCTTGGTTGAGCTGCCATTCCGTCGGACGACAAACCGTCCTTCGACTGAGAGCATCCGCTAGGACGTTCAATCTTCCTGGAATGTGTGCTGCCCGAAGAATAATATTCCTCTCTTGGCACCACAGCAGAAGGTTCCAAACCATGATACACAACTCCGGTGATCTCGTCCTGCCCTGGCGGTTCAAATAAGACACCACTGTTGAGTTGTCTGTCCTTACTAGGACAATTTTGTCTTGAATTAGACTCTCGAACTTCTGCAGTGCAAATACCACCGCTAATAGCTCGAGCACATTGATATGTTTCTGCGCATTGGTCCGATCCCATTCCCCTGACACTGACTGATTGTCCAATACCGCTCCCCAACCTGTCAACGATGCATCCGTGAAGATGGACATCTGAGGTTGAGGAGGTTGTAGAGGAACACCTCGCAGGAGATTCTGTTCCGACAACCACCACTGAAGGTGGAATATCAATGGTTCTTTTACTGGTATTCTCAGAGATAACGGATCTGTTCTCTGTGACCAGAATGACATTAGATACATCTGAATCGGCCTGCGCCTGAGCGCCGCATATGGAACCACCTTCTCCAGAGATACTAGTAAACCCAGTATTCTGAGAAATTGGCGCGCCATCAGATAGGCTCCTAGAGAAACCGACTCCAAAACGGCAATCAGGCTTTTGACTCTGCTCTCCGCCGGAAAAGCTACGCCGTCCCTGAGATTGAAAAAGATTCCCAGATAAACAAACTCCTGGGATGGAGTCAGTTCTGATTTCTCTAGATTCACAATCCACCCTAGATTCTTTAATAAGTCTAGGACTACCTGCAGATTGCTGCGCAGAGTGACTGGATTCCCCGCCTTTAGCAGCCAGTCGTCTATGTAAGTGTGAACAGCTATGTTTCTCCTGCGAAGTAAAGAAGTCATGGCGAGAACCACCTTGGTGAAGACCCTCGGAGCTGTGGTCAGGCCGAAGGGAAGTGCATTGAATTTCCAAACATTGTCTTGGAATCCAAATCGAAGGTACTTCTGAAAAGGAATTGACATTGGAATATGAAAATATGCATCCTTCAGATCTATCGACACCGCCCACATGCCTTTCCTCAGCCCTGTCATTACCGCTGCCACCGTCTCCATCTGAAATCTGGGAGAAAGAATAAATTTGTTCAACGGTTTGAGATTGAGAATTGGTCTCCACCCTCCGGTACGCTTCGGAACAAGGAACATGATCGAATAAAAGCCCAGTGAAGACTGATCCCTGACTAGATGAATCGCCTTCTTCTGATGAAGAGATTCTATTTCTGATCGAATGGCGTCTAGACGGTCTACTTCCCTTGGAGGTTAACGGAACTAACGATTGATGGATGAGCCAGTCCGGATCGTAGCCGTTTCTTATCCACTGACAAACTAAACAGTCGCGCACGACCTGTTCCCATTGGTTTAGGAATAGCTGAAGTCTGCCTCCGACGGAAGGAATCTGCACACAGTTGTCGGTCAAGATTAGCCGATAAGACGCTAAATCGCTTGGGTGAAGATTCTCGACTCCATTTGTCTCCAAAGCCACCGGTACTGGTTCCGCCGGAAACCCGTCAGGAACGAGCCCCGCGGCTTCTTGTGGTACGACGGTCCGGAACCGCCGCCACGGCTATCCTTACGGTAGCCGCCTCGGCCCAAACCGCCACCCTTCCTGTCTTCCTCATACGGCCTCTTACTAGAGGACTTGTATGAGGATGAACAGCCAGGTCCTTGTGATCCGGATGACCTATGGGCATCACGGCCAGAAGGACGTAAGGGCGATCTAGGACGCTGCCTCTGCTGCTCCTGTCTATGCTGACGGTAGGACTGTTGCGGCTGAGTCCTCTTAGTCGACTTCCACAACTTGCCGACCACTTCTTGCTCCGCCACCATTGACGCAACCTTGGAGAGCGCTTGTCGTGCCGAGCCGCCGCACAAGCCTGGACCTATGAAAGGCGCAGAAGATAATGCAGCCCTCATCTCCGGTCCTGGTTCTACACAATCGAGAACCATTCTCCGTCGCTCTGCCAATGTTCTAGTGATTACCCTGGCCAGACAATCCTGAGACAGGCGCATGGTGTCCCGAACAACTCCGGGAGCAGCCTCTGGCACCTGTCCGCCTTCCGCCGTGCAGTCCAGCATACCCTGCAGGACGGTACACCCATGCGACAGCGCAGCCATGGCTGCCCTCGCCGCATCCTCAATGAGCATAAGCTCATTGAACGGGTCTTTGTTGGTCTGAGAAACCAAAGGACGTGACCGCCCCTTAGCCTTCCCAGCCAACGGCCTATTCAGTGCCTCTCGTTCCGCAACGGAAAGCCGTGGAACCCTGGCGTACTGATGATAGTCCAGCTCCGGAAAACGGACCCTACTCCTTATCCCCTTCGGGGCCTTTGGCAATGCATAGTCTGGCTGAACCAGACGGTATGCCGCAACTTCCAACATGTCAGAAGTCTGCGTGTACAACGGGAGTGTCGGCATGGCAGAAGAGCCACTTGACAGAGCGCTAGCCGCACGCTCTGACATCCGTTCCATCGCCGGATCGCGCTGAGATCCTAGATCAGATGCCAACCCGAGACGATTGGTCATCCATCCAAGGACCTGCACCCATTCAGCTTCGGTGCAGAAAACGGACTCATCCATCAATGAACTCCCGTTTTCATCCTCCCTCTCTCCCTTAGATGAGAGGGCCACCGACGATCCATGCTGAGCGCTATGATACACGTCTCTGCCAGGACAGAGGGCATCCATAACGCGACTACCAGCGGCACCGGTGTCTAGCGAATCGCCAGACCCGGATTCCCCGCAGTCCATCGGCTCCAGCACAGGATCCGGGACTACGACCGCCTTAACTACGGCTGGTACCGTCACTCCGATAGGAGCCGCACCTAACGCCGCAGGGATACCAGCAGGAACCGAAAAACACGGCTCCGCCGGCATCTCCGGTTGCACAAATAGCGGATGGAAAATGCCCGACGGAACGTCGACATCACCATCCGCCTGGCAAACCCGTACAAATCCCGAGGGCGACCCCTGGGATGTACTAGGTCTTGCCATCATCGAAATATCCGGCATGCCGGAATCTTCCATTAGCAGCAGATCTTCCTCCTCTATCGTCGGCTCTTGAGCCAAGGACAGAGAAGGGGCAGGTGCATGACCCTCAGCAGAACTAGCCGGACCACCTAATGGTTGTCCTGCACCAGCTTGCCTCACCGGGACCGTGGACTGCAACGAGTCAAACATCGCCTTGAACTGGGCCGCCCATACGCCCAGCGCTGAATCCCTTCATGAACCTGTTGCACTTCTGGCACAACATGTCCGGATTCTTAGGTTTCTGCGAACACAAAGAAAAATTAAAACGCTGCACATGACACTTGATGACGAGCAATACGCACAACCGACTTGATAGTTAAGATTTCTTAAACACATTAACTTTCTCTTAAATTAATGATAATCAAGTCTTAGGCAGGATCTTATTTGAAACTTTTTTGAGTGAAAATTCTTTAAAAACACAACTCAGCCTTTAACTAGCGTTAAATAACCAAGAATACAGCGCCGATCGCTACAAACACCCTCGACAATGAAGCGAGAGCTAAAATCGGCGACAAACAGAGTGCCCGGACACACCAAGCCAAGAACGACATAATTCATGGGCGCCGCCATCTTGGCTAAGGGCGCATCCATCTTAGAGGAACCGAGTCGCAAGAGAAAATTAACCGAGTACCCGAATTAAACTAAAAGTTAACAGGTACAGAAGCGACTCCAACAATGGCTATCATTCTAAAACAATGTGCCAATTTAAGGAAATTTCAAACAGTCATTATGGCACGAATGTATAAATTCTAGATTGATACAACCTGCCCCTGTGATGATGATTTTCCTAGTTCCTCCATGAAGCCACTGATACAATCCTTTTTCACAACCGATAACCTCTTAAATTTAACAAATTTGAGCACACTACACTTTGCGACTTCTCAAAAGCACAAAATAGACGAATCTGACTGTGATTGGGAATTGACTCGGTACCTGCGGCTATGGTATTCCCGGACACAGTATGGGCAGGACCAGGAGAGTGCAGAGTTTTAATTGTTTATTTTGAGCTAGACTAGATAATAGACATTATCATAATAGTACATCTGGTAAGTATTATTCGAAGTAGAATACCCATTCCTTGGCTGTCCTCCTAACACAGGCACAGAGTACAGAAGAAGAAGACACTAGTAACATTGATAAAATAAAGCGAATCCATAAGGACGACATGTCTCAGGAGATTCCATATGATGTAAATATTCATAGGTACCATGGGTCCAAGCAGCCGGATGGCGCTTTTAGTGTACCGAGATGGTCCCCTGTAATCCTTTTTGATTACGAATTCCCGTTAAATCTGGCATTAATCAAGACCAGAATTCGACGGGCTTTTTAAATCTGTAAACCATTTCAAAATAGGTTAAGAAATGGCCGAGTTATCCACGGAAAACCTTTCTTGATTATCTTCAAAATATTGCCGTGACGTCATAACCACGTGGGCGCAGAACTTCTAGAATGTTCTAGAACGTTCGACTGCGCTATTATTAGCTATGCATTGATTGGCTGTTGCTCGAACGATCTTCTTCTTCTTTTCATTCGCTGATCATACCGCCAGTCCTGTAAGTGACTATCGACATGATCATAAGCGTTAAGTGCGTGGATCCATGGTTTATTAGAGTGCGCCGTGCGGCCTGGAACCTCCGTCTTCAGCACTCGAGGTTTCTGTCATGGTTACCTCACCCATACCTCCTTTAGTCGCCTCTTACGACACGCAGAGGATATGGAAGGTGTATTCTAAGCCCCACCTACAGGGCGAAAAACGATGATTGGCTGGAGCCTGCGCCTGTGACATCACGAGGAGTATAAAAGGAGACGCGGTCCAGAGATCGAGAGCATCCTCGGCCAGGTAGATACCAGCTACTATCAGCGCAACAGACAATATGCGTATTACTTCGCTACGTGTCGGGGTTTTCTCCCGTAGCTTGCAGATGCCCAACCCATCGCACTAAAACAATTTTGTAACTCCCTACTTACGGGAGTAATTTGGAACTTTCTGATTATTGTTCACGAATATCACTATCTACTTTGGAACACAAATTTGCGGTGAGGCCTTTATGGCCTGAATATGTGAGTCTACAGATGTAGAGGCACGATGTTCTTTGGTGGATGACTCGCCGGATCTGCCGGCCACGCCTAAAAGTGGTATTTCAACCGTCACCAAACTAATATCGTGTAGGTTCTTCTCACCTTCGACCGCAATTTCAGTAACATGGTAGCCTAACTTAAGAATGACTACCGAGTATTCAAGTAACTATACTTCACATGTTAATTATTTCTCTCTATGTACAAATGTATTTCGTTAATTATATTGTATCCGTAAGAATGGTCCCGATGACTAAAAGGTACCGTAGCGGTCTTAGGACCGCTACTTATAATTTCTGTATTTGTTTATAGTTATTCTCATTTTGTATAGCCTATTTTAAGGTATATGAATTCACAGGGGAGGGGGGGGGGGGGGGTGTGTGTTAATTGGTCTTGGGTTGAGTTGGACTGCACGGTTTGGCTTATGTAGACATATCGGTTTCGCTCTGAGTTTTCATATCAGTTTTATCCGGTTGACTTCTAATTGGTAAATTTCAACAAAAACTTGAAATTCAGTCGCCAAGATGCTTAAACTAAGACCCGATCGTTAATAACATGAAAATAGGACACAATTAATAATTTCTTGCCGCCTTACCCCATGGCTTAATGTATACCATATTCATCATTGCGGGAGTGGAATAATTAAATTGGATAACCTAAATATTGCGTACTCTGTTAAAATCATCGTTTATTACATGAAAATTAATACTAAAATTTGGCATTTCATGTCGTCTTTGTGAAAATATACAATTCACGTGATATTAGGAATGTACTTTAGATCCGTATATATCTAATGTTTAGATCTGCTCCGCATTTACCGAGTACCCGGTTAATAACAATAGTTCGCCTTCAGAAACATTTCGGATAGTTCACCTTGCTTGCTAAAGCGTGTATACCATCTCATTTAGCTATCACATTTGTGAACGCACCACCCTCGCCTCCAAAACCAGGAGAGCGAGCAATATCACATGATTTATATATTTTACTAATAATAGTTAGCCTTCAGAAACATCTAGGATAGTTCGCCATGCTTGCTAAAGCGTATATATCATCTCATTTAGCTATCACATTTGTGAACGCACCACCTCGCATCCAAAAAGTAAGCAATATCACGTGATTTATATATTCCCACGACGCCATCTAATGTCAAATTTTGGATTAATTTTGATTTTATAAACCATGCTTATTACAAAACATGCAATATTTATACCTTCCCAGGTAATAATTTCACTCCCGCGATTATGGTTTTGAGGTATACAGTAAGGCGCCAAGAAATTATACCGGTAAATTGCGTTGAATTTTCGTATTAGTGTCCATCTTTTAAAGCAGTTTTAGAGAATGAACTTCAACTTTTTTAACCTATTCCTAGTATAATCCCACCCCTTCCTCTGAGATGTTGGTTTGGAAATAAATTGAACAGCTTGCCGTAATAGACACCTATGCTACAAATAGACCGAATACGGCATGACAGTAAAACTTTGGCGATATTTTGATTTTTTCAAAATTACATCGTAAAAAATCGTGGCTGAAAAAAAAATCATGATTTTCGATAATATCGGACAATCGTGCAAGCCTATTCTGGTTATATTTTGTTTGTATATGGCCAGTGGCCATCAGTTCATGTTTTGCTTAGTTATAGAAAATATAGGACTGCAGTGCACGTAGGAAACACTATACAGTGACACTTATATATGCAGCACCTTCTCCCGCCACCAACAATTTTTCACTGAGGTCGCTGTCTGTGCTATAACTCTGTTTAGCCCGGCATGCTACCGACTAAACCTTTTCTATTCAGCTCGATAGGATAGGTTCAAAATGATTAGAGACACTTTCTTCGTTAAGAAATCTGTAGTATATTCTTCTCTTCCGGCAGTGCGATAATTTAGCCCCGCACTCCAGTAAGACTCATAACCCTAAGATTTTGTCTCTCTTCATGCTCCACTCAGCCTTGTGGCTTCTTAATTGTTTCGATGTCCCTATCCGCACCATGGACTGATCCGACTCTGGGAAACTATTGGGGTTTCCGAGCGGTGATGGCCAGGGTGTGGTTTCACATACATTACCCTTGTATCTTCGGATACTTAGTAGTTAGCACTTTTGCCAATGTAGGAAAGCACTGCCAAAACATATTAATTATTATGTTATTTGCTGAACAAACCTCCTGCACCGCAGTGCAAAGCAGGACAACTTGTATATAAACCTAATGACAGGTTAAACGGTTAGTTCCATAGGACCGGTGACGGGCAAGATGCGTATCCCCACCGAATTCCATAAGAATGTCTGGGCATGATATTTAGATCTGCCACGCCCTTGCGGGAAGGACATTTGTGGTGGGTATTCGCCTCTCTCACCCCCACCTTAATGATAGAACAATGGTCTAATAACGCTTTCGTGAAAGGTAACCCATGTCTTGTAACGTTTTATGTGGTTACGGAGCGGGATGTCCAGATTCTTATCCAGTTTGGAGATCTTACTAAGTAACATGTATGAGCGCTGTCTTCAGTATAGATGTCTTAGGGTATCTGTTCTCAGTGACAGCCGTGTCTAATAGCTAGGTAGATACCAGCCATTTGCGGCCAAAAATAGTTCTTGTTTCAAAAACAACTAAACGCTAATTAAGCAAAGCAGAAGGCCCGCATAAATAAAGCAGCAACTACTAATTCAGCATACTAAGAATCACATAAGACGGTGACGAGGGAATCCATCGGGAATCACCCGTCCCGTCTTCACGTAAAACAGCACGCAACCCTATAGTCATAATCTCACTAGGTATGGTCTTTTCTTTCTCAAGCCTTTTTGGTTGAAATATTAGAGTGGGCCCATTTTTGCCTACTACTCTTCTCCCGCGTTAAGCAGTGGCGACACCTTCCCGAGACGGAGGCCCGCCTCTCGCAAGGATTCAGCGACGACGAGGATAATACTCCTCACCAAAACTAGCACTAGGAGTAGTGCCCGCGTGAGGCACATAACTTTTCGTACGAGGTATAATAACTTATATTAAGTTAATTAGTTACGTCTCGTGTACGGGAGCCTCCCTTGCGGGGATACCTCTGCGGACCTACGAGTCTGTGTGGTACCTCCGGGAGCCCCATGTTTAAAAGTTCATCTACGTCTCTATGTCTCGTATTTTCGTATGCTCTTATTTTAGTTTTATCTAGCATATTTATATTTGTTTAGGTAAAATCATTGCGTAGACTTATATTTTTAGGTCACCAAAATCAAATCTTGTAAGTCCATAGATCACGAAATTGTTATGGACAGGCATACTGGTGACACAAATTCTTGGGATGAGACTTGTATTTAATGTTCGCGACGATGGTCGCACGGCCCCACCGGAATGATTGAGTTCCACCGGCCTTAGGAGCCCGTTTTTGTTACCCGCAGGGCAGTCTCGTACAAGGTCCGTCACCCTGAGACCGGATGCTAACCAGCGTCATCATTCGTCGTGCACTTGCGGCGCGGCGAGTCGACATGATACACTGGAACGGCCCGACACTACCCGGCGGGCTACAAAACACCACATCTCACGTCATAACCATATATGTGATGTACATAGTGACATTATGCATCTACAAAGATGAACACATTTTAATTACTAACTAGAAACTGCTGTCATTTCGATGTATCAATAATAAGGGAGATTACTCCCGACAGGTTTAGTGACAATCGAAATAAACCACTCAGATTTATCTCCCTTATTATTGTTACATCAGACATGCGGAGCTTCCAATATATTACTTTTCTAGGGTTTTTTCTCTCCATCCCGTTATGTAATAATATGTTTTTATTTTCAAAATAACACTTGTTTACTTTCTTTCCACCCTACATTTGTTCCCTAAGCAGCAAAAGTGGATGATGAAGTAGCTGATGCCGTTGTAGATGATGATGCAGTCTAGTTGAACATCGCCTAAGAGATTAATGGTAGTATAAATTATATATGTACAACTTATTATATAGGCGTAGTTACAGCCGCTGCCACCACCACCACCAACAGTGATGACAATCCTGTTATAAAATTATTAATTAATAGTCTGTGTTGCACATACTACTTACAGGCGTCCATAGTTAGAACCAGCACCACCACCAGTAATGACAACCACGTTATATGATTATTGATGAGGACAGTGTCTCGCATGCTTCTTGAAACCGCAGCTCATCTGATCTGTCCAAAGCATCTGTAGCGGAGTATGTGGATGACTAGACATCGTCAGACAATTGGTTTGTCACAACGACCATTTTCAGGGCCAACATATGAGAGACCAGACGAAATCGTCAGACATAAAATATATGTTGCACATATTACTAATTATCAATACTGCATGCTAATATACTAGTTGAAGAAGAAAGGCACTTTCTGATGAATTGCCAATAAAGTTTGATTGATTGAAATAAAATACAAACTAACGTATAGCACACAAATGCATAACAATCAACATATGTCACAGCACCCGAAGGCATGATACTGTGCATGGCTCTCAATAGACCTTTCCAGTTTATCCATCATATGATGTCATAATCAACTACGTGATGTGTAGGATGATGTCACAATCAACTACGCCATGAATGACGTAGATAAGTCGTCACAAATACGTAATTGATGACGGACTAAGCGTTGTTGTATGAATTGTACGTCTTTACTAGGCCTATTTCATAAAGATTCTCTTGAATATTTTGAAACTAATTTGACTGGGCGCTGTTGTTGCCATAGGTTTCAAAATATTCAACAGCTTACCTGTATATTTATATATGCATATTAGATGAACCCAACTAGCCTAAATCTAATAACAAATCATGCACAATCGTAATTTTAGGAGCATATTATCTACAATAGACCTATTAATAAATCATTCAAAATCGTAATATGAACATATGTTAATATATGAACATATGAACAATAAATTATAAAAGTCGACACTCTATCGATCTATGACGTCACAATCATTTACGTCATGAATTACATAATTAATTCCGTCATAAATGCTTGATAGTCCGTCAACTGGCGCCAAATTGTAGCATACGAATTGTATGTCTTTACTACAGCAACAGTGCCCTGTCAACTTAGTTTCAAAATAGTAAACCTGCAGTTTTCAGGAAATTAAGCTGCTTAACTAGAGATGGGCGGGGCAAAACAAAAAACTGTATTCATCCATTCCTAAAACTTTGCAATTTACAAACCTATATGTCTATGGATTACATATCCATGGTAGTAGGCCCTACCAGAGTGGTATGCGGGCATCGAATTAACCACCGGCTGAAAAAAAGAAACAAATATTATTGACATTAAGAAATTATCAAATAATATAATTCTCACAGTAAAAACATAATTATAATCTTAGATGATAAAATAACTAGACATGAGATACAACACGCAGCGGCGGTTGTTATCGCTATACAGACGTCTGTTTTTTATCTACTGGCGGCTGTTTTCGACCGCGGCTGTTATCGACTGTATTCCTGGGAAATACTAGTATTTCCCGGGAAATTGCCAACCTTGCGTTTAACATCAAGTCATGAGAAACTGTTGACCAGACTGGGTGTGGTTTTCCTACCGCAACTGTTGCTGGATTCACGTATCTTGCTGATGTGTTCTTGAACAGGTTTTCTTTTAGGTCAGAAGTGACTTTGTTGTTAATCCCTCTCTTGACTTGCTGGTTCCAGCTTTCTTTAGTTAGCGGGTTCCATAGCAAGTCATGAGCTCCCCACTAGCCAGCATCCTGTAAACATCTTATCAACTGCACAAATACAGCACAGCTCGGGGATGACCTCACATACTTCTAATTTCTAAACAAAAACAGTAGCTTGTTATTAGAATAATTTTTAAATCAGCGTGAGGAATGTTCTCTTGTATGTTTTGAATGTGGGTGGATTGGAGGACATTGCTGCCTATGGCAACAGTGGCCTTCAATTCAATTATATTCAACACATTCAACAGAACGTTTTTATTTTACTGTGTAGATGAGCTGCTTATTTCCGAGGTGTACTGTATAATCAAAGTCAACCAAAAATATAAATGTTGTGCTGTAATGTAATGTAAAATCACCACTACAACTACTACTACTTAGACATGTATTAATTTTTTATTTAACTTCAAACTTGTCAAGATTCAAGATTCAAAATTATTTTATTTTCATATAACACAGATTTTACATTTACACAACAGGCAGTCCACCAAAGGCTGAGCCTATACAGCGGTGGACCCCTTACATTTAACATATAATAAACATATAATTCAGTAATAGTTGGATCATGGGTGAAGATAATATAATATTTACATCTACATGTATACATTTAAGACAATAGACAATTAACACACACGCACACACATGGGAATGGGGAAAACACATGCATATCTTGTTTACAATATTATTATTATTATTATTTTTATTGTCATATATATTATAATAATACGGCCTAATTTTTATCAACATTTCTTGGTGCAGCATTATTATTATTATGCGTCCTGTGTTTGTATGCTACTGTCCTGTTTAATTTTTTTGTATAGATGTATGTATATATGTGTAAGGTGTCCGCCAATACAATAGGAATAGCCTTCGGTGGACAACCTAGTTGAATCCATAAATTATATATATATTTTACTACTGAATAAATAATCTTGAATCTTGATATACCAACGATTGCGAAAACTAGTAACATTGAATAATAATGAAATATGTGCCCACATATATTCATAACAGCGCTAAGTATAAAATTACACTAGGTGATAAGTTGAACTTAATATTAACTGTAGTTCAAATTACCTCTCCAACATCTGCAACATCTGCATTGAAAGACATATTTTGTTTACTTCTTCTTGTTTGGTATATTCCTCCGAAAGGAAAACACGGTGTACTTTGTGCACATTCACCTTTTGCGCACTGACTTTTGTCAAGCTATCACACACGAACTATGTACAGTATGCACACACTTCTCAACACGATCGAATTGCTTGCCTGAGCTACGGTTCCGGGGAAAGTAATATAACCTGGATACTCTCCCAGGAGTGTCAGTGTCGCAACAGATTCAATCCAGCTTGTGCGTATGTGCTCGTCAACATCCGTTGCTTCTTCGTGTCTTCCGAACATTAGTTAAATTAATAAAAACTTTAATAATAAACTATTGTGCAACTCAAGTTGCAACTCTTCGTTACCCTGCTCGTGCCAGGGGTGAGCCCATCGAGGCTGGCGTTCCGAGTACAGATTACAGACAGATTACAGACAGATTACAGTTGCCTAGCTCAGTGGTCTAGAGCATTCACCTCTGCCGTGAGATTCGAATCCAAATGCTACAGGTTCGATCCCGCACTTCAGATAGGTGTGAAAACAGTCCCTGTCCCTTCGGCTGGGACATAAAGCCGTCGGTCCTGTCTCTTATGGTGTCTGTGCCATGGGGGACAAATTCAAATTCAAATTCAAAGTTGTTTATTTTACGGCATAATGGTAGATGTACAAAGTCAGACTGGGTAGTCCAACAAAGGCTAAGCCTATAATCGGATGGACTCCCCATGGACATAAAAAATTCATTCAATTCTATTTAATACAATGCAGGTAGATTTATTTTGTGGCTGGGTTGCGCCAGGAGAGGGGGGTGGGGACAGCAGAAATTATCTCAGCGGATGCTACATCGCTAGCGGTAACTTATCATTCAGTCAGTCTATAAGGTGTTAATCAGTCACTATAAATCGTTGGTACTGGTGATATAGCATAAGTAGACTAGGTTCCGCTTAGAGCGGAAAAATGTCATGCTTTCTACTTTGTTGTGCGGTCGAAGGGGACTTCACTTTTGAAAGATGATTGTGGTGGTCACGGACTGGCTGATCCGATCTTCTCTGGAGTCATCCTGAGGTAGTCCTTCTATGTGTGCCTAACTCTACCAATTTAATGGGATCCCACACTAGGCGGTAGTTTAAGCGATCATACCAAATTTCAGACATGGTAACCGGCTGTATAGTGCTAAAAGAGAAACGAGTTTAGGGAATCTCTGTCAAGTGTAGTTGCTACTGTCGTCTAATGCTATGGCAGATGGAGAATGGTGAGGAGATGTGGCGGTTATCTGTTTGGGTCACCAAATCAAAGGCCAATAGCCACTGGGTCAAGTAACTAAGCAAATTTCAGCCTGACCGCCGACTCAGCGGTTGAAGAGAAAAGAGGAGTCGCTATTCGATGGAGAATATCATGCTGCAGTGATATTTCTTCAAGACTGCACCCAATGCCTGATAGTGGCTGTCGTGCAGTACTTTTATGTGGCAACGTATTCTCAAAGAGACTGAACAAGTGTCTTTAGACCCAAACAATATGTTAATAGTTCGGTCAACCTAAGAAAAATTGTAGGTGCACCTGGACAAAATTTGCAACAGAATTTCTGTCAACAGATTTATGGCGAAAGAGCAATGACATATTATCCAAAAAAAATCTAGCCAGTTCTGACGCGGGAAAATAAATAATTTTATTTGTTATAGCCTGAACTCTTTTGCACCATGCTTATTACTGATATAATAAGTGCGCACATTGCCTTTATGCTCGTCACTTCAGAATTTAGTTTCTCTTTGTTAGATTCAGATGGTCAAACCTTAATTGAGCTCGTTGATAAATTTAGTATGGAGCAGCTAGTATCTTTCCCAACCTGTGATGGAAATACTCTAGATTTAATCGCAACACCATTACCTGGTCAAGCAAGTATCCCTCACCTACAAGACAAATTCACTGACCATGATGGTGTTATGACCACCCTTGTCTGCAACATCTCTGACAAAAAGAAACCACTTAGACAGTTCTTTATATATTCTAAAGGAGACTATAGCATCATTAGAGTTTGCAAGAACCAAGTACTTCAATGCTCATAAGAATGGCCACGATGTCAAAGCCAATTAACAACTAATTAAGAATTTCCGAAAAAGTTGGTCCCGATTCCAGGATGATTCATAATAAGGAAAAATTAGTTACCTCTCCAGGATGTAGAAATTGTTTGAGTGTAGCCTTCGTGACCATCTCGGTCACTTCTTCAGCACTAACTGACCAGAGTGACGATGCCTGCGACCGTCAGTTAGTGCTGAAGAAGTGACCGAGATGGTCACGAAGCTACACTCAAACAATTTCTACATCCCGGAGAGTTAACTTATTTGTCCTTATTATATAATTAAGAATTGTCTAAATGAAACCACCCGAGAAAATATACCTAGTAGGCTATCTCACTCCCAACAATCATTACCCTGGATAAACAAGAAGATAAGTACATTGATTAGGCGCAGGAACAAAACACACAGTCACTTTAAAAAGACTGGCAGTCTACACCTAAAAGACAGTTGGAAGGCTCTGTGAAAGCAAATTAAGAAAGAAGTTCTGGAGTCAAACAACAACTATGTCAACAATTTGCTCGGTGAAATTAAAGCTGACTCTAAACCCTTTTGGAAGTATATTAACAACCAAAATCTAACAAACAAGGAATCCAGACACTCAAAACAAATGGAATTATCAAGGGAACGGACCGCAGCAAAGTACTTAACATACAATTGACTAGTGTGTTGACCGAAACAACCTTTAGCGAAATACCATACTCAATGCCTAAAACAAGCAAAATGGAAAACATCCCCATCAGCCAAAATGGAATTAAGAAATTATTAAATGGTTTGAAAACATCAAAGGCCTTGGGGTCAGATGGAATACATCTGCCAATACACAAAGAACTGTCAACAGAACTTTTCAGTCATACTATCCCATTTTCCCCCAACAGTCCTTAGATAAAGGAGTTATCCCAAATGAATGGAAATCAGCAAACTTTTGTCCTAATATTACTCCTGGTATCAAAGAAACAAGGTAATCTTGGAACATCATTTTATTTTCTATGAGCCGATGACTAATAGTTCTTCAAGTTCTCATATTGTTTTCTACACACCTATGATTAATAGGCATTCATAGGTCAGTATAGACCTAAGCTGTTAGCTACTCTCTGTGATACCTTGGCTTGCGCCGATTTTAAATTATACGTTCTTTTTAAATTGTTCTTAGTTAATATATATACACTCGTCGAATTTAACATTACACACATTCAACAGCTCATAAACCTAATTAGTTCTTAATAGCAACATACTTCACTAGTGAAATAGAGGCTGCTGCCAAAATATTAAAAGTGGTTCTAAGTTTATATAGACCACTATTGTGTGTTAACATCACACCAAAAGAGCAACGCCAAAAAGATACAGCTGGCATGGCAGCTTGCCTCCATTGTGCTTAACTCTGGCCAACCTGATTAAACGATCCTGTGGTTAACACCAGTTCAAGGTGACCAAACCACATAGCCGCTGCATCACCCAGAATCTTTCTCTAGTCTGCTGCACCTTCTCAGTATGTTGTCGTATTAGATCTCAGCGGCATTCAGACTCGACAGAGATTACCTAAACTCTTTCCTCCTTAATTACACGGGCCGGTTTGCGCATTTGCAACTCAGAAGGCTCACCCCTTGGACTGTGTCACTATCTTTTTGATGTCACACAAGTTGGTCTAGGCTTTGAGCCAAAGACATGGTCGGCATTTTGAGGGTAGAGGTTCTTGCTTAATCTAACCGATCACGTCATTATTTGGCCACCTGAGTCCGTAACCCGCAAGACATCTTAGATAAATAAACTACTGCCGTGCGCAGGATCCCTTTAACGATAGAAATAGGCACACACTGAAGGCCTGCGTCTGGAAGTCTGCTGAGATCATTGGATCAACGAGGCGGTGACTACTAAAAATCTTTTGTGTGCTCCTGCTCCCTAGGACACCAAAGTAGGATTCTTCTCCTTTCTCCATTCCGCCTTAAGCTGACTGTTGAAATGTAGTTAGCTTTCAGCACAAAACGACTCTCATGATGAACTAACCTTAGATATAGACCGACAAAATGAATAGTGACAAATAGCTATGTATTGACTTCCTGGGATAGATAGAAAAGCCTGCTGTCTCTCATTCCCGTGCCCAAAGAAACTCTTACCTCCCGCTTAGGACCCACCTGAGAGACAGCATTCCCTACCGCCTCACAGGCCTACCGGCCTCTCGAGCAATGATACTCAACGATATTCAGATATGGTGATGCTCGGCAGATGATCGGGATGCAAATTAGTCCGATTGCTGCCCCGTGCGCAACTTTCAGCCTACGGAAAATACCATGCACAGAGCTTCAGGAAATTAAAAGTAAGAAATACTGCCATCACGCCTACTCTCTCACTGCCATCCCCCACCCCACCTCCTCAACACACTAGCACCAGAAAGAGAGAGAGAGAGAGAGAGAGAGAGAGAGAGAGAGAGAGAGAGAGAGACACTTAAAAAGAGCTTGGCTCGAATGCAGGCAGGAAAGACCGAAAGCCACCTGTGGTAAAGAGAGCCACCTGCGTCATGTTCCTCCCATCTTGCATACACCACATTTGTACGCACCTCTCCCACCCTTGCAGGATAACCCAAGCAGATTCCTCCCTCTCTTTGGACAAAAAGAAAGGCCCACCGTCTAAAACCTCCGCCCTTGACCCCTTGGAAACCACCGCCACAGAAACCATTGCCACGGAAAACACCACCACAGAAACGACAACCATGGAAGCCATCACCACAGTAACCACCATCTGCCACTAGAACCGCTGTGACCACAGATGCTGCCACTGGCACATCACAGACCACTTCTGCTGGAATGAGCGTACATGTCAGCTCAAGCCTCTTATGCTCAGATAGAAGGAAGCCAACTAAAGTCAGACAGTACATCGATGACAACAAAAATGGCAGCTGCAACCTCAAACCTCCCACCCTTAGACAGTGGACATGCGATCGGCACTCCGACTATGGGGAAAGTCCAGCCTTCCAGCTACATCAACCTCAGGCAATCATGTGCAACCAGACCTGTCCAACCAAAAATGTCCAACCAGACCTGCGCCATCTCCACGGAGATGGCTGACTGCTCCGGTCAGCAAACAATTGTGGGGGAGCCCCAACCTCGTATCCAGGGGACAGCATCACAAGCCCTGAGATCAGGACAGACATCTGTGAGCCATCATGGTGGGGTCACAGGCATGGACAGCCTCCGCCTCGGTGAACCGTCTGTGCCTGCCTCCCGCCAAAATCTGGAGCTCGAAGGAAATTAAGGAAAGGTTACGTTGCATGATGGTCCTTTGACAAAATACAACGCAGCTAATAAGTCTCTCTTCGTGGTCATGTAGCGTTTCTCTGTCTTATTCAAAGTATGTGAACCATAACCAAGTACGTGCTCCGTTCCATCTTCTGTGACATGAGATAGAGCTGCACCTATTGCATAAGCAGATGCATCAGTGTCTAAGATGAAATAGAGGCTAGGGTTAGGATGGGCAAGAATTGGTGCGGTTGCCAAATGTTTCTTCAACGCCCTGAAAGAACTTTGACACTCACTCATCCACTTGAATGGTCGATCTTTCTTGGTGATCTGGAATAACGGGAATGCAATCTCACTAAAGTGATGGATGTATCAGCGATAATACTGGCAGAAACCAAGGAAGCGCCTGGTGTCGGTGACTGAAGTGGGGGTCTGCCACTCTGCTACTGCTTTTGTTTTGGAAAGTTGTGTAGCCACTCCATCTGCGGATATTACATGACCCAGGAAGTCAACACTCTGTCTGAAGAAGTGACACTTCTTGGGTTTGAGCTTCAGGTCTGCGATATGGAACCGCATCAGAACCTTGTCCAAATTGGACAGGGTCTGCTCAAACAAACAGCCAAAGACGATTACATCGTCAATGTAACAGAGACATATTTCCCGTTGCAGGGTGGGTTAACACCTGCTCAATGAGACATTCGAATGTTCTGGGAGCATTGTCCACGCTGTATGGCATCTTGCGAAAGTGGAAAAGACTGTCAGGTAGACGAAAGCGGTCTTCTCCCTGTCAGCCTCATCCATGGCTACCTGTCAGTATCCACTATAGCTAGGTCAAGCATACAAAACCACTTGGCTCTGGACAAGGAATCTAAGGCCTGATCTATCTGGGGTAACGGAGACACGGCCTTGATGCTTAGATCATCAAGTCGGCGGTAGTTGATACAAAACTGCAAAGATCGCTCCTTTTTCCCTGCTAGTACTATGGGACTGGCCCAGGGGGGATGTTGAGCGCTCCATGATGCCTGCCCGCAGCATGTCATTAACCTGTTGGTGTGCTTCCGCTTCCTTGTGAATGGGGAGACGTTGAACTGGCTGTCGTACTAGTTGATTGTTTCCAATATCAATGGAGTGTTGCATGAGATGAGTTTCTCCTAGGTCCATGTCTTCTGTGTATTTGTGTAGTATCCACCATACATCACGTTTGTGAGGTTGCGTTAAACCAACTGTGGCACACAAATATAAGTCATGTATGGGTTCTGGTAAATTATCCTCAGAAGTTGTTGCTGGTGTAGGTGCGGTGGTGGTGGGGAGTTTCTCCAGTGATATCACATCCACCAAATGGCCACAATGAACACCCGGGACACGTGTTATTGAGTCTGCTGTTCCATTGAATACCAAGAAGGGTATGTGATCCTTGATGGTGGTGTCTACGATCATCCATGGACTGGCGCATTGGGAGGCAATCATTTATTCTGGGTCGGGTTCCAGCATGGTTATGTGTGTGTTGTCTCCTAGCTGTGGTGCGGTGGCCCATAAGATTTCCTCCTGTCCCGGCTCAACTGTTGCTGTTGAAGCTAAAATCACTGCAGTACAGTGATGATTCCTGTCCAAGGGTTATGTGATGGCTGTGTATGTCTAGCTCATGTTGTTTGCAATGCATGATGGCTTCACTGGCACATCGGCTCCGGTAGCTGTTTGTAAAAATAGGTTTGTTGGCCTAAGGGGTGGCTTTCAATGAGGTGGGATGCTCTCATACAAACGCCTGTTGAAAACGTTGATGGAAGCTCCAGTGTGTACTGTGGCAGTAGTAGAAACTCCACTGAACAGACAAGCACACTTATATATTACTTTATGGTGTGCTTGTGGAAGAGTTGTGAATGATACTGTTTGCGGAATCTTATTTGGTGCAGTGGCATCCAGTATGTAGTCAGTTTGCTTCTACATAGCTTCCGTGAGTGCAATCGGTGGCCGAGTGAGGAAGGGACCAACTCGTCATCGCTGCTGCTGCAACCGCTTAGGCGATGATGGAGCCGGGGGTAGCAATGGTGGTGTCTTTGATGCTGGTGGGCTGTACAGAGAGTTTAGTTAGACAGCAGTTTGGACCGGACTAGTGCGGTGACATCCTAGGATGTTTAGTAGACGTGCAAAAGAAACAGTGGCGACGCTGTTCTTTGTCATGCTGTTTGTGGCACTTCTTTTTGCGGATCCAAGATGCAGAGTGATGACTGTCGTCCATATCACTGTTACTGCTGCTGGGTGTGGTGGGTGATGCTGATAGGGCTTGTGAATTGCATACCACCAAGGGGCACCGGGTGTTAAGTGCTTTGGTGGTGGCTCGTGGTGCTTGTAGAAACGTTGTTTCAGTGGAGGTGCTACAACCAACCACATCCATTTTACATAGAAAAGAGTGTTTGTGAGATGCGTTTATTGTGGGGTCACTACTTCTCAGAGAAGGGGATGTAGGCGGTGCTGCGGATGCAGTGTGCATCGTAGGCATTGACTTATGTGAAGCCGGGTGTGTGGTGTGCTGCATTGTTGTTGAGGTAGCGCTTTTAGTGGTTGTAGATGTGTCTGCCTGACGTTGCTGCTTGGGGACCATAGTTGAGACGGGTTGCAGGAGTGGGCACTGTAGTGACTCTAATCAGTGCCCATTCTAGTTTAACGGAAGGTCTGGCTGCGGTGTACATTGGTCAGCTGTTGGCGTTGTGGAAGGAGGATGGCGAGGACATCATTCCGTCCAGTGGCTTGGCTGACCACATCCAAAACATGCATTAGGTTGCTGTATATGCTGAGCTGTGTTGCTTGGTGCTGGTCATGTTGGGTGTTGCGTGGCAACTGTGGTGCTGACCATAGTAACTAAATTGGTGAGTGCTGAGATTTGTTTCATTATCTCCTCTAACCTATCGTGCATATTTTGCCTATTGCTATTATTGTTCTGGTTCCCACATCCTGTGGCGTTGTTGTGGCCTCCCCGGTGTGACTGGCCACGCCCCCTTCCTCTGTGCGCATGATTCTGACTGGTGGGGTGTTCATTATGTGATGCAGTGCTGCTAAAGCCTGATGCTGGTGCGGATGCAGAAGCGGTGTCGGTCGCGATGAGATGTGCGCCATTCAACTCATTGATAGGATGCAATTGACAGCGATTAGCTTTCAACACCTCTAAGAAGTTTTCTATCCTGACTGCCGCTGCAGTCATAGACTGTAGATTATGATGTTCAAGGAGAAACAGTTTTTCTTTGAGAGCAGGCTCACCGCTCAACGCGTCGATGAAAGTGTCGAGATGTAGATGCATTACCCAATCGTGATTTGTACTGGGGTACGCGCATGTGACAAGTCATCGGATACGACTTGCCAACTCCGGCAGCGTTGCTTCAGCTGGTCTCTGTAGATTTATTAAATGAAGACGACTAGTTTCACCAAGGGCCATGTCCCAGAATTGTTCCGATAACACGATTTCGAGTTCCATGTAGGTTGGCGTGCTGTCTGACCCCAAATCTGCCAGGACTTTAAGGGCCTTGCCTGGCAGTTTTGTGGCCAGATACTCTCCCATTTGTTGATCTGTCCACTGGTTGGTACGGCTGATGATCTCGAATTGACATTATAATTCGCCCAGTCACTCTCCCCATTAAATTCTGGGTGGGGGTGGGTGGGAGAATGACTCGGCCAGGTCCATGACATGGTGTTACTGCCGTGAATCCTGGTGGCGGTGCAAGGGAGAGTGATGTGAACGTGGATGCTGGTCTGCATGTTGCTGGTGCTGATGGTGGTAGTTCCCTGTCTGGTCGGTAGTTTCCCAGGTGCTGTGTCCGCGATGGTGATTCCCGCCGACGATGCTCAGTTTGGTAGATTTGTGTGGGTCGATAAACATGAGGTGGCATAGTATGACTACGCCGTGGAAGTTCCATGGGTCGCTGACTTGGGCATTACTCATACGGAGGGGGACCAGGAGACTGAGGGTAGTGTGTGCGGTGAGAATGTGTGTATGTCTTCTGTTGTAGGATGCCAACTGTACCGCTGAGTAGCATGGAGATGATGTTCTAATTGGAAGTGATACGGGATACGGTGCATATGGGGCAGGCCATTGGTCACCTTCTGATGGTGCTGGTGAACGCATTGAGCATGAATGTATAATATACCCCTGTAGGGGTCTTTCACGTGGTCGACTGCGATCTGGCTGAGGTGTTAGTCGCCTATCATGGATGTCCGACAAGGCGATGTAATGAGTACCCAGCTGCGAGGCATCACGGAATGTCCCCTCGCTGATTGGCGAATACTCGTGTTGATACGGTGCTTGTATTTCAGCACCGGGAAAATTTTGGTCACGATCGGTTAGGACACGTGCGGCTCTCCTATCGCAAAATGCTACTTCCACGTCTAAGGAATCTCATTCATCCAATGATGGAGACTGATATGCACGGGTGATGAGTGTGGGTGTGAGTCTGCTTCTCATTCGAGCCCCACATCGGGTGCCACTGCTCCGTCCGCATATTCTGTTTCACAGCACCGCATGTACATGATGCATGGTTTAGCTGGGTAGCGTCAGTTCTTGGGGTTACGGATCTTGTTTCGCGACTCTCCCGAATATACAAAAACTGACTTCTAGAGCCGGTGGAATGATAACGTTCCAGTGGGGCGGTGCGACCAATGCCGCTGAGATTGAACCACACCATCTCATCCCGAATGTTCGTGTCACCAGTATGGCGGTCCATTACTCAATTTAGGAGTCTAGACATAATTAATGAAATGATATATATACACATAAATAATGTTGTTCGTTTGCTAGTATGAGAGAGAAAGTATGGTACATAGAACTAAGTTGGTGTCTTGTTTATCGTCGGCTCATCAGAAGTACCTCACTGATCTCTAAATCCATGAAGTATCCCTGCAATGGAGAGTACTAATGCCATCACTTATAAAGTTTAATATAAACCATTATACCCATAACAAAATATTATTATTGTGAGAGGAAAGTGCCTCGCGCTGGCCTCCGTCACAGGAAAATGTCTTCAACGCCAAAGCGGAGGAAGAGAGTTGCCAAAAAGGGCCACTCTCTTGTTCAACTATATGCTAAGTATGTAGTGTGTGTCAACCTAGTGAAACTGTATGTTATTGTGATGCATGCTGAATTACGGGAAGATGGGGTGGATGATTTCTGGAGAATTCAACACCGTTATCTTATGTAGGTTAAAGATACTGTATTGGTAGTTGCCGCTTTATTTATGCTGGCCTTCTGCTAAGTCCTAAACTAACCTTTAGCTGTTCGGTCCATGTTCCATGCTTAGGCCGCAAGTGGCAGGGATTTCCACCTATCTTTTAAATACATGAGCCTGACTGTCAGAATTGCTCGGTTTCCATATGGTCACCTTATGGAGCATCCCCTTCAGATAGACAGCGGGTGGACATGTCACTGTGTGGGCTTCAGAATCATATAACGATCCTGTTACTTACCACACTGCAACCATACACAACATCACTAGGACAAAACACATTTACAAAAGCATTTAAAATGCGCATATGTACTTTATGGTGGGGTAGAGGAGACGGATATCCAACAATAGTGACCTTGTCGTGAGGGCGTGGTGGGTTCCAAGACCGCACCCAGTCACTGTAAAGAGTTAGAGGGAGATCCGTGTCCCGTCCGTCACCTGGTGTGTCGGGGACAGATCATGTAGGATCCAAATCCGGGAACTAACATTTTACCTGTCATTACGGTTATGTTTAAGAATGCTCGGAGATGCACTGGTGGCTGGTTAAAATAATATAATGCTTTCGCAGTACTTCCTACTTTGGCATGGATATCTATGCTAACTAGTATCCGAGGATACAGAGGGAGTGTTTGTGGAATCGTCACTTTAGTCTTCGCCGCTCGGAAACCCCAATAGTTTCCAGAGTCGGATCGCACCAATGTGTCGAAGGGAGGTCCAGACAATTATAAGCTGTGCGGCTGGAGGAGCGTAGGAAGAGCCAATTGCTCATATATTAATAAGGAGGCCCTAATGTACATGACCATTTATACCACCTAGCCAGTGTGCAGTGTTACATATCCACTACATCCGGAAAAGAGGCGTACACAAATGACTCCTAAAGAGGGATCGTCCCTAACTACTTTTAAGCCTATCCTATCGAGCTAGAATAGCCAGGTTTAGTCTATCTCATGTCAGGTTCGCTTAGTGAGAACCTAATCAGTGACCTCAGTGAAAAAGTGATGCTGGGAAAAAGGTGATGGAGATTTATTGTTGCTGTATAGTGTAGTCTAGTGTACTGCGGTCCCAGTATTTTATATAAAATAAACAAAACAAATAACTAGGCTGACTGCTGCCATATATATGCCATTTTCCAGATGTCGGGTAGTGCACCTTTTTCTAGAGACTTGTTAAAAATTATGCATATAGCTGCATTAATTTCTTTATCAGCTTCCTTTAGTAGTCTCACTGTTATTTTATCTGGGCCATTGCTTCTATTGGCGTTGAGTGCTTTCAATTAATTTTCAAGGGTGATGGGTGTTATTATTATGTCCTTTAATACAAAACCATTACTTTTGGGGCTCATAGTTGGTGTGGAATGAAGATTTTCTGAAGTGAGCATACTTGAGAAAAAAGATTATTAGATTTTTCTTTATCATCTGTAGTCATAGTTCCATCAGCTGGGTTACGTAGCTTGCTAATCAATTCCCGTAGGACCATTTTACTCTTGACATAGTTCCAAAAAGCTTTAAGATTCCCCTTTCATTCGCTTGCCACCTTATGTTCAAATGTCTGTTTTGCTTTTCTAATGCTCACTGCCGCTTTGTTTCTAGCAATTTTGTGACGCATGTAGTCTGTGATTTTTTTTTGTTTCATTATATCTTTTGCATGCCCGATTTTTACATGTGAGTGAATGTGCTTCAGTACAGTTAAGCCAGACATGTTTTTCTTATCATGTTGTTTTGTTGTAGGAATGTAATGCTCCTTCATTGTGATAAATTTTCTGTGTAGTAAGTTCCAAGCATCTGATGCATTAAGTTCGCTCAGCTGATTCCAGGTAGTCATTCTTAAGTCTTTTCTCATTTCGGTATAGCGTCCTTTGTTCAACAGTAACTTTGGCTTGGTTGCTTGTTTGCTTGTGTTTAAGGTGTCCGGATGTAGTGATCTTTGTAGAACGTCATGGTCACTCTTCCCTAGTGGAGGTAGGTGGGTAAGTTCGTGGAGGATGTTTTGGTTGTTTGTTAAAACTAGATTAAACAGATTTGAAGTTTGGTTTATTCTATGTCATGTCGCATTAGTAGCCAGTTGCTGTAGGAAAATATCCCTGGTTGTATTGAGAAATGCATCTACTTCTACATTTGACGGAAGTCCAGTTAATAGATGGGAAGTTAAAATCCACAACTATAAGAATGTGATCTGCTTTTTCTGTTTCAACATGGTTTAGTAGATTTAGCAGGTTATTAATTTTTTGTCCATCTGAGTTTTGGCTTCTGTAGATGCATCCAACAAGAATTTTTCCTTTTGCTGTGCTATCCATGTACACCATACTGATTCGTTAAATATGTGATCATTTAGGGTATCACTGTTTTGGGCATTTAATGATTAATGTGTATATATATATGACTCCTCTTTATGGATTACTATTTAGCTAAAGGTTGTACTCATCAATCTGCAATTCACTAATGTTTATATTTTTGTTTTTTGGAAACATCTCTGATTAGTAGGATAGCAGGACGAAATTTGTGTATTAGTGCTTAAAGTTCGGCTTTTTTAAATTAATTTGACTATATGCATTTGTGTACATGCATGCATCTGTTACTGTTTTAGAACTTGTACTGTTCGCTATTTGAGTGTGCTTTGGTATTGATTTTGTGCTGGTTTCGGCGCACTCACCAGTTAGTATTTCTGCTTGTTTTTTTACATCTGACTTTTTGTGTTTTTGTTTTGTTATTTTCTGCCTTCCTTGGTCCAAAGTTGTGCTGGTTATTGTGTTCTCATAGTAACACATAGTGTACTGAGATGCCTCATTTGTATGTACATATACAATTTCGTCGTTTAGTACTGATAAATGGATTGAGAGTTGTGTTGGTATTGTGTGATGGTTGAACTGGTTTGTAACTGGGTTTATCTTCTCTGTGGTCTAGCTTGGACATAACAAAAATCCTACGATTCTGAGGTGTTCACCACAGAGTGAAAGTGAAAACTGATGTTTTCCGACAATAGGCAGAGACCTTCATAGTTAGGGTGAATGTCATCCCAAAATAGGTTGTATTGTGGTTCACCATTGAGGTCGCCAAATATCTCTGTATTATTTATGAAGTTAGCCTTGTGCCAACTTACAAGGTACCACAACATTCCATTGTAGACATCAACAAGGTTGTTTTCACATCTGCTGTTCGGTTGTGACAGAATGGATGAAACACATATCTTGGTACTTGGTGCCATTATTTGTATGAGTTCCAACAATTCATTGTAGTCTTTGATCATACCTTCTAATTCACGCCTGCCAATATCATTAGTCCCTACATGGACTACTATAGCACCAAAACTTTCCGTCTTAAGTAGAAGCTCCAGCTTGTCAAGGATTTCTGCTATTCTTGCTACACAGAATGATTGCACTATTATGCTCATGTCCTCTGTGGATATGTAGCGCCAGCTAAGTCTTTTGAATGTGGAACTACTGATAAGCAGCATTCTCTTTGGTGTGTTATTATTGTGTGCTCTCTGCTGACTGTTGTGGTGAGAACTTGTCCTTAGAGGTGACCTTGGTAGACTGTTGCCTGATGCTTTGCGGGTTGAATCCATGCATGTATATGTTTCCGTTTTTCTATGTCTGTTGTTGTTTGTCTGTGGTCTCCGTGACATTGCAGATCTCTTTTCGTGTTTGTCATCTCTGATTTTTATTTCAGTAGGTTTATGGTGTTGTTTGGCGTTGAAATTGCGTTCTTTATTCAGGGAGATTGTTGAAGTAGATTGACTAGTTAGTCCTTCAGAAGTCTTTCTTTGTGTGTTAGGCATATTATGTTTTTTTCTCTCAGTTGCTTTTGTAAATTGTAGCTCATGTACCTGTGCTAGGAGAGCATTATAATTGTTCCTCATTTCTTGTATCTCATGTAGAACCTCTACAAGAATATCATTAGATGGATTCTTATCCAAATCGAGCATTTCTTCCATGGTAGTATCACTTATTATGCTGTCACTGGAGGACCCTGCTAAGCTGCCGTTTTCCTCAGTATCTTCTGCTGCCTGGCCTAGTGTGAGTTTAGATTGAACAGCTGGTTCTGCAATATGTCCTCCTGTGGTACTGTATCTGTGGCATTATCTGTTAGGTCTTCAGTATTCCTCGATTATTGGGTTGCCTATTTGTTCCATGGTTCTGTCGCTATCAGGTGTGTTTATCTGGATTTGTGGTGGAGTTAACGGATGAACTTCATACAAAATATTTTGCTTATTCAAGTGTCATGCCTGAAATTCTGTTGTCCGAAATGACTGCACAATCAGAGCACGTATATCTTCGATTTCACGATGTCAAGACAGCAAGCATATAAGGTGGTGGGAGTGTACAACTGTAATGATTCCACTGATATGTTCTTCAATATTATGGGTTTAAAATGCAGAAGGATAAATTCCGCGCCATTTGGTTCCTTCAGGGAACCCGATGCTTGCTGCGCCGCTTTACTACGTTCAATAGATGCACACGAAACATAGATCCTTAACATACCGCCTTATTCTGCATTGCCAGAGTAAAATAGATGGACATTTATGGGTTTTTTAAGTTAAACAAATGGATATATGGCTCCTGAAAGATGGGATAGCTATTACCTCAAAATTTTAATTATAACAAGCTTTCGTGATCTACACATTTTCTGTGACGTAGCCCACTTCTGCGTACCTGGTTACTAATGAATTTCTTGAGGCAAGGGAGGTGGGGCAGGAGGGGTGGGAGCTAGGCTAGGCTAGGTTATACTACGCTATGTCTCGCTCTATCTTAAGTTGGCCTTAGATTAGACTACACAAACTATGCCTAGGCTAGCCTATGCTAGACTACGCCTAAAGCTATGGCATGTGAGGCTAGGATAGGCTAGGGTATGCCAAGCTAGTCTATGTTAGGCTAGGCTGGGCTAGACATAGGCTAAGTCTAGGGTAATCCAAGCTGGTTTAGCTATGCTCAGGCTAATCTACTCAAGCTATGTATAGGTTAGCCGATGCTAGGATAAGCCTAAGTCTGGGATATGCTAGGCTAGGCTATAAGCTAGGTCCCAATAGGATAATCTGCGCTAGCTATATAGACTATGCTATACAAGGTATGCCTATAGGCTACCCTATGCTAAGCTAAGCCTAAAATTAGGTATGCTAGGTTGGGATAGTCTAGACTAGGTTAGGTTAGGCAATAAATTTGAGCAATCCAAAAATGATATAAATGAAACATGGAAAATCGTAAAATCACTATTGAATAAAAACAATAGAAAAGCACAACAGACCCATTTTCTCTACAATAATAAGGTAATCACGGATAACAATGAAATTGCAAAAAGGTTCAATCAATATTTTGTTAACATAGGTCCAGATCTCTCAAAGAAAATCATATCTACATCAGGAATTAAATATAGTGATTACCTCACAGATACTGCCACTTATCAATCCTCTTCATTTTTTGCTTATCCTGTTAACAATGAAGAAATCTTCACTATACTTAATTCACTTAATCCTGCGAAAAGTGCCGGCATAGAAGGGTTTAAATGGAGCTTATTTAAACACCGCATATTTGATTTACTAACGCCACTCAACCATATCTGCAATCAATCACTAGTACAAGGCATATTTCCATCAAAACTAAAATCTGCACGTGTCACTCCAATATATAAAGCAAAAGACTTGTCCAACTTCACAAATTACAGGCCTGTCTCAATGCTTCCACTTTTCTCTAAATTAATGAAGCGATTAATGTATAATAGATTAATCTATTATCTAGAAAAAAAGGAAATTTTATATGCTTCACAGTATGGATTCCGCCAGAAACACTCAACAATACTGGCACTAGTTGAAATGAGAGAAAAAATAATTGAATCAATTGAAAGGAAAGAACATATACTGGGCATCTTTTTGGACCTTTCAAAAGCTTTTGATACTATCAATCACAATATATTATTAGGAAAACTTGCCTATTACGGAATCCGAGGATGTGCACTTGCCTGGTTTCAGAGCTATTTAACTTATAGAACACAATGCATGCTATTTAATGCAACCTGCTCCGAAAACAGGAAATTAACCTGTGTTGTTCCTCAGGGGTCAATTCTTGGTCCTCTGCTGTTTTTACTCTATATGAATGACTTGCCCAAAATTTGCCACAATTTGTCACTAATACTGTTTGCCGATGACACTAATGCCTTTTGCTCTGCCAAAAACCTAGAAATATTATACGAAAGAGTAAATAAAGAAATGGAAGAAGTTATTAACTGGTTCAAAGTAAACACGCTATCATTAAATGTTGATAAAACAAACTACATGCTATTTTCAAAGTCTAGACAATCAAGAAACAATAGCATTCCAAAAATCTATATTAATAAAAAAGAAATTGAAGAAGCTCCTTTTGCTAAATTCTTAGGAGTTTATTTAGACAAGAACCTGACCTGGGGCAAACAAATTGAGGTAGTCACAGCTAAAGTAGCAAGAGGCATGGGGGTCATTCACAGACTAAAGCCATACCTAACACAAGCTACCATTAAAGCCCTGTATTCCACATTGATCCTTCTACACCTAACATACTGCAATACCATATGGACTAACCCACAAAATACCAAATTAACAAAATTGCAAAGCATGCAGAAAAAATGCATTAAAATGTTCTCAAAAACAGCAAAGGGTCAAGACATAGGCAGTCACAGATGATCAACATTTCCAGAGCCTTTCATCACAAATCCTACCCAAATCTATAACCCACAGCTTTCCAAACAACATCGAAATCCACACATATAACACTAGGAACAAACATGATCTCCACATTAGGTACACACGAACAGACACAGGGGAACGTAGAATTTCAGTTGGTGTTGTCAAAGCGTGGAATAGTATAGATAAACACACACGCGAAAAAATACTAACACTAAAATCATACAAAGACATAATTAAAACTAGCATACTCAATACATACTAGATCTGGAAAACACAATGCCAAGATAACTAAGATCACACACTCCTGTATCATTGCCATAGCTACTATCATATAAACCACCCACTACTACTACTACTACTACTACTACTACTACTACTACTACTACTACCACTACTACTACTGCTACTACTACTACTACTACTACTACTACTACTGCTGCTACTACTACTACTACTCCACCATAATGCACTATTACAGCTATCGTGACTACTGCTTCCTTCAATCTGACGCACCTCAACAAGTGCTACTACTAAATAGCAACCTATGGGTTGAGCTGGGGGTAATTAGCATGCATGAACCCCATCCCCTTCCTTTCCCCCACCCCCTGCAAATATAAATCTCTAATCTCAATATCTAAAAGGAAAAACATAGATGTATTGTATCGTTTGTTCTTTTTTCAATGTCTACTTAGCTCAATACCGTTTATGTACATTCACAAGTATGTCTCACATTCTATGCTAAGCTATGTGTATAATTGTATATGTATGTTTAATGTTAGGTGTCCGCCACCACTATAGGCAATGCCTTTGGCGGACAACCTGCATTGAAAGTATGTGAATTGGTATCCAAGAAGCAAATAAATAATATTGAATCTTGAATCTTGAATTTGGACTGTGTCATCAAAATCTGCGCTACCCTGTGCGCATGCGTTCACAGTACCGAAATAGTTCGATGTACGTGCGATTAATACGCATATTCGGCCGAAATGAATGGGTTCTCTCAATGAACCAAGTGGTGAGGAATTTATCCTTCAGCTTACCTAAACCGGCTTAGAAGATGTGAGGGAACTACAACATCAAGTCAAGTCAAGAAGAAAAATATTAAGAATTATTTTAATATCGCGTTTTCTTTGTAAATTGAACTCAAATAATGTCTTCACTCACGCCAACAACTGTAAATAATACTAATGATCCAAAAAGACCAAAAATTACAAGGTACTTCTTAAATTTTCAAATTAAAGAAATGGGATTTTGTAATTGTTATGTGATTCCGTGATTAAACGACGGAAGAGATAACGTAGAGCGCATACAAAGGCGTGCAGTCCGCTTCATCTGCAACAATTATGCGTTACACGACCCAGGATTCATTACTAAAATGATGCCTGATATTCAGTCTTCAGCCAACATCCCACAATTCATTCGCTTACTAGGCTTGCTCAGTATGTAGTCAATCCGTACTCTAGCAAATCCGTACCCGTTATTCTGTGCCCTATTTTTGGACATTCCGTACCTTGATATTGGTTAATCCGTACCTTAATTTTGGAGTATCCATACCTAACCTATTGGATATGCCGTACCCATTTATTGGCTATTCCGTACCCGGAACCGAATATCCAATGGATGGGTACGGAATATCCAATACTTTAGAGGCGTATCCATTACATATATATTAGGAGATAATATATACGTATTCACAGAGATAATCTTTACTCGAAATTGGCAATTGGGAAAATCAGAAACTTGTATAATTAACAACACTATGATTTAGTTATTAATTGATTTTGAGCGATCTAATAACAATTCAACCTACAATACAAATTAGAAATAACTTAAACACATTTCCAACATAATTGGATGGGAAGACATTGCTGCCATTCAATTATGTTCAGAACACTATGGTACGGATTAACCATTATGATGGTACGAAATATAAAATTAGTTAGGTACTGAATATCCAGATTTAGGGTACGAATTGTCCAAAATTAGTGTACGATTCTCCAATAGGCTGGGTACGGATTGACCGGTACGGTTTGGTTTGGGTGTGGAATGACTGGTATTCGCTCGCTAGATTTTTCGATTTAATCGTCAAGTTCGATTTATTTTTAAAATCATGATTTTTACGGCTATCTTGATTCTAATACTTCTATGATGTTTTTTTGGCCATTTTAAAATTAAATAACAGAAATAAACGCAAGTTACCACTTTTTGCGAGATATAAGAATAAGGATATAGCCCTTTTCCATCACATTTTACCAGTACATCAGTCCAATATTATAATCGAATCACGCCTGTGTTCATTGTGTTTATATTCCGCCATGCCATGCATGTGTCGAATAATTACTAATTACAACACAAAGCTCTGCAATAAACACGGTAACAATAGCAAAGTAACACCTTTGTCATTGAGAAAACCAGCTTATTACTCTGTCGAATCACCAAATATGATATCCGACCAGTGTTCTACCAGTCTAATAGCAGTAGTAAGCTACATGTGCAATGCCAACTGAAATCTGGCGCATTTATTCCGGCCCAACTGTCAGCTAGGTGGGTTAAGCCTACCGGTAATATGATGTAAATATCAAATACCGGTATCATAGCTATAATGTTAGTCATGCGATATGATTTTGCTGATACCGAAATATCGAGATATAAGATAAAACTGGTATAATTTCTACCCGTTGTTTGCTAGAAAAATCATAATATGGAATTAATATTTTGAGGGATATTTTATATCAATTACTACAGCCTGGTTAGTCAGCGATTTCCCGGATTTGAGCGCCTTTGTAGCGACCACCCAACAGCCCAAGTAAAGAGGAACCCGACAATATGAGAAAATATTCAATTCCCACAAGCTTTATTCACTTCTTATGCTGGCGGGTAACATTAGATATCGATCGATACAAGCTACTCTGACGAGATCGAGCTTAGGCCTATGTATTCACAGCATATGGCAGTCTATTTAGTATGTGTTATCATGGCTATGTTATACCCCTGCGCTGAGATTTCCACGTTTCCTGGTGGTTTCATCACATTGCAAATTCATCCTATAAAGTACAGGCCATCGTGGAAAGTTCATTTATTATTCTACATCAATGCAGATAGCCAAGAAAATGAGTAAAACGTATGTTTACATTCATATCCAACATGTTTGACTCATAACATTGATATTTAGCCGTAATAGCATAAAAAGCAATAAAGTATTATGTACTTAATGTACTTTGCGTACTACAATGTCAGTCAAATATCAACAGCTTTAGCTGTTCACAGCAGTCATTGGGTGAGTTTATATGGGACAAGATGGTCACTGGTTACCAGTATGTCGCGATCTCCACGCGGAAATGGTTGTAATTTCGCGACAAATTCAAATCATTTGTATGGACGATTTGGGAGAATTTCAGCCATTTTGGGATATGATTTAACTGAAGACAGTTAAAATTTAGTGTGTAATATCAGGATTCATGTAATTTCTTGGTTTTATTGTGGAAATTTGCCATGACTATTTAAACAGCGCAGATATACGTTGAATATGGAATCATACTACACAAGCCTCACTCCATTTTCCCCATTTTTCCCATCGGAATAATACCGGTATTAAAGGTATACCATATGAAAATTGATATTGATACCGATATTCATTTTTCTAATACTGTGAAGCCCTACATATATGTACAAATGTCAATAAAATATACGCACAAAAAAGAAAAAGCAAAAAGGGTAAAAAAGCAAAAAATTAAAATAAAACCCCAACAACAAGCAACCTAGAACTACAACCACTATTCGCACACTGCGCAACCAACGATGTAGTGGAAAAAAGTTTGAGATCAACAATAGGCTCTGTACAGGCCTCCAACATCGCAACAGATCATGATGATATGATATCGTTTTATCGTAGCATTCACAAACTCACCGCTGTCAGTATCGAGAGACTTGTTTATGAGGTTTGACATTGCCCATAATACTTTGCTACTAGGGAAGCCCTTCTTATTGAATGGCTGTGCCATCATTTCATGAGGTACAACCTACACATTTTAAATAAAACTCATCCACGTTGCATAGTTTTTATGCTCAATTCAATTTCAATGATAGGGTGCTCAACATGGAAAATCAATTCATATTCCATTAGATTGCATAAAAATACGCTAAATACCTCTGGAATATTGTAAATTTGCTATTATTTTTCAACTAAGACTACTTGGTGTGACACAGTAACTTTAAATTAATTAAGCGCCACCCACATTTCGCTGTATTGGAAATGATTGATCCCCGAATGCCCTAACTATCAATTTTCTGAAAACTATACACTCAGGTAAGCTGTTGAATATTTTGTAACTAATTTGACTTGGTGCTGTCGCTGCAGCAACAGCACCCAGTCAAATTAGTTTCAAAATATTCAACACAATTTTTATTAAATAGTAAAGACATCCAATTCGTATAACAATGCATAGTCCGCCTTCAAATATGCGTTCGTAATGTATGTATCTATGAATGACGTCATTAGATTTTATCACTCATGATGACCACTTGAAATACACCCTGCTAGTACAGATGGTCTGAGTATCGTTTAACTGTACATGTATAATGATGATTTATATATCTTGTGTTTTGTCAGGTATAAAGCTGCATCAGGAGGCCAGGTAGATGACCCTACACCAGATTACATGAATCTTCTCAGTATGATCTTTAGTATGTGTGGTCTTATGATGAAGGTAGGAGAAGAGATTTCTATTGCAAATTAACCCTTTATCAGTCATATCAGTCAAAAATGTCTTCTGTAGTGGGCTTGAGAAATATTAATTTGCAGACCAAGAGTTCTAAGACTATTTTTGAAATCTGGCTTGACAACCGAGCCAGTCATTCCAGTGGTAAATTTTCAAAAAGTCTTCTGTTGGTCTGCAAGTGGACATTTTCTGTGAGAAAATAGAAATTTTCTTGAACATATTTGAGTGTTAAAGGGTTAATAGATGTAAATGTATGTTAATCATGAAGTACTTTTTTTACATTTACTTGTATATACATGTTATCTTTCATGACTGTACATGTAGACTAAAATTTACGACAAAAGGAGAGAACGTACAATGCTCTCAGGCATGTAATATTTGTATTGTGCCAATGATATTGAACCAATATAAGATGAATCCAATCTATCGATCAATCATATGATGTCATAATCAACTATGTCATATGTAGGCCTCTGGTACGCCATCCGTGCTACAATTGTCAGAGTAATTACACCCGCTCAAAAAGCATTAGAGGTTTCAGTACTTGGTGCCAACAGGTATATGTATCGGACACACACAGCATGCCATACTTATAACACCAATTTGCTAAGTGCTTTGTCATGAGACCTTAAAACATTCATGTACTAAGACAACTAAAGATGAAAAAGGACTGAAAGTAGCTTAGAATCCTTGCATTATGGACTTGACGCAGTGGAGAAAGTTAAAGAAAATTGATTGCAGCTGAAAGCAGTTTCCACTCCTCTTAGAGCTCAGAAAACAGTCACTCATCACCGTCGTAGATGTCATACATGTAGCAGAAATCCTGTCTTCTGGACTCATTACAATGCATATCTTTTGTTGCATGTGTTCCTCTGAGGGTTTTGTAGATTCTTCAAGATGTGTACTGAGCTAAGTTTGCTCAACCAATTGTAAGATACAAAACTTGTCTCAATATGGTCTCATACAAGAAGATCAAACTATTTGCTTATTGGATGTCCATTTGAAAGTCAAGAGAAAGTTAATTTTGTGAAGTGCTATACAGAGTTGAAAAATGGGTGGACTTATTGATCTGGATGGCGTCCTGGCACCATGTGTCGGAGAGTACAGATAGAATGTTAAAGTTTTTCATAATGCTCCAATGGGTCAACATCCTCAGGCCCAGAACCCTAGTTGGAAATTTACCGCTGTCACAGAATGACTGGCTCGGTTATGGCATTCCAGTAGTAAATTTTCAAAAATAGTCTTACCTCGGTCTCAAATGAACATTTCTTACTTGTAAGATTGAGTCAAGACCGGGGTAGAAGCAGTTTTGGGCCAGCTTGGCCATTAAAGGATTAAGTTCAATAATGTAAAACTACACATGGTTTGTCACCCCGTCATGGGCTGTAGGCGTATAAGGCCATCCAAGGTCAAAGTGAGCATCGTAATAATATTAGTACTGTTGTGGTACCAGATGAACAATCTTAGCCGCTCACAAGGGTAATGGATGAAATGGTAAATTGTTCCCCGCCCATCTCTAGCTAAGCTCCACATAGGCCTTGCCTATGTTGTGATGGATTGATCCTTGCACTTCCTGAATCTCAATTTCCAGAAAACTATACAGGTGGATCGGTAAGCTATTGAATATTGTGAAACTAATTTGACTGGGTGCTGTTGCTGGCCTATGGCAGCAGCATCACCCAGTCAAATTAGTTTTGCAATATTCAACAGAGTCTTTATTAAATAGTTTTAAAGACATACAATTCATACAACTTGACAGGTTATTAAGTGTCTATGACAGACTTAATTACATCATTCATGACGTAGTTGATTATGCCGTCATATAATTGATCGATAGATTGGCTTCCTCTATTGTAAATGTGTTATAACTGTTAATTTTGACAGATGAAATGGTTTGTGTGGGCTGCAGTGTATTGCTCCTTCATCAGCTTTGCCAATTCCAGAACATCAGAGGATACAAAGCAAATCCTCAGCAGTTTTATGTAAGTAAAGGGAAGGTTTATTATAAATAAACAGGAATATCACGCATACAATTTTATATTTGCTTGTGTAAAACACATTAACCTCTTAAAGGGATGCTAATCTTATTTCAGATCTTGTATTGTGCCGATAGATTATGGTTTATAGATTCCATATCATTCATATCCTGTCACATTCCCGTATTTGTATCACAATTATCTGCTTTGTAATATCGCGTAAATGCTGAACAGTGATCGCCACTATTTTGTCTCCTCAAGCGTTAGGGTGTGATGTCATGTAAGTGCCAATGCATTACATTCTTTATTATGCAATACTTATCCCGTTGAATATTTTTTACTAATTTGAGTGGAAGTTGTTGCTGCCTATGGCAGCAACAACTTCCAGTCAAATTAATTTCAAAGTATTCAACAGCTTACCTGTATGATTGCTTTTATTTCGTAGGCAGCAACAACTTCCGGTCAAATTAGTTTCAAAGTATTCAACAGCTTACCTGTATGATTGCTTTTATACGAAATTGCCACACTATAGCAGGCACCTCTATGACCGAGCGTATATACCGAGGCGGGCACGATAGGATTTTTCTGATTGATTGAAATGTAAATTCGTAAAAAAAGTTATAGGCTGTAGAAACGTACCAACATTTAGCTACTAAAACCTGAATATCTTTCTTTAGCAGCATGATAAAAAGCTTACAGTTACCTGCATAGTTTATGAGTGTCATATTAGATCACCTGAATAGCTATTAAGAGATGGGGTTAATTATCCTTTAAGGGTTAATTTTGGTAAAATAATCACAATATTTGCTTATTGAGTGTCCGTTTGTTTCTGAGAATTTACTAAAAATCTGACTACTAAAGGATAATTTTGGAAAGCCTCCATAGATTAGCTTCAAATTTGGAACATTGATATGCCAGGCTTGAAATGAACACTAACCCGCTAGCCTGAAACTAGTAGAAATGGACCAGGCCTGGTACAATTGGCTTGAAGGTTGTTGCAGCAATGATTTTCAGTCAAGTCATTTTCAAAACATTAGTTAGTGACACTTGCATTTTCTTATGATTTTTTTCACGAACAATTTGATTGAAAGGTGTTGCTGCTATAGCGCTAGCTAGCGATGCCTCGGTCAAATTGTTATAAAAAAATATCTAACCTAGGTGGTTTCTACCACAGGAAATACAAATAGAATCAAGCTCCGCTCAGCTCGGTGGCCAGCAGTAAAATGACTCTCATTAGCATTTAACTGGAATGTCTATACCGAGCATTGGGAAGAAATGAGAACAATAGAATCCCAAATAATGGCACCTGCACATATCAAAGCAAAATGGCTGCTCAGAAGAAGACGATCGTCACTGAATTGTTCTAAATATTTTCTAATATTAATGCTTCAGGATAACTTTAACATCAAGATTTCAGTCATTGTTTAAAGCTGATCTGCCATGCTAAAAAATAAGTAGTGTTTAACCCTTTAAACCTTGAATTTCGTAAATGTTAATTTGCAGACCAAGAGAAGACTATTTTTTTTTAATTTACCACTGGAATGATGGGCTCGGTTATCGAGCTAGTCATCCCAGTGGGAAATCTTCAAAAATACTCTTCTCTTGGGCTGCAAATGGACATTTTTCAAGACCACTACAGAAGCTGTTTTTTTGGCTAATATGAGTTACACCCAAACAGTAACATGGTGCTTACTGCTATCAATAAATTTCAGTGTCCAGGCATTTATTCATTAAATAAGACCAGTATAGCACTTCTGTATAATACCTCTATAAAACTATTCCCTGAGTACAGCGAGTTATGTGATAGCTACATGTAGCAGAGTGTTAGTCTCACATGCAGTTATTCCCATGGCATCTAAATTTTGGAGGTCCTGGCATGCCCTTGGCCCCCACACCCTGAAATCAGGGTGTCACAAACTGAGATCTCGTGTTATCATGCAGTTTTTCTCATACTAAAATTAGACGATACCATGGACTTAGAGCTATGCGGATCTCATGCTAGATTTTGTGAGTATTTTTCTATTAGTATTTAACAATCACAGGATATTAAAGGGGTACATGTACCATGGGACCCACTGCTACTAGTTTTGGGGGTCCCCATGCATTTCAAGGGCATATATATATATACCCCCAATATGAGCCTTATGAGAATCCATGGTTACGCGTGCATTTGACAGGTGAGCACAAAGATCTCTAGTGAACGACTCCTTTTATAGTGTGCGAGGAATGTTAGGTGGGTCTTGGTTAAAGTAACAATACCTGAATTCATACACGGTTATTGAAAATAGATATTTATTGATTGTGATAACAATGTTCGGTCTTGTAGATATATAGTGATAGCACAATGTTACTGGTAGACATTAAAAACTGAGTCTTAGCATGACAGATCACCTTTAAATACTGCTGTTCCAGGTGGGCGTCACAGAGCCCTGTGGCTTCATGTTTGTAAATCTGATGTATATGTACATGTATGTTATTTATTTCAGTTTGTCTATATCAGCTGTAGTGATGTCATATTTACAGAATCCTCAGCCCATGCAACCACCATGGTGATATTGAAGTTAGTACGTCCGATGTCAGAGAGCAAACAAAAGCATTTGTATATATACACCAGTCAACATATTGTGTAAATTAATCGGTTCTATTTAATTCCCAGATGCATGTACATGTGTAACCATTTTACCGGAACAAATATATTCTTTATAATATTAAACTTTTGTTGAATATTTTGAAATTAATTTGACGGTAAGCTGTGGCTGCCTTAGGCAGCAACAACTTCCAGTTAGGGCTGGCCGGTTTGGCCTAAAAGAAAACCGGTGACGGTATCACTAATTAAACCGGTATTAACGAAATACCGGTTTAAGGGGTTAGAATGATCGAAAATAATTTGAAATATGAAAATATGCCGTTTTCATTAGCTACAGTACATGGATTTTGCGATTTTACAACTGATGTAAATTGCCACGAAATTAGAACGGTAACTACGTACGACTGCTCACTTCGACGCTATCTACATGTATCTCAAAATAGTAGTTAAAATAAATAAAAAAAATAAAGTCTGGTTCATGTGATGTCGTGAAAATAACACTAACTACTAAAATGTTGATTTTCAACACTCTTATTAGGTAACTATTTTCGAAAGCGTAGTAAAATCTAACGCGTGTAAGTAGGAACCCTGATATGAGAGCGAGTTTAGGCTCCTAGTAGAGTACCGCACATACGGTTAGAGTTCGTATAACCACCTACAGTATGATCTAGTCTAGTAAGTCATGTGTTTTTATTCGAGTACTCAGTATTTAGTAATACTCCTCAATAAACTGTCGTTCAAGCGGGTGAATGTCATTCAGCACGTATCTAAAGAGTAGTCATTTCCCGGAAATCGCGCCTCAAGAATTCTCAGAAAAAATGTGTTTGACTATTTTTCGAGGTTCATTATGTCATATAATAAAGAGATTATGATAATTTGACAACATAAACGCAATGATTCGTGAATCTAACTTAAATCTACTTAAATCAACACTCCGTACTTGAAGATATACGAAGACCAGGCCATAAAACAAAACGATGTGATTCTAACGCCTATCGAGCAGAAATGTCACATGATAAAAAATACTACAAATTTCATTCATAAAATCGATAGTAGTGAATATCCCGGCGGAAGAATTTGCTAACAACCAATCACATTATGCCTGCCCGTATCTGAGAGGCTAAGAGGTGTATTTTACTTGTAACTACTCCGGCAACATAAGAAGCGACTTAATCGTTTTCATTTCTCGGGCGTTCAAGCAATTTGTCTCGTATGTCTTAGTCCGTGATGGATCATTTTATGTTTGTTGAAATCTAAGGGAAATAATGATTTGTTTGGATTGGGAGTTCATTGTATAGTGTCGTTGTTTTCACAGCACGTTTCCTGATTTTTTTTGTATCATGTCACATTTGGAATCCTAATTAAACATAGTACAAACTCGAATTGAAAAAAGGATTATTTGTTGCAAAGAAGAAATTTAGATTTTCAAATTATTCAATCTTACATTGAACCCGCAGAGCTTACGTCATGTAAAATTCATTGCTGGCAAACCACGTCCTCGGCCGATTTGTTGGGATTTCATCAACACCCTTGCTTTCCCATGGCTACATGTAATAGTTATAGATGACTGTATTTTATGTCTCTAATAGCAAATGGTTACACTAGATGATAATACTAAACTGCAAGTCAAGAACAAACTAGTTTAGGACAGTCACCGATTTTGCGCAATGGCGATCTTACGGACGGTTTTTCTTTTTTTTAAATTTTCCTAATGGTTTTTAAAAAGTCGCCATAAAAAACCGTTAGACAGTGTGAAACCGGTATACCGCCCCTTCCAGTCAAATTAATTTCAAAATATTCAACAGTTTTCTTGCATGGTTGTCTTGAAAATAAGATATGGGGAATTCATCAAGGTGAATCTCATGGTTAATTCTATTCTATTTCTGTCCGTGCACATCAAGGTTTTGTAGTATACACTGAGGAACCTACTTCAGGTTATTCCCATCCCAATTCTAGCTAAGCTCTGCCCACTGTGTGCACATGCTGGGATCAATTTTAATGCTTTGAACCCAGTATGTCCCACAATCTCAATTTCAAGGTAAATATACATGCACAGTACACTTTTTAATTATTTGAAATGAATTTGACTGGGGCACTGTTAGTCAAATTAGTTTCCAAATATTTAACAGAATGTTTTATATGTTGTAAATTCAGACACCTTCATGACAGTCTTTTCAAAAGTCTGTACATCATTTTGATTGCGAGATGTGATGTATCTGATTATGATGTCAGATATATGTACGCGAGTGACAGCTCGTCTCCCTCTATTATTAGATCTGTTTTGAATATAGTATTGTTTAACCCTAGGTTCGGGAAATTCATGTCATTTATGCAATCAAGTGTATTAGATTAATAAACTTATTTCTCATTACATAAATCGATGTTCAAGTGGGAAGGATAAGCCTCTCTGATAGGAGTGCACAATGTTGTCAATGGAGGAATCCAGGTTTAACTACGCCCCACCCATCTTTAGCTAAGCTCCACCAATGCTGGCATCGATCGATCCCTGCACTCTGAATCTCAATTTCCAGAAAACTATACAGGTAAGCTGTTGAATATTTTAAAAGTAATTTCACTGGGTGCAGTCAAATTTGTTTCAAAATATTTAACAGAATGTTTATTAAATATTAAAGACACGTTTCGTACAACTTGAGAGACTATTAAGTGTTTATGGCCTAACCGTGTCATTCATGATGTAATTGATTGTGACATCACCCTAGGCTTGCACGATTACGTGATTAAATCAAAAATCGTGATTATGTTTTAAATCGTGAATTTTTATGATTAAAAATTAAATAATCGAATAATCGTGAATATTTTCTATTGCATAAAATATTTTAAAACCTAACTTTCAATTAGCTTTTAATGCAATCGGTCATGAAAAATGACATTTTGCTTAGTGAATATATGTCCATTTGCAGGTCAACAGAAGACTATTTTTGAAAATGCATTACTGGAATGCCTGGCTCGATTCTCGAGCCAGCCATTCCAGTAATGCATTTTCAAAAAATTTTCGTCATTGATATTCTTTTTGTTGTTATGTCTTGGTAATTTGTATCAAAGCTGATTAATCGAGTAATCATGATTATTTTTTAATAATCGATCGCGATCACTCACGCCTACATCACCCTACATGTGACATAGTTGATTATGACATCATATGATTGATCAATAAACTAGATTCCTCTTAGTAAGAAAGTCCAGTGCAGTTCCATTGCATAGCATGTACCGTCATCATTAAATAAAACAACGTCTGGTTATTAAAGATGATTTATAGACCAGAGTGACAAGTATTAAATGCATGTCATGAGGAGTGTCCATTTGCAGGCCAAGGGGAGACTAGTTTTGGAAATTTACCAATGGAATGATTGGCTGGATACCAGAGACAGTTATTCTAGTGGTAAATGTTTAAAACTCTTCTTGGCCTGCAGATTAATATTTATCGAGCAAAAGTTGAAATTTCTTGCCCAGTTTTGTCCATTGAACATGTTGAATGGTTAACCACTGTCGATTAGAACAGATTTTGACATCACTTCAGCATTTGTTGTAATTTGTTAAACGTCCTAATATGGAAATCAGTTTTAACTTTGAACCATATATTAGTACAAATATTTCGAATAGAAAAGGTGCGGTTATAAATTGGGCTTGGATAATTTATTTATACATGTATAGAATGCAGACATGTAGAAGAAAAGATGTAAACACAACTATGCTTTCTGAGGTAATGACATTTCTGGATTGTAACGATCATATTTGTGGCTCAAAGATTGTTTTATGTGGCTCCAAGTATGGAATAAACTATAATATTATGGAAAATAACCAGTTATCGAGTCAATCGTGAATATGATTAATTTGTTGCATTCACCAATGCTTGTCATGTACGGTACTAGAATTTTTGCATAGGATAAGATGGGTGGTGCAATAAGAGGAGATGAGAATCAGTTACACATTTTGGCCAGTGTTGCTAAATATATGAAATATTGTACAATACTGTAATAATAAGCTTTTTGACTGAGATTTCTGACCAGTGTGCAACAAAATATAGTGACAAACGGAAATCTTATCGAGAACTTGAAATTATTTTTACTTACTCCTTTTAACCTTTAATGACCAAATTTGGTCAAGAAAATCACAATACTTGCTTATTGAATGTCCATTTTCAAGCCAAGAGATGGCTATTTTTGAAAATTTACACCTGGAATGACTGACACGGTTACGAGCAAGCCATTCCAGTGGTATTTTTTCAAAAATAGTCCACTTGGCCTGCAAATGAATATTCCAAAAGACCACTCAAAAGGCTGGCTTTGGTGGGCTTCGGCATCAAAGAGTTAAAATTTTTAAACATAAGATATTCAACAGAATGTTTATTAAATCGTAAATACATCAAAGACATATAAGGTTATTTGTACACTTTAGTAAGTTTTCAATTTTCTTGACTGAGCGACGTCATTGTGATTGTCACCGCAGCTTGCAAGTGATGTAATTGAATATGATGTCAGAAACTTGAGTGACAGATCGCCTCTGTCCTTTAGACAGACATTTACAGTGGTAAATATTCGCTTTATCTGTACATGTGTTACAAAAATCAGTAACAGAAAATTATGAATAATCCACTTTCAAAATGTATTCCATTATTTAGCATTGCACAATACAGGTTTATAATCATTGTTTAAAATAATAAGCTATTGTATGTGATATTCATTGTTATGTAAATAATATATCTTGAATATATAATATTGAGAAGTGGAATTTGCTAGTAAAGTCATGAAAGTTGTCCAATAAAGCATGCAGGGATTACACCGTGTATATTATTATTGTTACGCTCCTAAATGGAAGAAGGTATTGCCATCGGGTCTGTCTGTCTGTCTGTCCATCCGTCTTTCCAGAGCTGTATCTTAAAGACAACTTTACTTAAATTTTAACACAATGAAGGAACTGGTCATGCAAGAGGATTTCAAAACTGGCCGTAATCCAGATAAAAGAGCTCTTATCCAGATCAGATCTGGATCGTTGAATATCTCAGAAACTACGGGTCTGATATGTCTCAAATTTTAACCAAGGAAAGGGTGTGCCCATACACTAGGATTCCACAACGTTGCGTATGATAGAAAAAATTCTGGAAAATCAAAAAACTTATGTGACAAAAACGGAAAGGTGATCATGGCAATGATGTGCAATTTTTGATTGCACCCGCTAATCTTGTTGGGACAATCACTACCCACAATACACACTGTAACAGTCTTTTAACCTTACCTATGTCAGCTGTGCCTCAAAGCGGTGAAGATGCCATTCATATCAACTAACTCTTTACTGGAACACTTAGCAAACCAGGCCAAGAAGACAATTGTTTGAAAATTTACCATAGAAATTTACAATTATAGTTTTCTCTTATCCTGCAAATGGACATTTCTCAAGATCAGTGCTTGACCGCTAATAGATTAATGGTCACCGAACATAAAGTTTCGCTTAGTCAGTGTTCCTTTACAGGCCAAGAGATTACTTTTGAAAATTTACCACAAATAAATCGAGCCAGTCATTCCAGTGGTAAATTTTCAAAAAACGGCCCTCGCTTGGCCTGAAAATGGATATTCCACACGACCACTGTCAGGACTAGAGGCGGTTTTTGGCTGACTTGCCCATTAAATGAATAAGCTGACACAAGAGGGGTTAATTATTTTAACCCTTTAATGGTTAAGCAAGCTAAAACTGGCCACTGGTCCTTTGGAATTCATTTGCAGGCAGACAAAGCATTTAATTTTGAAACTCCATGACTGGAATACCTCGCTTGATGACAGAGCCTGTCATTTCCGTGATAAATTTTCAGAAATAATCTTGGCCTGCAAATGGATACTCACTTAAACAAAAATATCAATTTTCTTGACCAATTTCGACCATTGAAGGATTAATATTATATTGCATTAAGCAGCCATTGTTTTGACACTAGCCAAGTGTGAACTATGTTGATATTGGTCGTTCTTAATTGACCATATTGGTCAAGAAAATTGAATTCTATACTTATTGAATGTCCATTTGCAGGTCCTATGGTTTTATTGGTACATTTTCATAAATAGTTCTTGGCCGGGAAGTTAACATTTCTCAAGACCACTGCAAAGAGCATTTTGGTTTTCTTGTTTCAGCATTAAAGGGTTAAGTGAGCAGTGTTATTATGTATGTTGTGAAGAGGGTATCAATAGAGGAATCCATTTCTAGCTATGCCACAGCCACCTTTTTATGTGTTGGTATCAAATTATATACTCCGAATCCTGAATTCCCAGAATCATAATTTCAAGGTAACTATACAGACCTTTAAGCTGTTGGATATTTTTTTTGAAAGTAATTTGACTGTGGGTCTTGCTGTGTATGGAAGTCAAATTACAGTATAGCACTGAAATGAGTGAACATGTTTCTAAAACAAAAATGGAAAATATTAGTTAGTAAGAAATGATCTGTTGAATATTTTGAATGTAATTGGATTGGAAGACATCGCTTCCTACCTAAGGCAGCGATGTCTTCCAATTCAATTATGTTCGAAATATTAAATAGTACATTTTATTTTGTTTTGGAAACATGTTGCATTATTTCTGAGCTGTACTGTAGTTTCAAAGCATTCAACATATTTGCTAAATAGTAAACACATCCCAAGACGTGCACTCGACAGACTTTAATGTGCATGACAGAGCTTGATACGTCGCTATGTACTGTGACGTCAGCCTACATGTGATGTAATATATCTTAATTTCCAGTTTATCCATCAATCATATGATGTCATAATCAATTATGTGACATGTAGGATCACATAATAATCAATGATGTCATGAGTGGCGTAGATAAGTTAGTCATAAACTCTTAATTGGTGACGGACGAAGAGGTGTACGAATTGTATGTCTACTATTTAACAAAAATTTGGTTAAATATCTTGAAACTAATCAGACAGTTTCAAAATATTATCATTTTCGGGAAATTGATAGTCAGGGAGTTCAGGGATTGATCGATCCCAAAATGGTCAAAGCATGGGTGGATTTTAGCTGGGGATGGGCGGGGCTTATCTTAAACTGGTTTCCTCAATTGAGTATGCCATCATATAATTGAATGACAGACAAGATACCTACAATAGACTAAGTTGTTTATATCCAGAGCTGCTAGTACTCTAGGTTATTTGAATTATCTTTGAAGTATCTGGCAGATCGATATTATTATTAGCAAAAGTTAGAATTTTGATTAATTTATATTAATTGATTCGGCTAAGCTGTCTCTGTGTTTGTCTGTCTATCTGCATCTAAATTTGGTTTTATATCTTAGGATTGGTTCAGGCTATTGTGATTAGGTTTGGAGAGATGGTTACCTATATCTGGTGCATGTAAGACAATGATAATGAGATAATATGTCACAGTCATTGTGATCTAATATGGATCTAATTTATTTGCTTCCTTAGCCTGAAATGCCAAGTGCACTTATGGCATGGCAACCACCTGTCGTCCGTCCATCAACGTTTGCTTTAAAACACTATTCCCCATTGGCCACTTGGGCAATTTTAATCAAACTCCCGTTGAATGATCATGTGGTGGTAGGCTTCAGAACTTGTATACAGACTATTGATTCGGTCATTTTTTCCAAGGCCATATAGGATTTTTCGAACATTGGCGGGAACACCTTTAAAACGCTACTTTTCATTAACTGCTTGTCCAATGTCATCTACACTGAAAGTTGCCTATATATGATAGTAAGCTTCAGAATTTTGACTGATCAATTTTCTGCTGGCCATCTTGAATTTTTCGAAAATTTCTTTGAAATGCTACTCCTCATTAACCACGTGAGTGATTTCATCCATACTCGGCTGAAATGACCCTATGGTGGTAAGTTTCAGACCTATATACAAAATTTTGATTGGTCAAACTTTCTGGGGACCACCTTGGATTTTTCAACATTTTTGGGAAAGCACTTTAAAGCCTACTCATTAACCACTCGATTTCAACTAAACACGGCTGGAAGGATCTTAGCGTAATAGAGTCCAGAACTTAGAAAATTGGTTAGACGACTACGCTCCATTAACTGCTTGTGCAATTTCAACCAAACTTGGCTGAAACGATCCTATTGTCGTAGTCTTCCAAACTGGTGTACAGAATTTTTATACAAAACTTTGCTTGGCATATTTTTGCGGTGGCCATCTTGGATTTTCTGAATGTTTCCGACAAATCATATAAAACATTTTATATTTTGATTTGCTTTATGCTAGGCTGCTTAAATCTAGTCTTCATCATGATGTGCTTGATTTTGAAAATGTTTCTACATTGGCTTTGAATTGTGCTTATGTTTGGACCATTTGCCTATCCATCTGACTTGGTATGCCAGTAGTCATTGTACTGCGGGTTACTACCAGGAAGCAACGATTTATCATTCAGTCTTTAAAATATGGTTTACTGAGGATATGCTTCCCCATTGGGTAATACAATGGTTATTTTGATTCGGCAAGTAGATTGTCATTTCAGAATGATACTGTATCTGGTGGTCAATCATTTCCTGTGATAATTAATGTATGCAGGTTATTTGGTATTTTTCAATAGCACTGGTTGTGTATAATAATGTTCATCACTAGGAAATTATTTTTTCACCGAATATTTAGTCAAGGGCAGGCCGTGTCCTGTGGCAACATAAAAAGGTGAGATATTTGGTATCTTCTGATACGTCTTGTGCTTAGCTGTGCAAACCAGCTGATATTTCAGGATTGTTTCATCCTATTTGAACTAAACATACAGATCGTAGGCTTATATTGTTAGGAAGGTACTCAATGTCATTGAAATGGCAATCTCAAAGGTCACGGTCACAGCAACCTTTGTACAAAGTTCTGTTTTTGTCTCGCCTGCAAAGCAGAAAGCGAGACATATGTGTAACTTTTCCGATGTCGGCGAATGTTAAGTTTTTGCGTTTAGCAAAACCTCTCGGCTTATATTTCCGGATCAATTAATCCTATTACAACTAAACTTGGCTATGTGTTTACCTATACTGGTAGGAAGCAGCATGATGATACTGGGGTCACAAGGTCAAAGGTCAAGGTCACTATGACCTTGATGCAACTGTTCAATGTTAAGTTTTTGCATTTAGCAAAACTTGTTGGCTTATCTTTCGGGATTGGTTAATCCTATTGGAACTAAACTTGGATACATAGTTGCCTATAATGTTAGGAAGCAGTATGATAACACGGAGGTCACAACATCAAAGATCAATGCTACTGTGACAAACAGGAGACAGGCAAGACATTTAATTCCGTAGAATTCTTGTTTAAAATTTTCTTCGTGGTTAGAAAAATATCTCAGCTTATATTTCAAGATTGGTCGAGCATATTGGAACTATACCTGTATACATGATTGTGGATGAGGTTATGGATCAGCACAATAATGTTGATACCATAAGGTCAAATATCACTGATTTTGTTACAACCTTTTTAACGTTAAGTGTTTGCCTTTAGGAAGACATCTCACTGCAGCGACTTATATTTCAACTGATTAATCTTATTGGAATTAAAGAAGGGCATGATTGCCCATACAGATAGGAGACTGAACAGTGAAATCGAGATACCTAGTACACTAAAGGTTACAGTCATTTAGCCTAAATAAACAATACTATCTTGCTATCTTCAAACCAAACAAAACATCCTGTTTATTCTACTTACAGAATTTGTTCTGAGCTCATGTTTATTGGCAAAGAGGGGGACAGTCAAGACATTTGATTCCACAGTGTTGGTAAAGTTTCAAGTCAATTTTAAAAAAAACAAGCACTTTTAAGGGCCTTAAAACAAATTCTGATTTCCAGCACTTTAAGCCATTTTAATTTTCTCTTAGAAAATATCCATTTGCAGACAAAGAGAAGGCTATCTTTGAAAATTTACCACTGCAATGACTGGCTCTGTTACCGATCCAGTCATTCCAGTGGTAAATTAAAAAAAATTTTCTTGGTCTGCAAATGGACATTTCCCAAGACCACTGCAGAAGCTGTATTTGGCTGATATGAGTGTTATAGGGTTACGCCATTTCAAGGTTCCCTATAAAGCCTGTAATTGTATATCATGTAATTGCATCATCTAACAACAATATTGAACTTTATATCGTCTTAGGTGTATTTATTTTGAAGATTTTAGCAGAATGACGTTGTTGTATAGGCTGTCAGTATGCACACTAGTCTTGCATATAATGCATTAATTATACGAATGTCAACCATTTCTGTGGATTGTCCTGAAGAATCTTATCAATGACTTCCTGTGAAATACCCTTGGCACGCATGCGCGGTATGACATTCAACAGAATATGGTCCAGACCATGGCCACCAAATTTTTTCTGAAAAAGAGTAAAGACCAATATTTAATTGAACTCTCAATAGCCAATATATAATAAAAACTTGTTTGAGCTATGATCCGAAACAAGCTACACCTTTTACAATAATTATTTAAGAATGGACTGCCCTGCTAAATCCCACAATGGATGAATCAAATATCAGGCTCCGTCATGCTGGCAATTGTAAGTTACTCCTAGATTACCCCCTAGAGTTTTATCGAGTTCTATTCATCAATAACGGAGACATAGTTATTAGCTCACCTGGCCCAAATCGCTTTTTCTCCTTAACGGGTTGACCGATTTCAACCAAATTTGGCCGCAAGTATCCTTTCCTGGAACCCTCCCGAATTTTCTTCAGAATTTTGATTGTTCAACTTTTTGGGTGAAATTTACCAGAAATTGTCAAAAATGCTACTCCATAGCTTCTTGACAGATTTTAACTCAGAATTTTGTTTGGTCAATTTTTGGGTGAGAGTCTTAGATTTTATGAGAAATTTACCAGAAAATGTCAAAATGCTACTCCTTAGCTTCTTGACAGATTTCAACCAAATTTACCTAGAAAAGGAGGTGGGTGTGTGGTCGAGAACGTGTACACAGAATTTTGATTGGTCAATTATTGCGTGAAAATCTTAGATTTTATGAAAAAGTTACCAGAAATTGTCAAAATGTTAGTACTCATTAACTGCTGGGCTAATTTCAGCCTAATTTGGTTGGAAATACACCATGGCTGCAGGTTTCAAAACTAGTATACTTAATTTTAACTGGTCAAGTGTTTTTTATGAAAATCCTAGATTATATGAAACATCTACAGGAAATTGTCAACACACTGCTCATCACTAACCGCTTGACAGATGTCAACCCTAGTTTGTGGATGGACTCTATCTGGGTAGCTTCCAGAACATATATTCAGAATTTTAACTGGTATATTTTTTCGTTGAAAATCTTACATTTTATCAAAAATTTAATGGGAATTGTCAAAACGCTACTCATTTGGCTGGAAGGATTCTGTCATGATAGTAGGCTCTATAACTTCTATTCAGAATTTTGGTTGGTCGATTTTTTTTTTGATGGCCATCTTGAATTTCCCAGAACCATTTAAAATGCTACTCCTTAATTAATCCCCCAATTTCAACGAAACCTGAGGGAAATGATCCTATGGCAGTAGGTAGCAACATACCAAACGAGAATTTTAATTGTTCAATTTCTTTGGTCATCTTAGATTTTTCAAAAACTATTACATCTATTTAAATGCAAAGGGTAGAAATGCTAATGTTTCAGGCGAGCATCACAGGCCCGTGAGCCTCTTGTTTTGAAATCTAAGGGTGGGGGCATTTTTCCAAAAGATGACGGGTGTATCGAAATAGAATAGCTAGAAATAAAATACTCCTGTGAATTTTTAGCGGGATCCAGGGTAGTAATGATTTTACAATCTAAGGGTGGTGCACTTTTCTAAAATTTATGAGGGGTTGAATCGAAAATCTGGCTCGGTAATGATGTCGATAATTACTATTAGAATATCCCCCTCAACTTTTATCCAGACCCATTCATCAAAATGGAAGTAATAATGGGGTTCTCTTTTAAAACCTACCAGGATGGTGGATAGAAAATTGGGCTGCGCTATGATGTCGATAGCTACGACTAGACGTTATTGTCATACGTTCTTCAATGGCAGAGAAGTAGCAATTTAAATCCAACTATTAAAGTGGGTTTGGTGATTTAGGTATGTGCTATATTTCATTATTGGCGTTACAGCAAAATGAATAATAAGTCAGTAGACCAATCCATAGTTCATTGAACCTTGAAGGACATTTTTGATGGCATTACAATTTCAGGTTTTCTACATATGGATGTGAAACTTGTGTCCTCCATTTACCTACATCTTATAGGTGCATTATTATATGACTGTTCCAAAAACCTATCATAATCAACGATCTGCTATGGGCATGCGTGATATATTTGCAGTTTGTCTACCATAACTTGTATTTATGTCGATATGAACTTTCCATAATGTTTTACGCTATGGACATACATTTTTCATCATGTCATCTTTATCAGGTTAATTACTCCAATCTTTAGATGGAGTACTTGCCAGGATTCTCATTTGTTACCCATGGCATGGAGTTATAGCGAGTATTCGCACAGACTTACCAGTCTATGGAGGGTGTGCAGATCATGCGCAATCACCACCTTATCTTCATATCCAGCATTCACTAAGAACTTTATAAAGTCAATGCGTTGTGCATCGCTCGGCATGTCTATTGAACTAAACTGGTATGTAGAGACTTCGATTCCAAACAAATCATACTCGCAATACATTCCAGTTTGTGCAAATTCATCCAGTACTTCATGGTCTGCAATCGTTCCTGCATAACAAAATATTGCAGTTATTTAATTGAATCTATTCACCCTGTGTCAAGTTGTTTACATAAATATATAATTTATTAAGATCAGTTGAAAAGTAACACTTAGTCTGTTGTCAAACTATAGCTAATTGTCCCAGTGAACACTGGAACCGTCGGTACTCAAGTGGTTGTGTGCAAACTTAACCTAATCGTTTCCTACATATATCTTCAATTTTCATGTTTAAATGAAAGAGCCATGAGTGCCATGATAACTAAGTGTAGCTGGCTAACGCTAAGCTGTGTGCAAGCAGACTGTATAGCCTAATTTCCCAGATGTATTATTCCAAACCATTTTGCGTATGCAATGAGATGCCTGCACGTCAATTGGATGTGAATAAAGCAAAAATTCCAACAAAGTTCATTCAAGTGAGTCAGATGGTGGTGCTGCTGATGAAGATTAAAGGACAATTCCGGGATGATACAAAGTGTGCTTTATTTGAAAGATTATTACATGTTTAGTGAAATTTCACCAGAAGAATAACCAGATAGAAATAGCGTAACCAACTATCGCTAGATAAAGTCGGTAAAATTGACAATTTTTCTCACATAGGGGCGCTTCCATTTTATCGTGTCTAGCGATGTCAGCCCAGCACCACCGCTATTGCTATGACTGGAGGAGCAGGGCCAATAGATGCGGTAATAGCGAACGAACCGCTGTAGCGATTCCAATGATTCTAGGATCTCTAAATAGGTGCTGACCTCAGAATTAATATGATATAATGGATGTTAATATCGGACAAGAGGTTCAAAAGACTGGAATATATGCAAAAATTATTCATCTAAGATACGATCTGAGAATATGTTCTCTTTTTTTGGTAAAATTCAGCATGAGATGGCGTTTGTCTCACAGACTCTATCTTTGCGTATTGTCATTAAATTGGAGTGTGCTTAAAGCTGAAAGAAATTGCTATTTGCCTGACCAATTATAATTTTGCTCACGTGAATATTGCCAGAGATATCACCAAATGAATTAACATTTTGACATAAAATCTGGGAATTTTCATCGCCGATAAATATTGCTCGGCCAGCTGTAGTAATTTCAATAGTTAAGATATTTCGATGGAATTTTTCCTGTTATGTGATAACATTGTAAAGCTTTGGCACAGCAGATTCTGTCATTGTAGTTGTAATGCTCATTCTGATATGGGATGATGGATAGAGCGCATCCTGAAATATTGAAATATTTGTCTGAAATTTTGCTGGCTTAGTTTTCCCCGCAGAGTGTATCCTTTGAACCACTACGCCGATTCTAACATCCATAGGATTGGATAAATCTTCGAATTTTCAGCTACATGTATGTATCAGAATTATTACAATCGGTTCTGTGGTTCCGGCAATATTATCATATCATATGATTTCTTGGAATATATATTTACACTGCCTGCGACACATGCACGCTATATATAACAATATCTTGAGTCGGCTGAGTAATTTGACAATACTCACGTGTCAAGTGTGCTACTTCATTTAACCCTTATCGCATGGCGTAAATGCATAATAGCCTACTTACAGAGATAGTGCCGGGGTACATTTTGAAAAGAAAATGTTGGTGAAACGTGTTGCTGTCGTGCACAGCAATCACTTACAGCAGTATTGTTACCAAAATGAATACATTCTGATAGGATAGAGAAAATGGAATCTATGCTTCAGTGGTCTAGGGGTTAACGATTCCCCACTGACTTCGGATACTAGAATTACTTGAAAAACTCACTAGCTTAACTGGACAATGTCCTAACAATTACAAATTAGCACATGTTAGGCCTCAATGCATATACATATTTACTGTACAGCCTTCGTCCTCGGCAAAGATAGCATTGATGCGGGGATGACGTCAGGATCTCGTGAAATCTCGCTCTCGTAAGAAAATGGTGCCGCCCGGGAGATAAAATAACTCCATGTTTACGATGGTATAATTACTCATATTATTTGTCTATTGTTTTTATTTAGGATCAAATGTGTTAGTCATATAATAGTCTTTCAAATAAAGTACACTTTTACCAATCCTGGAATTGTCCTTTAATGGGATTTGATGATGTCGTGTCATTTGGAGTGTTAAACATGTCAAAGGTAATTAGATACAGTTGTTTAGTATTGATTAACTAAGACAATTATTATTTCATTATGAAACGTTTGACGATTATTTTATCCAGACATATATGACCATATGAGCTATTTCTCTTGGGATTACTGGACATCTGTGATTTTGTGGAATTACCAATTCTAACTGTATTGGGAAACTGGTAGTTCACTCAAATACATTGTTGCAGAATTACAGTCGTAAAGTTGTAAATATTTGAGTAGCAATGCAAAGACTAACTTATTTCAACATGGTAACAACATTTACTTTAGGAATATTTGCTGTAAGATCTGAGAAAAAAGCATGGCAATCATTTTCGCCACCCATTACATCGGGAATAGAAATGTTCCAGATGCGTCCAAGCATGCTGAAGGGTCAAACGAACAGTGTAGTGGGTGATGCACGAACCCCATTTTATGAACTCCCTTTAAAAATCGGATCCTGGATGAAGGGACCCTCTTGTTGTCCTTGAGCCATTGAACCTCAGATGCGAGATTTAGTTCAGGAAGTCCGCATTCTAGGCATGTTAGTTTCTATGGCAGTGGTCCTGCAACATATTTCAATCATCTCATAGCCTGTATATTTACTGCTTATAGTGAAGTCATTATTATGGGGATTCTGATGCATCACATTAAATTGTAATTTCACACCTGCTCCTCTGATAGAATCTTGATTGAAATCATTCAGATACAAGATTATTTATTTCTATATAAATAAATAATTTAACAATTCAAAACAGGCATCAACCATATACAATGCCTATGAAATCCTTAACTTTGACACTCTGCATTAACCAAAAGCTACACACTGTCCTGACTGGAAAGGAGACTATTACAAGAAATGTGTACTTTTAGGAAATATAACAATGCTGATCCATGAAAAGATAAATAAGATTCATAATCATATTAACCAACTAATATCTACCATGAATTTGGCACCTCACAAAGCATGACCCACAGCTCTATCATCAATTGTAGGAATTTGTTGGGTGTTTGATTCCCTTGATAACCGATGTATGATGTGTATTCAAAATTGAACCTTCGTTATGTTAGAAACAGTTTTATGTACCTTTGTTACAGTCTTGAGTCACTGACACTTTATTTTCAAAATGCACAGTATGTTTTAATAAATTGTTTTATAATAAACATCTCATCCCAAACAAAGATAGTCGGTTGTTGAATGGTTGTAGTGTATAATTAACTTATGAAAACTTATCTGGCACTATACTTTGAAAATGATAAGAACTAGGGCTATAGTATTCCTGGACACAACCAACCCAACCCCTCACACACAGAAAATAAGTGGCACACAAATAAAATAAAAATACGGTTATCATTTTCGCCCTTTGAAACTGAAATCCCTGTGTATCAATTTTAAACAACTACGTGCATAGATGTAAGATAGTAGTAGTAGTAGTAGTAGTAGTAGTAGTAGTAGTAGTAGTAGTAGTAGTAGTAGTAGTAGTAGTAGTAGTAGTAGTGGTGGTGGTGGTGGTGGTGGTGATGGTGATGGCGGCGGCGGTAGAAGTAGTAGTGATGGTAATAGTAATGGTAGTAGAAGAGCAGCAGGGTGAGTCCCACATCCTAATAGACCTGGTTGGGCCCCAGATAGGCTTAATCTGGCTCTGCTCAGAGGATAATGCCATCTCAGAGAACATTCCTCGAGCATTGAGAACATTTGACCTAATTCATAAAAAATAAATTAAAATTTTCTCATCTAGAACCATGATGTAATGAGCTCAAAACATAAAATATATCATTGGGCATTCGGAAATCATCCACGAAAGTGTTATTAAACTGTAATGAGAAACAATGATCTTACTGTCAAGATGTGACATAACAGTTTTGTCAGCGATTGCTCCTGCCTCCTGCAGAATCCTGGCAATCTCAATTGGTGCTTGAGGATCCCGCCCTGGGTGGATGATAAGAGGAGCACCTAAGCTTGATTGAACTTCAGCAGCGGCTTCCAGAGCAGTCCTTTCACATGCTAGTAAAGGAGACAATCAAATAATCTCACTCTGAAGAATTAAGTTAGAACTGTTATGTAAACAGAAATAAGCTTGGAAGAGCTCAATAAAAATGCACGTGATGAATATACTTACATACCATACTATTGTATTGAAAACCTTTGGATAAAATTACATTTTTGTAGTAGGCGCAGCTAACCCTAGATATCCTCGTAATTAAGGTTTTGATACATACCCGTTAGAGGCCATGAGCAGCCCATCTCGCCAATGGCACCACACTTGATATCTGTTCCATCCCATCCATTAATTAGATCACTGCGCATGACATCTGCATATTGTTCCTGGCTATAGTTACGCTCTGACTCGGTGCGCGATGCATCAATGTAGAAACCTGCATTAAAGAATCTTAGAATCAACTGTTTAATTAGATTCTAAATTTTACTTATTATCTTCTGATTAATCACTTGTATATAGTGAATATCTAAGTGACTAGTGGTGGTATGATTCCTGGAGACAATGTTGACAGCTAATATCTATTTTTAGAATCTATATCAAAGGAACTCTGAACTGAGATATTCTTTCCAGGAAATTCTTTCTATCATAATAATTGGTGTCTGCCAATAGAAATTCTGTTAATATTGGTAAATTACTTCCGAAAATCATTATGTGACTCCCTGTCAAAATAGATTAGGTTGTACTAACCCTGGGTATAGTAATGTGTGTATGTATCAAAGATTATATTCAGTTTTCTTTCTACCGACATTGCCAATTCATTTCCCCCTTTCATCTTTCAATTCATCTTATCTGTTTCAAAACAAATACATCTAGAGCACATGTATACTGCTGAATTTGGCTCTAAAGATTAACACTGATTATTATGACAGCTTGTCGAAAGTATTAAATCACATGCCCTTAAAAGAAAGACAATCATAGTCATATATAGAACCATCCATATGTAACACATTCCTAATTTTACTCATTAATTAGATTGCTTCACCCGTTTATATGAAATGTTACTTTAAAGTCACAACAGCAAATAACTGTATTAGCAATGGGCATCAGGATTTATTATCCTTAGAAACAACTCGTATTTCGCAACTTTTTGCAAAGAATTGCCAATTTCTTTCCTGCTAAATCTGTTCCATATAATATCTAAATCAATTTGATTTACGCAATTATTCTAGGAGGAATAGTGCCTACAACACAAGGATCTTAGCGACATTAAATGGCGGATTGCAACATAAAGTTCTTTTATTATCATTGCGGCGGGCACCTTTTGTTACCTATCTTTGTAACCATAGACACAATTGGTTGAAAAGAGAGCCCCATGGTGATTTACCTTTTTCACGCTGATCTAATGGAAATAAAATAGGATGCAATCTAACCAAAATCAAATCCCATGCACTACATAAGGTAGGCATATGTAAATACTTATTACAATTCAGAAAAGGCCAGACTAAAATAATAGACGTCGAGTGGACCAGCACGATATGTCCATTAAAACTACTTTCCAAAAATAATGTTCACTAGATCTTAGCATATCATAACATGTAAAAGTTAATAAGCAAAGTGCCCATAGATGTACATTTTGAACCAGTCCACTTAAAGCCCATATGGTAAAACATAAAAAACCACTTAACTCAACGGCTATAAAAATAACCATTAGGTGGACTGTTGTATTTTTAAGGCACCAGATAAATTAAATAAAATCGAATATTTAATATACAATGGATATGGGAAGACACTAAGAATTCAATATTAGACATTGTGGAAGCCTAGACATTCAAATAAATAAGCCCTAAAGCACATTTCACCAGGTTGACCATTGGTCTATCACCTTGGTCTGGATAATACTCCTTTTTACTGCGAGCACTAGATCCATTGTCCTCAAAGGAAATTTTGTCAGCCTCCGTAGTCATTCTCTATACTGAGGGATTTAGGTATTTCTCTTCAACAGTTCTCTCACTCTCTCTCCGTCACTCCCTTTCTCTTAACATAAACTGTGTTGTTCTGAAATGGTTTATTTATATTTTCCTCAGTCAGATGGGTGAATAGGTCCAATCTCACTATTTGAAGTTCCAGTTCGCTTTTCTTTCTGAGATATAGCCCTGGCGTGCCAATTATTATGTGTATGATGGGTCTATGGTAGGTTTGCTCACTGAGGCTCAACGTTATTGCTGAGGATCTCAAATGTCAGATTGGTTGAAGACGTCTGTGGACATAGGGTGATCGGATGTACTGCCCCCATCTCATGGACTGAAAGCGTGAGATATTATCCGGATAGTTGATCATGACTAGTCTATTTTCTACTATCAATTCTTCGACGTCCTCTCATCTGTGTACAATTTGGGGGTAGCACAGCTGGGAGTGGTGTGGGTCGTTTGGGGGAGGGGGTGTCGTGGTGGCTGTTGGGCTCACACATTATTAGTTGCATAGTTTCCAAACGCTGGATTGAACTCCTTTGAATTTCCCTATCACCTTACGGAGCTGGCTCACTGAGACTCTGACAAGCCGCCATACCAGATTCTGTATTACTATCTTCTGATGACACGTAGTGAACACTGACAATTCATCCGTGGAGTGAGTTGGCAAGAGATCCATAATATATTCCCCCTGTCACTCAATGAAAATGGCATCATAGTTGCTGATCATACTGGTCCCATTTCTGTGTTGCGTGATGGGCCTGGCTTCGCCAAATATCCCCCCCACCTTTGTCTCATCCAGAGCAAATGAAATTTGAAGATCACACGATACAGAGTCATACAATACAATAGTCAAAGGCTGTGATTCTGGTGTTCACTTTCTTTTCAACATGGAATGTAGTTGTCAGCCGCCTATACATGCAATTGGCAGCTGTCTCAACAAGCTATGCCACAATTGTAGCACAGCTCTCCCGCGTGAAAGAATGTTTTGATATACATCTTTATCTGAGGTATTAGATACTCGCCACCACATAGGTGCATTAGCGCTGACCTATCTTGACATGGCTGAGACTTTGTGGGGATCTGACTAACATAACTATTCATGGAATGCCCTTTCCAATCTGGAGTAGCTCAATCATCACACAGAGGCAGGTGTCATCTGTTGGGCGTTTTCAGTGTCTCGAAGAAAGCCTCAAACAATCGCCGCAGCGGGAGGTACTCACCAAAGTAGTCATAGCAGGTTTACCAAACTCTAGGTGCAGCTTCAGGAACCTGCCTGGTCATATTTACCATATATGTTACAGCCCATTACACCGCAAACATCTGTTCAGACTTATCCGAAATCTGATGATTTTATATACAGCCTCTCTGTATTTCCGGATTTTTAAAATAAGAAATCCAGCTTTTTTATTAAATTGATCGATAGAAAATATAGTGAAGATTTTGAGGAAGAAAAGCCATGCTACTTACTTGATCTTTGAATGACATTGCGGTTGAATTGTCATTAGATTATGCAATCATCATCAAATATATCACAGCATTCAAATGGCATGCGGAACGTATTGAATTATCATCGAGAGGAGGAAAATCAACTGGTATTCACAATTTTTTTGTCTTGTATATGAAAGGTAATATGCTATTGTAGACATAGAATAAGTAGTAGGTGCATAGGCGCGAACAGAATATCGGCGAATGTGTACATTTATTAATTCTCAGTATATTTATTTGGTTTAAATATCATGGTTTCAAAGCTTATCTGAAAATTACTCACTATATTTTCGCTTTAGACTCAGAGTCACATCTGATTGATACTTTGTGTGATCAATTTACTTAATATGGTTGTACTCAGGACCAGAGAATGCAGCAAAAGGCAAACGTTATCGTTATGCGTCATCCATGTATCTTCAGAGTTTACAAGACAGGACATAAATAACATCGTGGTCGAGACAGCAGCTAGGCTACATTCTCCCAATTATATTACCTTTCCGATAATATAATATAATCATCATACCTGTCCCGATCACAATATGAACACCTGTGGCTTCAGAAGCATGCTTCACAAATGCTACATCTCGCTGCAAACCATGGCTACTGTTTTCTACAACTGCACCACCACCATGACGCTATATACAGAGATAAAAGGAATTAGCGTCAATGCTAATTAATTAGCGTCAATGGTGTCTTAAACGGCCTCGTCAGACAAACTGCAAAAGTGGCTATTATAGACATTTTCTACGTGTTTGTTATTATAGGAAAGGTATTTCCCTATAACACAACATGGCTTATTTAAGATCGCTTGTCTCAACTAAAATTGTGTTATTCATAAGACGTTAGACTATTACGATTAGGAAATCTCCACTTGTGTACAAAGTTACTGTTAGTATCAAGCTATGAGTCCACCTGCTCAACATTAGTGCAATACAACGTTAATATGAGGAACATCTACACCTCAACTCTACAATGTTAGTATGCTGACACTATAAACACTGAAAGATGACTTCAGAATAAGTATGATGGCAATATAAAAACCAAAAGTAAGCACTATACTATTATTAGCTATTAGTATTTATCTCTATGGTTATGTATATTAGTAATTCGTTACGACTTCAGCAAAGAATAACGTTTCAGAAACAGTATGACACCATTATAAACTACACCAGAAGGAGACACTGTAATGCTATTCCATTTACGTATCTATCATTTAGTCTTAAACATATTAGTATAAGATAAGTATATCAGGAGAGTATTATATAAATTAATTTTGTTATTGATTCAGCAAAGGGCAAGTAGATCGCGCGATTCGTCAATTGTTGATTTTAATGATCTGTGATGACAAGTCAATGAAACTTTGCAAAACTATTATCTGGCATATTAACTTATTGGATTAGTGTTCACTTCTTATTTTATATCATGGAAAGTTCTGAAAATAAAGTTTCGTTCACGAAGAAGAGCATGGTAAATTTTAAAACAGGAAATATGCTGTGACAATGGTTTTCATTCATGCCACTTATTTGTCATGTTGCAATGCATCCATAGTCAGATCTCACTATATGAAAGTTATTTGACTGTCTACGGTTTTACATTATAGCCGTGCATTCACTTAGAACTGTTGAACACATAATTCTGTCCAATAGTTTATGAATGTATATATTCAGTTCCAGCCTTCGAGTTCAGTTGTACCTCACTAAACTATCGTTTCTTTGGTGTTAAAAGGTGATGCTGGTGGATTATCTAGGGATCTCTGCCTTTGCGGCAACGTCTATGCTTTGTAGATTTCAGGTTTAGTATATGATGCAATCAGATCGGCCTTGGGAGATGTGGAGAATTGCTCTCTCATTATTCTGGTTCTCACTCACAATGCATCATCGGCGTACATGCAATATACATATGCTGATGACTAGTGAGTAATGTCATCGCCGATCACGCATTACTTCTAAGGCAGGCGTTAACTAAATTTAAACCATGACAGATGTTTATTCTGCACATGTCCCAGGTACATTATGTACTAATGTATATACTAGTATGTATGTGTATGATTACTGTATTCTGCGGCTGTAGTAGTAGAAACATCCTACAGCTGCAATCAGTCCTTCGCTTTTGCCCACTGTGTCCTGTCCTCAGCCAAAATCTTTAGCTTCTTCAGGTCCATTTTTCACTTGAGTGTACCTAATCCTGCTTTCTTGAGGTCACGCATAGCAGATTTATGCAATGACGTCCTCTCCTGGCCCTGTATTCGCTGGCTCCAAGTAGGGCGAATTCCAAGGCTCTCTGTGCTGGTGTGTCTTAGCACATGGCCAAACATGGACCATCTTTGCTGGGCGACTTTTACAGACAGCGGCGGCGTATTACACATCTTGTATAGTGAATCATTGGAAATTATGCTCTCTGGCCATCGGTATCCAGTGATGGTGCATAGGTGTTTGCAGTGGCAGGCGTCAAGTTTGTCAAGAGTTGCCTTTGGAGCTTCCCAGCTGTTACAGTTATACATCATCAAGGATACGCAGGTTGCATTGTATAAACGTAGTCTTTTTACCAAGTGCATCTTTGATCTACGAATCCATAGCTTCCAGAAGGACGGGAAAGCTATGTTCCCCATGATGCAGCGAGCAGCAATGTCAGCAGTACTGCAAAGCAGTGAGCCCAGGATTTTACTTTTCCTCCATGGTTCCATAAAATCCTGGACTCACTGCATCATATACTAGTATTGCCAGGCCCGTCTTAAGAATGTATGGGGCTCCTGGGCAAAGCAGTGTACTGGGGCCCCTAATTGGCTAACCACACACCACTATATCGTCAATTCTCCCCCACAATGCATTAGTAGCATGTTCTTCAATTAGGAAATTTGCGGCATTTATGTCAGGAAATTGTTGGATGATGGTTTTAAAATCTATATTTTTCAGAATGTCGCTTTCCATGCTTAGAGAAACAAAACCTGGTTATGATGACCCTTTTAGGTCAAAGATCACAGATATTATTGTAATCATCTAAATATGGTATATGTACAGTACAGATAAAGATCATCGTATCGTAGGTATCACTCACTGACCATTGTTGATCTCGCCGATATAAACATGCAATACCAATATGTTCAGAACCAGAAAAGTTAACCTGGGCAAAGCAGGCAGGTTTGAAGTGATTACCATTATTGAACAACTCGTGATCTTTTAACATCGTCAGATTTACAGTTTATTTAGCCCTTTAATGACGAAATTTATTTTTTTTTCAATTCAATTTTCTCTCAGGAAATGTCCATTTGCAGATCAGGAGAATACAATTTTTGAAAATGCACCACTGGAATGACTGGCTCCTTTATAGAGTCAGTCATCCCTGTGGTAAATTGTCAAAAATTGCATTCTCTTGGTTTGCAAATGGACATTTCTCAAGATCACTGCAGAGGCCGTTTTGGACCGGTATAGCCATTAAAGGGTTAGAGCCCAAATGAAACAAGTATCTTCCATAGTGAGACAGTAATTACAGTGTGTAACATTAAAAATAATCATTTTGTTTGCCAACTGACAGCTTCCATATCATGATATCATGCTCTTTATCTAGGAAATTTGCGGCATTTTATTTCCGAAAATTGCTGGATGATGGGTTGGAAATCTATGCTATTCAGAATGTCGTTTTCAATGCACATGACAGAGAGCAAATTCAGCCGCTGCTGTCCCATTGTGCTACGGAGATTATTCTTCAGAAGTTTCAGCCTTGAAAACGAACGTTCCCCAGTACAGTTTGTCACCATCATGCACATGAATATTCTGAGGGCAATTTCAACATTGGGAAAGAGAGATTTCAAATTATCAGAAATGAGCTTGCTGTACATGTCCGGAGGATTCTTGACTTCTTTATCGAGGAGAATGTACTGTTTGAATTGTTTGCATTCATTAAGTAATTCATTGCAGTTAAGATCTTCGTGATACGCATTAGCCAACTCTTCACATCTTTGGACAAGCTCATCACTGTCAATTGTTTCTAACTGACTGAAGAAGGAGAAGAGATTTCCAATATTTTCGTAAGCTTCTGCACGCTTAGTCAGGTGAGAATTCAGGTAGTCCAGAATAGGAAGATATGTTTCCACCTTGAATTTTTCACTTTCGTGGAGAAGTATCTCATCCGCTGACCCATTATATCTGGAAAGACGCACACTTCGCTTTCTTGGACGTTTGTCTATGTCACTATAGTTCAAATCCGGACACCTGCTTTTAGCCTTCGTTTCATAGTCAATGAATTTATCCCTCATTTCCTGAAGAAAGGCTTTAAGAGACTTTAGCAGATCAATGGCAACGAGTATGTCAACATCTTTTGACTGCAAAATGTTGCTTGTTTTGTTTACCCGTTCAAGGATATCATTCCAAACAATTGTCAAAAAGATAGTCTCTAACTTCTGCATTTTCTTGCCCAACCCTTCCGCTTCACGTCTTGTGCTCCATTCCTGATTGGCGTCAACTGCAAGGGCATCCAAAGCATCTTGGATTTTTTCAAAACCTCCATGAAGAGCAGAGACAGCATCGAAATGTGCTGACCATCTTGTGTCAGAGAGACGTTTGACCACGCTAAGATTCTTTCCCAAGGATGATGTCAGAACAGCCCACCGACGTGTGGAAGCAGCGAAAAAGGAGTACAAACGCTGAATAAAGTCGTAGAATGAGACAATCTGTGGACCACATTCTGCTGCTCTCATTCCCACCAAGTTCAAACTGTGTCCAGCACAAGGTACATAGATAGCAAATTCATTTAGTTCACGGATCCGTGCTTGCAATCCTGTATACCGTCCTGACATATTCGAGGCGTTGTCATACGACTGACAACGACAGTTTGATAATGGAATATTGTTCTCTTGCAGGAACTCTACAACCTTGTCTGCTAAATTCCTAGCCCCATGAGAAAATATGGAGATAAATCTCAGAAAACGCTCTACTGACTCACTTCCACGAAGATACCGGACAGTGAATGACAGTTGATCAATATGGGAAATGTCTGTAGTGGAATCGACACTTATTGAATAATACTTTGACTGTTCGATTTCTTCTAGAATTGCACAAAATACCTGTTGTCCCATAATTTCAATAAACTCTTCACAACTATTTGCCGATAGATATGATGGGTTCCCTTTTCCAGCATTTCCGTACACCTTTAAATGTTCCTTCAGAAAAGGGTCAAACTCACTCAATAGCTCTAGCATGCAAAGAAAGTTTCCGTTTTTTGATGAGCCAATAGTTTGATTGTCCCCACGAAAGGCCAACCCGCTAGAGGCAAGAAAGCGGATAACAGAAACCACACGTTTTAACACTTTATGCCAGTACTCTTTCTGAGAACGATGCTGACTTAGCAAAGCAGTATCCACACAACTACGTTCTTTGTGCCGAATCGAATATTCCAACAGGCACCTGCGATGTTCCTCTCCATTTTCGTGCTCTTCAACAAGATTGTTGTGTTTCCAGTCATTAAAGCCCGATGTAGAGAAAGGGGATTCTTTCTTGGACAATAGACGACATGGGAAACAATACAAACAACCTTTGGTGGGTGAATATATCAGCCATTCACGTTTTATAAACTCGCCATTCCGCAGTTTACGCTTGAATAATGTGTTTGTTAAACATCTTGTCTGAGCTGTTTTGCCTTCACCATACACACGACGGGAATTAGAAAAGTCACAATCATGATTTTGACATTTTGTCGGGCCATTGTGAATCCAGTGGTCTACTGTAACAGAATCTGTTGTGTTCCATAGTGCTGGATCTGTCAGAGATTGATGATAAATTGCGGCAGCTACGTTTACAGATTCTTCTTGTCTGTCGTCTTGAAGTTCAGCAGGTGAAACGGCTTGTGTATCTGGAACTGGGTGATCAGATGAAGAGGTGCTTGCCTGATTGGAAGTAACTGTTGATGCCTTATCAATATCAGGAGCAATAGCTGTTGTAACAGGAGTGAACCACGACGATAACTTTGACAGTTTGTTCAATTTTTCTCTATCCTCTGTAGCCTTTTTCCTCTTCTGCGCTCCACTAGCGTCTGTGCGCTTCATTTCTATAAAAAAGATGCAAAAAAGCCCCCCTCCTCCTGGCTTAAATACGCTACTGCGATCATGGATCGACTCTCGAGCAGCAGATTTAAACCAAAATATATGTACAGACGATATATGTGGGCCCTACCGCTTGACGCACGTGGCCGCGTGCTTGTTACTTGAGCTTGTAATACTAATACACAGTAATAGGGTCTACCGGACCGGTACATATATTGCATCTGCATGGATATACACATTTACCGGTTTTAACATACTTACGTGCCGCGATGGGAACAAAGATGAATAATAAATATTTAAAATTAACTAATGTAACACAATTTCACGATCGAATTTCCCAATTTTCTCTACAGAGTACAGACTGCTGACTGCAGAGAGTACGTACAGCAGACTTATTAAATACTTGTCCGGTTGCCCCGTGATCACCGTCACTCACGTCACGTGCAGTGACGTGCTGCAGCCTGTATATCGTAGAAGCAAAAATGAATCAAGACCGCCGTCTCGCCACACATTCGCCGCTAGGCAGTTGACCTAGATTCAATATAGCGAATATACTACGCATCTGGCATAGGCACTCGGACACATCTAAATCTCTTTTGACGGCAGTCACGGGCGGCGGCACTGCTAATAAACGATAATTTTTTTAATTTTTTTCAAATGGATCGGGGCCCCTAAAGTTGTGGGGGCCCTGGGCAACTGCCCACTGTGCCCATGCGGTAAGACGGCCCTGAGTATTGCTGTTTTATATGGGTAGGAAATGGGTTCGTCGTATGATAATTTAACTATTAATGGTAGGTCCAGTTACATCCAGGGAGACAAAACTGGGTTTTGGCTCGTATCTGGGAGGTTTTCAGCCCAAAACGTCGGGCTTACTTTTCTGGTTATACTTCTGGCATGGATTCAGCATTGCTTCACTTGCAACATGAAATTATGTTTTGGCTTATCTTTTTCTCCACCTCCTGATTCGAATCCAGCTCAAACCTGTGTACAACTCCCGTCATGCCACACGATGCAGCTGCTAACTCGAGTCAGCCTTTGGCTCATGACTCGGCATCAGTTTATAGTTCGGCATCAGTTTATAGTTCGGCATCAGTCTATGGTTCCATACGGCTTATCATTCAGCCGTGGGTTCATGCTAGGCATCTGGTACATGTTCCAGTTCCAGTTCTTCAGATAATTGAATTTCTCAGAGTACATTTTTAAGACTCGTTCAGTGCTTTTAATTTATATAATTGAATGCTTAAATATAATTGATTGGTTAAGCTGCTCAATCGCGTACATTATTTTTAAATGGAGGCTCGTTTGTTTGGCTTTAATACATGTGCGGTTGTGACCAATCTTGTTAAGGTACGATGTTCCCTAACATTAAGACACATCTGTAACATTCACAATAAAGGAAATAATTTTCATATAAAAAAATATAATAATTTATATACATGTAAATATATAATATATATCCATGATGATATTGCAATTTAGTACTTTTTCTTGCTTTATTCTTGTAGAGAGGTTTTTGAGGGATTTTCCAGACAAGTCTAGAGTTGTTACAAATTCTAATAATAGAAAACATTAAAGCGATGTGTCCTTATCTACAAGAAGGTGGAGTCAGGACGAGCTAATTGTATACTATAGTCAATTGACTAATTTCTCTGGCTATTTGTCCTATTCATTTCCGTTATCTATAGGGAGAGGTTTCAGAAAATCGTGGCATATACAACGTGTATACATACAATTCCAGAATATCACAGTCGCAATTCATCCACTGTATTTCCATGTCCAGACCCTGTGTTTCTGCGTCGCCCAGTTTTAGCAAATCGACCATTAAATTTTAAGATCTTGGCATTAAATTTAAATATATCATTTTGGGGTGAGGGTGGGTGTGGGGTGGGGGGAGTGTGTGCGTCTCTCATTTTCCCGTAGAATTGGAGGGATATCACCATAGACAGATGGTTATCATTCACACATGGTATGGTCCAGCTGGGGAGTTGGTCCTTCCTCTTTTTCGTATGTCTCTCGTTGGATAGGCCTACTACCTCCATCAAACTGAGAAAAGTTGTGGGAATTGTAATTTGCGAGTGGAACTTAGGATGTTATTAGAGGAAAATGCAGCGAAGGACAACACACAAGAGAGGGGCTCAAATATAAATGTTGTGGATAGACCAGCTTCTCGACAATAATGACGCGTTGGATTATTGAGAGAGTAGAGCTTTGTTTTGAAGTGGCTTGCCTATGTGAGGGGTGGGGGTGGTTACCTCATTTGCAATTTTTAACGACTCATCCCTTTAAAATATGAACGTGATTGGCCGGAAGTCTGAAAACATCTTTGTATACTGTAATTATCTAAAAGGTCAGCGTTCAGCAGCTGTATTTTCTTGTAAAATTATTACATCGTTTGCTGTTAGGACAACAACACCATGCTAGCACACGTGATTGGGCAAACACAGTGCCACTACCATGGTAGTACAGCTTGGTATTGGTCCAGTACAGGCCCAGTACCCTGCATTATCATGGCACACTTACACCTCATCATCTACCTCTTCTAATCAACGAGGCATTGGGATGAGCGGCAGTAATTTGGCCTTTTACTTGTACAGTGCTTAGACACAACACGTTCGTGCTGCGTATGGTATTCCCATTAATTACCAATTTGTCGGAGAGAGTAAATGGATTACCAGTCAAAATGCTCATTTGTGCATGGTACACCTACATTCCTGCCTGATAACGGGACAGGTAATCAACATGACATTGAATGAATAGATGACGGATTATCTATGATTATAGCTTATGGGTCATGGGGGGTATATATTTTACTGTAATCAGGGTTACAAGGACAAGGGAGTAATGGGGTGGGGTGGGTGGGGGTTAACCAGTAGGTATACTTGATTACTGGGATGGGGGACAAGCCCATTTAGTGGTGGCTATAGACATGCATAGCTATATAACAGTTTGTTTCTGAAATTTTTGAAACGTGTGAGCCTTAGTGAAACATATAAAATATCATCATCTTAGTAGTATATGAAGATAACTAAGACTGCATAGACACAGCAGATTTGCTTAATAATATGATGAGTCACAACCCTGATAACGCAGCTTACTGGGCCGATACCGGGCCGATACTGAAAGTATCGGCGCGGTATCGGCCAGTAAGCTGTGTTATCTGGGAATTAGTTTGATTCGGTTTGTTGTGTGTTTGTTTGTTTGTTTGTTTGCTGATAATTACCTTAAAGTCGTTCAGTTCTCCAATCATCACCTCCTTATGAGTGTTGACGCTAAGGTTGAGCTTGTGGCTGTACCTGTGCGATCACAACAGCAAAATGATATATGATTGACTACGCCACTACATCGTCATTTACGTACTCTATATGTGACGACACTTATGAAATCTGAAGAACATGAAGAAAAAATTGGAAAATACGACCAATAACAAGTCGAATGAGTCTACAGTACGGCTCAGAAATAACGTTACATATTTTCAAAACAAAATAAAACGTACTATTGAATATTTTTCACACAATTGGATTGAAATAATGCCCTCCAATCCAGTTATGTGAAACATATTCAACTGAACATATCTTATATTGTGTTCCAAATTGTACTAACTAACATGTTTCGGTTTTGGAAAAGAGTTTTGAACTGTAGGCCTACTGTGAAATGGGCACATGCTTTTGTGAGATGCATTGCCGTTGTGGAGGTTCATTTAGAAGGGTGGTCGGCTTACATGATTAATGATCGACAACGTTTTGTTTCAAAAGCCATTCATTGAGGGGAATGTTGCATAGGAAATCTCCCCGGGATGTCTTTTAATGTTAATGCCCTAAGAGGATATTTCCTATATTTCAGGAGAAAAATATAATGATAATAACCTTTATATGGCTGAGAAATTATTCTATTTGTACAGGGGGAGCAACACCTTTGAAATCCTGATGAAAGGTAATATCATAATGTGAACCTTCAAAAAGATGCCAAATTATTCTATTTTTCCAGGAGTGGGCAAACTGACTTGGCACTCCCTGTCTGTTGACACCTTGGACAGCAGCCCAGCCCCCACCCCCACCCCAGACCCGCACTACAGTCACAAAAAGGTTCCAGGTTGCTACTAGTGACTAGAGTCACCATCAGCATCTGTCATCAGCTATTAACCAATGATAAAATGTTTGCATTACAAACGTCCTCGACTACATCGCCATCATCATTATCTCCAACATTATTCATTTGTGGATTCAGGATTGCAGTGATGCCGTCTAAGGTGGATTCAAGATGTTGGCCTCAATAATAACTAAAATATGAGACAATATGCATATCAGATCAGCTACTGTTATGTATGCGTATAGATATATGACGTCACATTCGGCTAGCATCACATTCGCACACTTTTAGTAAATCCAAATACAAGAGTGTTAAGTTCGGTTGGCATTGAATGTGAATGCAGCGGATAATAATAATAATGATGGCAATATTAACAATAAAAATGTGTCCCTGTCTAACTAGTCAAACAAGTACCCCATGCCATAGCTGATGCATTTATCCCATATATCAATCTATCCTTTGGAACAAACACATTAAATAATAGCTTTGTACTGGATTGTGATTCAATCTTCATCCAAATTACGGTCTGGACCGTGATTCAAACTGAATTATATTCTAGCATGTGACGTCAGCCGAATTACGATCTGGACTGTAATTCAAACTGAATTATGTTCTAGCATGTGACGTCAGCCGAATTACGATCTGGACTGTTATTCAAACTGAATTATGTTCTAGCATCTGACGTCAGCCGAATTACGATCTGGACTGTGATTCAAAACTGAATTATGTTCTAGCATGTGACGTCAGCCGAATTACGATCTGGACTGTGATTCAAAACTGAATTATGTTCTAGCATGTGACGTCAGCCGAATTACGATCTGGACTGTTATTCAAACTGAATTATGTTCTAGCATCTGACGTCAGCCGAATTACGATCTGGACTGTGATTCAAAACTGAATTATGTTCTAGCATGTGACGTCAGCCGAATTACGATCTGGACTGTGATTCAAAACTGAATTATGTTCTAGCATGTGACGTCAGCCGAATTACGATCTGGACTGTAATTCAAACTGAATTATGTTCTAGCATGTGACGTCAGCCGAATTACGATCTGGACTGTTATTCAAACTGAATTATGTTCTAGCATCTGACGTCAGCCGAATTACGATCTGGACTGTGATTCAAAACTGAATTATGTTCTAGCATGTGACGTCAGCCGAATTACGATCTGGACTGTGATTCAAACTTAATTATGTTCTAGCATGTGACGTTAGCCGAATTACGGTCTGGACTGTGATTCAAACTGAATTATGCTCTAGCATGTGACGTCAGCCGAATTACGGTCTGGACTGTGATTCAAAACTGAATTATGTTCTAGCATGTGACGTCAGCCGAATTACGATCTGGACTGTAATTCAAACTGAATTATGTTCTAGCATGTGACGTCAGCCGAATTACGATCTGGACTGTTATTCAAACTGAATTATGTTCTAGCATCTGACGTCAGCCGAATTACGATCTGGACTGTGATTCAAACTTAATTATGTTCTAGCATGTGACGTCAGCCGAATTACGATCTGGACTGTGATTCAAAACTGAATTATGTTCTTGCATGTGATGGCATCCGAATTACCGTCAGGGCCGTGATTCAAACTCAATTATGTTCTAGCATATGACGTTATCCGAATTACGATCTGGACTGTTATTCAAACTGAATCATGTTCTCGCCAGTGAATCAAAACAAATTGGTCTCAAAATTTTGAGCATCCTTACAGTTACATTATACATTGTTATAAACAATTTTGAACGTAAATCAGTTTTTCAAAATTAGTCTTTAAAAATGCTGTCTATTAGACAGGCGCTGGAGACTGACTACGACGTATTTCTAATTCAAGAAACACGGCTTCAATGCTTTCTTGTACATGCTTGGTAAAATAAACTTGTGTATCTGGTGTTGTTTTATATTTCTCAAACCACAGATTTTCTCCAAAACAACGAAAATAAATTAACCCTTTGACTTGTGTTGTTATTTAATAATTATAATTATTGCTTAAATACCCTTGTTTAGAAAGTTTCAATACTATCTATCCTAAATCTCAGACAAGCGAACAGTCTTCTGTCGTCGTATATTTACTTCAATCCGCGCGTGCCGCGGGTAAACAGTGAAATCAACACGCCTCCATGTCGCTGTCGATTTCGCCGTTCATTTCATCTACGTTATACTACGATATAGTATGCCATATATATATCGCGGTAAATTTTACAATTATTCTCTTTTTGTTAAGCAGATAGTAACGCGCAGCACGCGTTTAATTTTATTATTATCTGATTGGCAGTCAGTCTTTGCCGTCAGTCAGTCCATAACGTACGTCTCTCCGGAGCGATCTAAAAATAGAGGCGTGGCTCTCGGTGTCAATGGAGATCTCGCAAGACGCAAATGTCTTCGGGGCTGTCAGTCGCATTGCAATTTAGTAATTCTACAGCTGTCAGTCAAATGCTCTGATACGGCTACCTGTCCAGAGCTGTCAACCACGCACGTGTGACGCCTATATTAACGCTTACTCTGCCGCGTGCAAAATACAGATATTAAATCACCTAGGTGTTCCTAATTGTGTTTTATTTACAATATATTTATATTTAATATAGGTAACCGGTAAAAATAATTTAATTTTAATATATAAATAATAGGGCCTACTGTATGCTAGCATAATATATTACAGATTCCGGCAGTATAATTTCAAAGCAATTTGAAATATGCCGAGTTTTGTTTAACGTTCTCGTGTCCCATTAAATACTGGATGATAATAACATGGATTAAAATTTTGAAGCTATAAAAGTGGCAATAGTTGGTGATTATGATTTAATATATATTCTGTTGGGTATTTTGGGGCTAGTTCAACTGGGGGCTGTTGGTGCCATATGCAACAGCAGCCGCTTGTCGGATTGGTTTCAATATGTGCAACAGCTTTTCTCTGTGCAGTTACCTTGAGATTTGTACTACGGTAAATAAGGTTCAAAGTATATAAATCGACCCTCGCATAATTGGAATCGATAGCATCTGATATTCTTGTTAATTTATGTATATTTGTATTATGTAGCATTATTATGGTAATTTTTGCTCAAACCGTTATGATGATGCTTTAAAAGACTATATATTCTGGTGGGTATTTTGGGGATAGTTCGACTGGTGGCTGTTAATGCCATAGGTAGCAACAGTCGCTGGCTGGACTGGTTTCAAAATATGCAATAGCTTTTCTCTGTACAGTTGCCTTGGTTCAAAGTATATTAATCCTACCATGTGTGATAATTGGAAATGATAGTAACTTTAATTTAACTCGTTGATTTCTGTATACGCGTATTACTTTCTTTCAAATTATTTTGATGATGCATTAATATTATATAGGCTATTCTGTTGGGAATTTTGGGGCTATTTCGACTGGTGACTGTTGATGCCATAAGTAGCAACAGCCGCTGGTCGGATTGGTTTCAAAATATGCAACCGTTTTTCTCTGTACAGTTACTCTGCGACTTGTATTACTTTTTTTTCTACTACTACTACTACTACTACTACTACTACTACTACTACTACTACTACTACTACTACTACTACTACTACTACTACCACCACCACCACCACCGCCGCCGCCGCCGCCGCCGCTACTGCTGCTGCTGCTGCCGCTACTACTACTGCTGCTGCTGCTGCTGCTGCTGCTGCTGCTGCTGCTGCTGCTGCTGCTGCTACAGCCATAGAATTATAAATATTATATACATGCATTTTACTGTAGTGCTAAAACTCTACCGTGGCGTTCATTAGTTAAATCAGTACGTACATTTTACCCGCATATGCCCTTAAAGGGCCTGAGTGTATTAAAGCGAACTTGAACTTGCATAGGCTGGTTTTGTCCGTCTTTATCATGAAAGGGTTAACAATGAGCGCTTTAACGCCAATGCAATACGGTTGAAGAAAGCACGAGGACATGCAAATCCTATCATTCTTGATGGTGATAGCAACAACTTTCAGTCGTGTGTTTTTCGAAATACACTGCTGGTTCCCATGTTCACAAGACAATACCCGCTGAATACTTCTAAATCATTTGGCTGAACGTAGTTGCAATCCTCGCCAAAATGACTCAAATAGTTGTCAGTGACAATAACACCTGAAACTGTAACGGTGTCAAAACATGGATACAGTCACTGATATTGCTTAAATCTTGTATATAATAAATGTGTGTTAGTGCTTTTAAACTACTTGGCGGGTTTCTTTGTCTCGCGAGAATGTGTGAGTCTGCAAGACTGATCAGAAGCTGGTTTCTCGATAGAAATTAGCTAATATTTTAAATACAGACAAACCTGTCTATAGCGAACAGTTGTTTTGGGCCACAAGATGGTAGTTCTTTGAGACGCGTGGTCGTAAGATCGCAAGTCATAAGGAATCGCAATTTTTGTGACGAAAATACGCCATTTACTATGGTAAATGACCTGTACTAAGATAACTTGCTTTTAGTAATTACTTTCTAGTACAGGCCAAAATGTTCCGGTGATAGACAGGTTTTGCTGTTGGTCTCATCACTGTTGTTCCCGTATCGATTGATACACTCACCATGCCATAATGTATGTATGTATGTATGTATGTCGGATTTATATAGCGCCAATTCCAAACTGAATTGCTCAAAAGCGCTTTACAAAATTTAGAATGCTCTTTGGAAAAGATATGTTTTTAGTAGTGATTTAAATGAGTCAATTTTAGAGCAGTTTCCAATTTCAGGTGGAAGAGAGTTCCAGAATCGCGGACCGGCTCGAGAAAATGCACGATCTCCAGTAGGTAAGTTTGATTTTGTTATGGTACTTAGTAATTGTGTGCTAGACCTAAGAGACCTTGGTGCTGCTCTTTGCTGGATTAAGGATTTTAAGTACGGTGGGGCCAGATCATGTAGGCACTTGAACACCAACAAAGCCACCTTGTACCATATACGTTGTCTTATAGGCAACCAGTGCAGCTCCAATAGGACAGGTGTGATATGATCGAATCTTTTGGTGTAACCATAACCCGAATACAGCAACGTCTATGATTGAAGTATTGTAATGTGGTATATTTTAAACCTAATTCGCCTTTAAGCTGGTTGCTTTTCATGGCAGCAAAATCTTCCAGTCCGATAAAAGTTTAATAAAATTCAGATATGTGTGCATCATAGATAATGTGTACTTCATATATCTTGTTGAAAGGCTTAGAAACTAGAACATGGCCTGTTGAAGACCACGGCTTTTAGTCCAGGCAAAATTCGATTTGAACCAGAATAAATTGTAATAGAAAAGAAACCTATGGCGATACCATCTATTGGGCCTACTGAATAACGTATTAAAATGTTCTGAAAAATATTTGATGGAGCAGTGTTTTTATCCCATCTGGACGAGCTTACAATCTCGATTTGTCTGTCTGTCATTTATCAACAATTATGGCAGGTTTCACCATTTGTGATGGATTAAAAGCAAATTTGGCAGATATGTTCCTTTAGGCAATATATATTGGGGCTATGAATCTGAGGTGGCCACTCATTCAAATAACAAAGCCCCTTGTTAGGTTTTCAAGGTATTGAAGGCTATGGGGAATATGTCTGTGGTACGTCTAGCAAATTGTTGATGCATTGCAAGCAAATTATGCAGTTATGTTACTTCAGGCCATATATATATATATCTGAACAATGAAAACAATAATAAACAAGGACCAAAAATAGGGTTCATTTACGGTGTTTTAAAGCATTAAACCCAATTTAGCAGAAATATGCCTTCAGGCAATATCTATTTGCACTATGAAGAGGAAAATGCCACGACTTCAAACAAGGGCTAAAACTCTGGTTTCTTTAATCCGTTTTAGTATATTGAACCATATGGAGAAAATACGCCTGTGGCACGTTTCGTCAATTGTTCATGGCAAAACCAAGATTTGGCAGGCATTCTACTTTATCCATATGACAATAGTGTCAGAGATGGCTGACCCATTGATCAATGGTACTGTTTCCGATAGTCACTAATGTCAGGTACGCCAATTTCCTGTATTTCATATCCAAGTCTTTGCCTGTGACCATTGCCCCATTTATAAATGGCATCTGTAATACGGGCCCCATGGGCCAATGGAGCTTTCCCCTGGTGGCCAATTTAGTGTCAGAAATACACACACAATGTATTTCCCCAAAGAATTTCCGGCCCATTTGTTTTCCGTGGTTCTTTGACCCATTGATCTTTGACATCAGTTACGCTTTCATCATTGAAAGTCGCTGCTTGTATGTGTGTATGATTAGTGTATTCTGCGGCTGTAGTAGTAGAAATACCATACAGCTGCAATCAGTCCTTCTTCGCTTTTGCCCACCATGTCTTGTCCTCAGCCGAAATTCTTAGCTTCCTCAGGTCCATTCTTGACTTGAGTGTACCGAGTCCAGCTTTCTTGATGTCACCTCGTAGCACGCTTAGTAGGTTTATGCAATGGCGTCATCTCATGGCTTTGTATTTGCTGGCTCCGAGTAGGGCGAATTCCAAGACTCTGTGCTGGCATCCTTAGCACATGGCAAAACATGGGCCATCTTTTGTGGGCGACCTTTACAGACAGCGCCGACGTATTACACATCTTGTATAGTGCATCATTGGAAATGATTCTGTCTGGCCATCGGAGTCCAGTGATGGTGTGTAGGTGTCTGCGGTGGCAGGCATCGAGTTTGTCTAGAGCTGCCTTTGGAGTTGCCCAGCTGTTACAGTTATACAGCATCAAGGACACGCAGGCTGCATTGTATAAATAGTCTTTTTATCAAGGACATCTTTGATATACGAATCCATAGCTTCCAGAAGGACTGGAAAGCTATGTAGCCCCATGCGCAGTTTGCAGTAATGTCAGCAGTACTGCAAAGACTGCAAAGCAGTGAACCCAGGATTTTACTTTTCCTCCATGGTGTGCGGCCACGAAGTGTAGGGTAATTTTCTTTAGTTTGTAGATAGTTATATGTGGGTGAAGTCTGTTTTGGATTGATTCATAAAGAGATTCTCAATTTTTAGTTTGCTTGCAGCTGTTGGGAGAAGTTCGTCAAGGGGTTTCCTTTGGTCTATGAAGTCGGTATATTCCATCTCTAGCGGCATACCCAGTATTGACTCTGGGGTGTGGTCTTGTGGAACTTTCCCGCACGGATTTCAAGGCAGCAGCAAGGTAACAGGTGAAAAGCACAGGAAATAGACCATCTCCCTGTAGGGAGCCGATTGATGTCTCAAACTCTGCAGACTTCACTGACTTGACTCGTACTCTCAGCGTGGTGTCTGCAAGCGGTAGTCTCACTAGTCATAGCTCATCTTCACTGCAACTGGCCTGGCCTAGTAGATCCAAGATCGTTGAGTATTTAATCATGTCAAAGGCTCGTGACATGCCAATGCCCATTTTATGGAAATCCCAGTGTTTGGCCATGACTACCGACACAAGCATGCATTGAGCCCATACAATGTCTGCGCAACTGCGTCCACGTTTGCAGCCACTTTGACATGATCCGGTGAAGTCATCGATCTTGTCTCGGATGCGGCATAGAGTAATATTTGATAGGAGTTTGTGCATGATGTTGAGGAGCACAATGGGCCACAGATTTGCTGGTGACCCGGTGGCTTCTTTGGCTTGAGTAGCGCGATAAGGATGTCTTGGTCTATAGCGTCGATGGGAAGGTGGTGCATAAAAGCTGAATTGATTAGGTGCGTGATCAGTTTTGAGATAATGTCACTTGCATATTTGAATAGTTTATTGCTCATCCCAGCAGGTCCATTTTTCATGGCTTTAAGTGCCTTTTCAACTTCTGCTGTTTTAATTGGTGTTATAGGAATGGCCTTGGGTCTCTTGAAAACGTGTGCAAGGGCTCATCATCGTGGTCAGTGAACTGTTCTTTGAACAATTCTAGAATCGCCTCGTCCTTCAGAGTTGTGTACAGTGAGTGGTGGTGTGTAGTCAGTAACTCTCAGTGCATGGACTGCCCGAAACATTTGGTGACAGTCATCCGCGGCAGTGATTTCATCTGTTGAATAGCAGGATCTTTTAAGCATTCGTTAATGTGGCACAGAATGTTATTGCGCTCCCGGCGTAGTTTGGTGCGGTCTTCACTTTGGCCACCTTGATAGATGTGCAGCCATAACGCTTTATTCTCTGCTGACAGTTTTACTACTAGAGGGTCGTCAATATACCTAGTTCGGTCGTTTCTAAGATCACCTATGGTACTGGTAGCTGATGATTCCATAGATTTCAGTATTTTGGTCAGGGCTTCGTTTGGATCGGAGGTGACGTCGATGTTAGCTATCTGCTTCTCGCTGCTTGTCCCATTGGTCAATAGTGTAAATGACGTCTATTCCATGTATGGCTGATAAAGTTTTTTCTCTTAAATATGCCATCGAATGGTGTGCTTCAGCATCTGATAATAGTTAGCTCTTCAATTTATTTCAAGCTTATTTGTAATTCAATTAGCGTATTATTCTCCATCAAACGTGCCGAACTATATTACGCTTGTACCTGATGTTACCCACAGAGACTACGGTATTTGACAACTGCATATGTTGGTGGTAACATCTTCTGATGGATAACCTTCTTGATAGTTGAAACTCCTGATATAACTAACTCCTGATGTAACTAACTCCTGAAATCTGTAGTGCCACAATGTTTCTATCGGTGCTGTCACTGAGTTTTGCTTCATAGTATCAAATCAATGCTTTAACGTCTGCATCAATAACATCTTCGCTTTGGGGAATCTACATTAGGGATACCACTCGATGCTGTATCGCAGCCTAGAATAGCATGAACAAAAAGCATGTTTTCACAAACTCCTTTCACCAAGAATCGTCATCACACTCTTGATGTTGAAATATTTTGCAACCTCTCCTTTCTTTGGTTCTGGTCTCCAGCAGAAGTCGCTCTAGTACAAGTTGTGATGTACATATTTGGCATGATGAAACGTAAGAACTAGGAGGTAGTCATTGAGCACATTGATAAATGTGGAAATGTATCATCAGACACACATCTTTAGACTCTATGAAACATTTAATGTCACTCTTGATGAAGTTTGCTGCAGCCTCACGTATTCGAATCTTCTCTACCTCACTGTCTTGCTGTTTTGGCTCCTTGAAAAAGGTTACTAAGAATTGTCGCAGGCCATCCTCGCAATGTGACAACGTTTTCAATGCTGTTTATGTCTATGATTATAATGCTGCCCCCAAACTGTTCTCGGAGCATTGTTTCTATATACTTAAACGAATGTGATTCCACTCTGGCACATGCCATTTTATACAGTAAGGTCATCATTAGCCTCGCCACCATGAAAATGTCCCATGCCCCATGCCACCATGAAAATGTCTCATGCCCCATGCCACCATGAAAAGCAGCTTCATTTCTCCGAATCGTTTGGTCTTCAAAGTTGTTTGAAACTATTGTCGTTGTATGTATCCATTATTACCGTATTCTGCGGTTGTAGTAGTAGAAACATCATACAGCTGCAATCAGTCTTTCTTCGCTTTTGCCCACTGTGTCTTGTCCTCAGCCGAAATCCTTAGCTTCCTCAGGACCATTCTTGACTTGAGTGTACCTAGTCCTGCGTTCTTGAGGTCACCTCGTAGCATGCTTAGCAGATTTATGCAATGACGTCATCTCCTGGCCCTGTATTTGCTAGCTCCGAGTCACTAGACTATAATCATTGTGGTATTTGTTTCTTATTTATGAAGCTTTTGCCGCAAATCTTAGAATATACAGCATCATCCGCATGGATGTCGTCAACAAAAACTAATCCAGACTTCACTTTTCACACCATTGGTCACAATCACGATCGTCACAAATCTTTTTGCAGATGTGTAAGAAGTCCGTTGTTCGGACAGGTACGGATTTAGCTGAGCGCAGATCACATCTATCATCACACGATTCAATGGCCTCTGACTTATAATTAGTAGTTGCTACTGATTTAGGGTTAGTGTGCTTCTTACGACGACACTCCATGTACTTGCTGTCCGTGACTGACACGAATATCTAAAACACAGAGAGGTTCAGATATTCTTTAACCATTTAACGCTCATGTTCCAGCCAAAAATGGCTACTTTTGGGGTCCTGAGAAATGTCCATTTGCACACCAAGAGAAGATTAGTTTTGAAAATGGACCACTGCAATGACTGGATCGATAACCGATAAGTCATTCCAGTGATAAATTTTCAAACTAATCTTCTCTTGGTTTGCAAATGGATATTTCCTATGAGAAAATTGAAATTTGCTTGAAGAAATGTACGGGTTAACAATTTGATGACGATGCCTATATTAGAATGCTGATTGGTTGTTGAATCCGACAGATCGTACGGCTGAGCAAAAGAACAGAACCAGTCCTATCGGTACGATTTGTATGACACGCGTGTGACGACACGCACCGATTTGGTCGTATGGCTGTTCGATTTCACAGTCGAAACCGACATAGGATTCAATTAATTGCATCGTGGAAACATATATGCACGCGCTGTCATCGCGGTAGTGGAAATGTACATATTTGTTCATTTCAATCTCATGTTTTATTACCAACCAAATCTCAACACCTGGATAAAAGCACGGCCTGTTTTGACACACTCGATGCCGAATTGTATGATTCCTTTTAGGCATCTACTTTCTTATTTTTAATTACTGGTTCGTTGTGGCATGTTGATGCTGTTTATGATAGCAACAGCGTGTTGCAACACCAATGGTTCAATGACTTCTGAGCGTAATTTAGCTATATTGGACATTATTATTGTTTATGGATCAGCTAACGAGTGTGTTATGCGTCAATATTACTACAACTTGACAAATGTCCAGATTTGAATTTAATAAATGATTATATATTCGTGCGACTGTTGTTAGTTAACGACAGCAACGGCATGGTGCAACCTTATTTCCAAAGTGTACTTCAATTTTTGTATTATACGTGTCATGCCTACATTGAATATTACATGTTATTATTGTGTTGATGATTGTCATCAACAATTTGGAATTTAGCGGTAAATGTGTCCAACAGCTGTTTTAAATCGATTATGTAAACTTTTATTGCATTCCAAGAAAAAGAACGGATAATTGTTCAGTGCCAAAAACAAAATAAAAAGATATGTAATCAAGCAAGCAAACGCCGCCGCCAACGACGACGACGACAAAAGCAGAGGCAACAACAACAACAACAAAAACAACAACATCTGAATTGCTATACTACTAGTGCTGCTGCTGCTGCTGCTGCTGCTGCTGCTGCTGCTGCTGCTGCTATGTTGCATGTTTTATATCATTGCCAATTTTCGAGAAAATAATATTTAACTATAACTTATTATGTATCTCTATATCACGTATAATGTACATATATGTCTACCGTCAACTGTATAAATGCCAAGCACACCTCATATGCTACAGCTGTAGCCTGAGAGAATAAAGGTATCTTGACTTGACTTGATATTTGGTCCAATCAACTAGCCTATAGGATGTTTTATGAATGGCTTTGTGGAATTTTGCCTCTAGCTAGATCGTTTTATAGAGTGTTGTTGGGAGTTGTTACTGTTTAGAATAGTGCCAGCTTGCAGCGACATTTCCTTCAAAACCTGCTATCTTTCTGCCTTCGGTATTTTCGATCCTTTATTAAAATATTGCTGTCTTGTTTTCACAAGATTTTTAGGATGTGTGCCTCATATATATGTCGATTTGACATCTTTTTGCCCCTCTCTCTCTCACTGTACTAAGAAACAGGTTTTATTATCTTGAAATAGGTTTTTATGTTACGCCCTACTGTTCAAAATGACAGACATTAAGATATCTATTATGAATTGTGTTGGAATAGGCCAGGTGAAACTTGACAGGATAATTAATCCAGAGATGTCCTTAGTGTTAAAATTACTTTCATCGGTCCATCTTGTCCATCTTTACGTACGAACGCCCAGCCTTTCTTGAGAATCTTGTCACTGCAATTTCCCCTATACGGGTTGGGAGAGAATTGTTTGAAACGTGACAGAATTATTTTACACCGCGCGAAGACGTGCCTAATGTTAAAGGTGTATGCATCGGACATGCGTGACTTAGTTGCATTCACTTTTAGTTTTAAAATGACATTGGGAAACACCCATGCTGAGGATGTACTCTTGTTGTGGTGGGGTAGAGTGAGTTGGTATGTTAGTTTTCAGTTGACTTTCTCTTGTTAAAATTGAGCTATTTTATTTGATTGATTTCGACATCGAAAATGGCACTATATAGATTTTAAAGCTTCCTGAATAGTCGTTTGATACTTTATAATCCGCTTGATTGATTAGGGCTGTGGAAATAATAGATTCTACTGTTTCTGGTGTAAGTTTGTCTATTTTGATATAGATTTTCTTTATTTCTGAGCATTTAAGTTACAGGACAAAATATTGATATTTGGACTTTGATTTTACGTTTCTTACAAAAATCTTTGTCCAGTGAGGATTCATATTCATTGTTCAAATATTAATACTGATGTTGCAGGTGAAAGATGCAGCCCAATCATATAAGTTATTCCATATAATATGGCCATTATTCCGATTTATTCCATGAAATATGACACTACTTCCATGTAATATGGCCATTATTCAGAGTTATTATATGAAATATGGTGATTATTTCGTATAATATGGTCATTATTCTGAGCTACCAGATTGAATACCTTTCTAGAACATAAGTCCACTTGAATTACTGTCGAGACCGTAATTCGGATTGTGTCTTATTTCGAGAACGTAATTCTGTTTGATTCACTGTACAGACCATAACCAGCATTGAATATTATTCCTAGAATAGAATTCAGTTTGAATCACAGTCCAGACCGTGATTCGGATGGCGTCACATGTTAGAACATAATGGAGTATGAATCGCGGTCCAGATCATAATTCGGATGACATCACATGTTAGGACATAATTCGGTTTTAATCACGGTCCAGACCGTAATTCGGATGAAAATTGAATTTCCTTGTAAACAGTTATTCAGTTTGAATCACAGTCCAGCCCGTAATTCGAATGACATCACAGGCTAGAACATAATTCAGTTTGAATCACGGTCCAGACCGTAATTCGGATGTCATCACAAGTTAGAATATAGTTCAGTTGGAATAACAGTCCAGACTGTAATTCGGATGACATCGCATGCAATAACATAATTCAGTTTGTATCACGGTCCAGACCGTAATTCGGACGGCGTCACATGTTAGGGCATAATTCAGTTTGAATCATGGTCCAGCTCGTCATTCGGATCATATTAGAAACTAATTCAGTTCGAATCACAGTCCAGACCGTAATTCGGATGACATCACATGTTAAAACATCATTCAGTTTGAATCATGGGCCAGACCATAATTCGGATGGCGTCACATGTTAGGGCATAATTCAGTTTGAATAATGGTCCAGCTCGTCATTCGGATCATATTAGAAGCTAATTCAGTCCGAATCACAGTCCAGACCGTAGTTCGGATGACATCACAAGTTAGAATATAGTTCAGTTTGAATAACAGTCCAGACTGTAATTCGGATGACATCGCATGCAATAAAATAATTCAGTTTGTATCACGGTCCAGACCGTAATTCGGATGGCGTCACATGTTAGGGCATAATTCAGTTTGAATCATGGCCCAGCTCGTCATTCGGATCATATTAGAAGCTAATTCAGTTCGAATCACAGTCCAGACCGTAATTCGGATGACATCACATGTTAAAACATAATTCAGTTTGAATCATGGGCCAGACCATAATTCGGATCACATCACATATTAGAATATAATTCAGTTTGAATAATGGCCCAGACCGTAATTAGGATGACGTCACATGCTAGAACATAATGCAGTTTGAATCACGTGCCAGACCATAATTTGAATGACACCACATGCAAGAACATAATTCAGTTTGAATCACGGTCCAGAACATAATTCAGTTTGAATCACGGTCCAGACCGTAATTCGGATTAAAATTGAATTTCCTTCTAAACCGTTATTCAGTTTGAATCATAGTCCAGACCGTAATTCGGTTTGAATTTTACTGCTAGATCGTAGTTCATTATTCAGTCTATAGATCAGTCGGCACAATCTATATACACATGCGTGCCATAATTCTAGAATGTTATTCAGTTTGAATTATAGTCCAGACCGTAATTCGGATTGCTTCTTATTGCTAGAACGTAGTTCGTTATTCAGTTTATATGTAGGCCTGCATACTATTTATGTATACGCACGCGCGCATTAGACCTGCCACGTATGGCTTAATCTGTAGCGTCTAATATTTACACTATAATGCCTGCTCCCGTCGAATTTCGAACTACGAACTACGAATTTCGCTCTTACTTATAGGAGGTATATACATGAGCTACACAGAGGCCATTTTCGAAACTGTCAATAAAAATAAATTATTACTGGGTGCGGGTGCTGACACGCATGGCGTGTGCAATGTCCCCAAAATGACGACAAATGAGATAATGTATCTAGTCCAAAGATATGTATGCCACAAAGGTTGAATGTATCGATTGTTGTCAGAGGCACGTGTTTGATTCGGTAATCAGTGACACTTTATAGTTGATATGGCCATCACTATGAAGGTGATATTAACTCTTCTCTTACCGCATTCACATCGCATGACAAAGAAAATCATAACACTTTCGCATTTGGTTGTACAAATAGTGTAGGCTTACAAACACCATTAGACCCAAATGCGACATCATTAATCTAAATGAATAAATAGCAGTACATGACCTGCTTCTCGAAAGACAGATCGTTGATGACAAACAGTTGTGAAATAATAACAAACGGAAAGGTTGAATTAATCCAGCTATTTCGTTTCCATAAAAAGACTGCCGTGAACATGCTGTGAAACAAGAAATATGGAAAAGGCTGTAGATACAAACTAGTAATTGAGAAAAGGTTGTAGATACAAATATCCATACTAAATTTGTTATAGTGGCTCAGTACCACCATATTGAAGGTGCTGTATTTTTCACAAGGACTTCTTAATCATCGATGGCATATTTGATTACATAGACGGTTACATTGCGGATGGCTATATAGCGTGCATTGTAAACACATTCTCAACGGTCCATCACAGATGGCTTAGGTTATGGTTTAGACTCGGGTCATAGACCCCTTAAAGACATAGAGACCCGAGCATGACCGCCTACAGTCCTTACTTTAACTTGAAGTAAGAACTGTACGTGGTCATGCTCAGGTCTCAGAACTTGGGTCCTATCGTAGTTTTTACTTAATTCTGATATTATTTCGTTGTTTCTCTACAGATTGAAACCAAACCTCATCAAAATGTTCCTACTGTGATCTAATATGAGCCGTGAGAAAATGAATTTTATTCGCTATCATATCCCCGAGGTATGCACCTTGGAATTTATTGATGTACTGGAACCAATGGGGATAAATAATACTTAGGTTTCATTATACTTAGAGCATTTGACTTCACGTTCGACCGACATATTATCATTCCTTAATGGCTTAAATACTTCTGAACAATTCTAAGGGCCATAACTCAGAAACTTGACGTAGTATCAACTTCTATTTCTAAGTCAGATATAAAGTGTTTATATGAAAATTCTGACATGATTTGGTGCAAATACCTCAAAGGAAGACATCTGGTCGCTGAATATTTGACTATAGGTTCCAAAAAGAAAACTTACCTTTGACCTATATTCTCCAGAAAGTAGGCCAGACTGATCTACTTTAGGTGGTTGCTAGGGGGTGCCACAAGGTACACACCAGCCAAATCTGAAGTCAAATGCTCTGAATCTGACGAAACAGTCCACTAAAGTTACATTTGCCACAATTGGTTCCAATACTTCAAAACTATTTCAAGGGCCATAGCTCAGGCATATGACATCGTATAAACTTCATTTTGACTGATATCAGATGGCAGTAGGAACATTTCGATCATGTTTGATTTAAATTAACCAAAAATAATGAAATACCTCAGAATTAATTAAAACTACAATAGGACCCAAGTTCCGACAGTCGAGTATGAGCGCCCACAGTCCTTAATTTAACCATTTGAATCCTGAATCTCAATTTCAATATCCCTGTACAGGTAAGTTGTTGAATATTTTAAAACTAATTTGATAGGAACCTGTTGCTGCCATATTTAACAGAAAATTCATTAAATCGTAAATGATTTTGTTGTTTTGGACTTTCAGATTCTAAAGGTTAAGGGGTCTATGACTCAGATGGATCCTATATCGCTAGGCATATTTGTGACATTCTTTTAGAGTACAGGCATTCTTTACTGCATAAGCATGTATACTTTGATCATATTTCACAATTATTTCAGATGACTTACGGAAATTGACGAATCCACCCCAGGTTCTCCATGGTAAATGCTAGATTTGGGTTGTCCTTGAAGATAGGATTTGTTGGTGCTTGATAAACTAAGCTAAAATCCAAACTCAGATGTTCGTGTGGCATTGTAATGCCAAGTTCTAACGGCGATATTGCGCCCAACACTGAATCATAAAATGTAATAAAACAGAACGCACATAATTTATATCAACCCAGCTGACCAATGGTCGCGCACAAAAGTCCATACTACAATATAACCAGCACCACAACTACTACCACCACCACCACCACCACCACGACCACCACCACCACCACCAACAACAACAACAACAACAACAACAACAACAACAACAACAATAGCATCAGTATGTTGCCCACCAACAACAACAACAACAACAATAGCAGCAGTATGTTGCCTTCGTCATCGTTGGACACTAAGCCCTTAGGGACAGGGGGATAGGGGGATTGATGGGGACACACTTTCCATACCAAACACCAAAACAGTCACCCTATTTTTCTCCTACTGATACTGGCTCACTAACAGGTCGTATTATAACGTTGTAGCCTATTTAAATATATAGAGTATACATTGTAAACAAATAAAACAATAATTTGTATACACAATAGTTGTTGAGCTTTAAGACAATTCCATTACCAGCATTATTCTTATCATTTGTAATGCTAATCCTCATTCCTCCTCCTCCTCCTCCTCATCATCATCATCTGGACATGCTTATCATCATCAATGGCCAGTCATTGTCGCATGCAGTTCACGCTTTTGATTTATGGAGAGCTGATCACATGACCCATGATGTCATCTCATTTGCATATTAGGCCACACACCCCTCGATTTTCCTGTCAAAAATTCTGATTGGTCGAGACCTGGCCACTTGACCTCATGATTTTGGCGGGGGAAATGGAGGGGCGTGGTCCAATATGCAAATGAAATGACGTCACAGGTCATGTGACCAGCTATCGACAATCAGAACTGTGTCCCAGCCCAGGTCCTGTGTTTGAGAAGTAGATCTATTGATGTGTTCTGATGATTGACGGGTGTAACGAGGCGTGAAATGGATGTCAGGCTATGGGCGTGGGATTTATTGTTCCTGGATGAAATGACAATGGGAAGGTGGGGAGTAGGTGGGGTGGGGTGTGTGGTGTGTGTGGGGGTGGGGTGGGTGGGTTGGGTGGTGGAAGGCTTGAAAGGGTGCAGTACACATATCTATTGCTCTTGAATGAAGTGTTGATGGAGTGTCGCACGAGATGAGTTTCTCTCAAATCCATGTTTCCGGCCAAGAAATTATCGCGATATTTGTAAAGTAATTTCTGTATATGTAATTTTTTAGATTGCATCAATCCAACTGTGGCACGCAAATATAGGTCATGTAAGTGTTCCGGCAAATCATCGGAAGTTGTTGCTGGTGTACATACGGTAGGTGGTATTTCCAGTGATATCACATCCACCAAATGGCCACAACGGACTCCCTGTTCAAGAGTTGTTTGGTCGACTGTGCCATTGAATATGCGATAAGGTATGCGATTCTTGTTGTTGGTGTCCACGATCATGTGGGGACTGCCGCATTGTGAGGCTATCATTTATTCAGGGTCGGGTTCCAGCATGGCTGTGTGAGTGTTGTTTCCTAACTGTGGTGTGATGGCCCACAAGATTTTCTCCTGTCCTGGCTCAACGGTGGCTGTCATTGCTAAAATCGCGGCACATGTATCGTACAGTGATGATTCCGGTCCAAGAGGTATCTGTGGCCGTGTATGTCTAATTCCTGTTGTCTGCAGTGTATGACGGCTTCGCTGGCACTGAGGAAATCAGAGCCAAGCAGGGCATCGTTCTGGATAGAGGTGATAACAACTCACTGAATGAATTGCATCTGTATGATGAGGTTTGCGGTACCAGCCATGGGAACATCGGCTCCCATAGCTGTTTGCAAAAATATGTTTTTAGGTTTAAGGAATGGCTTTTTATGAGGTGGGATGCTCTCATACAAGCGTTTGTTAAAGACAGTGATGGAAGCTCCAGTGTCAACAGTGGCACTGGTGGAAACGCCGCTAAACAGACAGGCACACTTATATATAAATTTATGGTGTACCTGTGGAAGAGTCTCCAATGATACCGCCTGAGAGAGAGAGGTTTCGGTGTGGTACCATTCGGTATATAGTCGGATTGTTTCCGGATAGCTTCCGCGAGTGCTGTAGATGGCTGAGTGAGGAAAGGCCCAGCTCGTCGCCATTGCTGCTGTCATTGCTTAATCGATGACGGAGATGTGGGTAGCAGTGGTGATGGCTGTGATGCTATCTCTGTGTATGCTGAATTGGTGTAGACAGCAGTGCGGATGGGATTGTCTCAATCACGGATAAGCGCAACTTGGGCGAGCCACTTCTTACAGTGCATCATTGGTTGTTTAGTCGAGGCACAGAAGAAGCAGTGTTGGCGGGGGACTCACTCGTTCTTGCGGTGGCACTTCCTTTTGTGGATCCATGATGCGGAATGTATGCTCCCTTCAAAATCACTGCTGCTGCTGCTAGTAGATGCAGTCGATGATGCTGTACGGGACGGTGTGTTGCATACCACCAAGGTACACCGAGGATTCAGTGCCTTGGTGGTGGGACGTGGTGTCTGAAGAAACGTTGTTTCAGTGGAGATTCTATAACCTACCACTGCCGTTTTACACAGGAACGAGTGTTTATGAGATGCGGAAATCGTGGGGTCACAATTTCCATTAGAGGGATATGTCGGTGCCGCAGAGGTGGAATGCGTCATTGGCACTGGCATATGGGAAGCCGGGTGCTTGTAGGTGTACGATGTTGTAGGAGACTGTGTATTAGTGTACGCCACCTGACATTGTGAGGACGGGCATCAAAGTGACTCTCTAATCTGTGCCCTTGTTAGTTTAATGGAGTCTCAGGCTGCGGGGTACGTCGGTCAGCAGTTGGAGTTGTTGACGGAGGGCGATTGGGACATCGCTCCCTCAAGTGGCCCAGCTGACCACATCCGAAGCATGTCGGTGCAGAAACGGGGGTGGTGGTGGCGGGTCTTGTGGAGGATGGTCGCTACTGTGGTGCTGAGCGTGGTGACGAGGTTGGTGAGCGCAGAGATCTGCTTAGTAATCTCTTCTAACCTATCGTGCATATTTTGTTGGTTGTTATTATTATGCTTGTTCCCACATCCTGGGGCATAGTTGTGGCCTCCACGGTGGGACTGGCCATGCCCTCTTCCTCTAGACGCGTGATTCTGACTGAGGGCGTGTTCCTGCTGCGCATGTGGGTCTGTTGCCGATGCTGATGCGGTTGCAGTGCTGTTGTCGGTGGTGGTGGCGGGATTTATGTCATTCATTTCATTAATAGGATGCAGTTGACGGTGATTATTTTTCTGCCGTTCCAAGAAGTTCTTGATCCAAACCTCGGTTGCTGTTAGTTGTTGAAGGCGGCCATGATCCGTGAGAAATAACTTTTCCTTCAAAGCGGGAACATCGTCGTGTCGT